>CM027126.1:16719138-17110397 GCA_015476505.1 Urochloa ruziziensis
CTCTCGAGAGCTTGCAACGCCCACTCGGGCTGCGAGATGGTGGCCGCCATCTCGAGACGCAACCCACAGCACAGACCCCAACCGCGACGATGCCCGCCTGCTCTTCCGGTCTCGGTCCATCGGCTCGCAATCCAATGCTTCGGAAGCTGTGTCGAACTCTCCCACGTAGGGCCAGACGGGGCCATAGTCCTTCGGGGAAACGGTCTCTCCGTTCCCGTACACCATCCACCTGATCTTCTCGCAATCCGGGCATCGCGCTAGCTAGGAAGGCTGGAACCCGTCATATGGGTAAGCGGTAAGTACGTGGGGCCCAAAGAGTGGTTACCCCACTCGGTTTCAGACCGGGGTGGCGGTCATCGTCCCAAAGGCGTACCCTCCGAAGAAGAACGCAAGTCGTAGTACCCATCATAGGTACCACCGCCAACTCCTATGCTCCTATCCATCCATGTACCCGCCACAAGTACAGTGTGGGACCCCCTCGAGAGCAGGGGTCTCCCGGCACCTCGGTTATAGACCGAGTTGTTATAATATGCTCACCCCCGCCAAGTTTCCCAAAATCACCATTCACCTGCCGGTTTTATCCCCACACACGCCAAGAATCCTAATCCACAATATCCCATACACATGCAAGCAGCATAGCATCCATATATCATAGTGTATTAGGTAGCAAGGAATTCACGGAATAAATTATGGCTATGCAAGGCTCAAGCATCATCCATTGTAATAAGTAAAGCGCTAGCACATCTAATTGCAATGTCTAATAGGTATTCAAAGGATGGGCTGGGCGTGAACCTGTAGGCTGGATCTCTTCCTCCACGAAGTCTTCTGGGTAGAACTCCTCTCCGGTCAGCTCCTGGCCGTCGGTGGATCCTATTTACGTAATTTAAGTAAATACCGGGACCTAATAGTGAATAACTCCAATAAAACCAGCTCAAGAAAGATCCAAATGGACTTATACCTCACACCAGCGGCTAGATCATAATTTTAGAAAAATATAGAAATTGGTTTCATATTTTTCTGAGTTAAAATGAATTAGTTATGAATTTTCTAAGTTTAAATCCTTTTCTGGATTTTAAAATAATTACGAATAAGAAAAGAAAAAGGGCCAGGGACCTAATTGTAAATAGTCAGGGGCTTATTTGTAAATAGTCAGGGACCTAATTGTAATTTTTGAAAAGTTCAGGGGTGTTTTTACAAAAAGTCCAGGGTCGGCCAAAATGCTGACGTCAGCAGTGGGCCCTGCTGACGTCAGCGTTGACTGGTCAACGGTCAACGGTCAAAGCTGACAGGTGGGTCCCGTGGTGACGTCAGCAGTGGGCCCTGATGACGTCATCACGAGGGCTTAGGTGCTAAAACTAAAAAGGCCAGGGGGCTTAGAGAAAGAGTAGCAACTCAGGGACTAATTTGTAAGGGTTTCGAAACACCAGGGGCTAAAGTGAAAGATTCCAGGGGCTTCTTTGCAAAGGGGATAATCCCCGCCGTGGTGGACGCGGCTCACCGTGGGCTGTGAGATTGGTCTACGTGAGCCGCGTCCACGGGATCCCGTGCGGCCAAGGCTGGATCCGCTGCGGCTGTGCCCGCGGGGTCGCGCGTGCGGGCGCCCGAGGGTGCGACGCGTGGCGGCGGGGCACGGACGCTCGCGAGGTGCTCGGCGCAACGACGAGCGGCGGGGTGCGCGTGCGCGGCGGCGAAGGCTCGCCGGCGACGGCCCAACCTGCCCCAAATCCAACGCCAAGGGCGTGGATCTGCGCCAAATGGCGTCGCGGTGGCGTTCCTAGGTGAAAAAGCTTGGCCTTTGGCCCCTAACGCTCGCCATGGCAGGGACAAGGCAAGAAGATCTTCGCACGAGGAGTGCTCGATCTTTTGCCCCAAAGGAGCACTCGCCGGCGGGTGAAGTTTTAGGCTGGGGTTTAGGGACGGCGCCGCGGGGAAACCTGCACAGAAAGGTCCCTGGCACGAAGGCCAGGGCGCACACAGAAGAAAAGGGGCGGCTTGGGTTGGTTGGCCTAGCTACAGAGGTTCATCGGCGCCCATGGCGCCGGGCAGCAGGGGGGAAAGGGGAAGCGGCGGCGGCGGCTTACCTAGGGCTCAAGGATCGGCTTGGGGAGGAAGATGGCGGCCGGCGTGACGTCGAGGGATGACCTTGGCGCGCTCCTCTTCTTGCTCCGGCACGGCGGCGGTGGCGACAGCGGCGGCGTGCTTCCACGGGCGGCTCCGGCTCCGGCGTCCTCCCCCTCGCGCTGGCCCTCCTCTTCTCCTTCTTCCCTTGCCCTCCTCCTTCTCCTCGTGCGGCGGCGGCTAGGGTATCTGGGCAGCGCCCGCGGCGGATGGGGAAGAGGACGAGGGGCGGAGCGCCTCTCTGCTTTATAGCGGCGGCGCCCGAGAGGGAAATTGGCTGCGGCTAGGGTTGCGGGGGCGTGAGTGGAAGCCTCGAGAAGGGACACGCGGCGTAGGGTGGTTAGCTGGGGGCGTTGGGTAGTGCGCTTGGGGTTTTGGCGTGCGGGCCGCGGCGTGGTCATGGCGAGAGGAGAGAAGGCGGGCGGCTCGCGAGATAGCGCGGGATGGTCTTCCCCATCTAGGGTTTTGGGGTGAGGCTGAGAGGGTGGATCGGGGATTAGGGCTCTGGGGGTCGCGAGAAGGTCTCCCGCGGTGCGGAGCGGCGCGAGACGGAGCGGCGGCACTGGGAGAGCGCGGCGGTGTCCGGTGCGTGCGCGCAGTGGAGAGGTGAGGGATAAAGCTGACAAGTGGGACCCACTTGTCAGCGGGGGAGGAAGAGGGGCGCGCGCGCGGGTGTTGAGCGGACTGGGCCGCGGTTAGCTGGGCCGCGACGCGGGCTGAGGAGAGGGGAAAGGAGAAAAGGGCCGGGGTTTAGATCGGCCTGGGCTGAGAGTAGGAGGGTGGTTTCTAGACTTAGTTAGCGGGCTGGTTAGTGAAGTTAGGGCCCAAGTTGTTTTTAGTTTTAAACTTTTCTTTTTGATTTGGATTTGAATCATTTCAAATCCAAATCTCACTCAATTAAATCCAAATAAATTCCAAATAAATTCCAAATGTTCACACTAGCATTTAAACACCTTAACAATAATATTTTATATATATATTTTTTTATGCCTAAGAACTTTAGGAGAGATTCAAGGAAGACAACCTTATATTTTTCCTAGCTAGTATCATGTCCACGAAAAATTTTTGAAAATCCACATTTTTATTAATTTAAACATTCCAGAAAATCTGGGATGTTACAGAGGCGGTGGGAGAGGCTAGGCCCCCACGCAGAGAGGCCAGGATTAGTGTTTTTCATTGTTGCTGCGACGGGAGTGTCTACTGAAGCTTCACTGAAGCAGGGGGATCGACAGTCATGTTTGTGCAGCTTGAGGGGATAGTCCCATGGTGGAGGAGTTCAGGTAGCCATTGGGGCTTGCAGCGGGCTATGACTTTTGGCGTGGCACAACAGTTGACGACGACGGCGCAATTTTCGATGGCTTTCTTTCAGCTCCTCTCCCAGGAGGTGGTGGTGTAGTGTTGTGTTGTGTGCGTTTGTTTGTGTGGTGGTGTTCGTTTCGGCGTGTTATGTACTAATGCTTCTTTTTTTTATATGACACAACAGTGCTCCTGCTTTAATTTAAAAAAAACTAGTATTCTGATCTAGAAAATGCAACACGGATAAAGCAAATGTATATACCGGAGGAAGGTTGTTCTCTGCCCGGCCGCCGAGACGCGGCGGAGCACGTCGACCTGGGCGCGCAGGTGGACGACGTAGTCCATGGCCTCGCGGAGCAGCGCCGCCTCGTCCATGGCGGCGTCGCCTCCGGGTATCACCTTCCTAAGCGCCATGGTCCGCCGCCGCACCAGGCTCCTGGCGACGTCGCTGCTCGCTGCCGCCGCACTGCCAGCGGCAGCGCAGCTTCTCGTCCTCTTCATGCTGGCGCACCTCCTCACAACCCTCTTGCACCTACCCCTCCTCGCCTTGCAAGCGCCGGAGCTACTCACTGAAGAGGCCGCCGCCGTGGCCAGGATGGCCTTGGGCCACCTCGCGCGGGCGCCGCCAGCCGCCGCGCCGCGCGCCGCCGCCATGGCCACGTCGGCGGAGCGCTTGACGGCGCGCTTCCGCTCGTGGAGACTCATGGCGCCGAAGGAGCACGCCTCGGCGCGCGCACGGAGGCCCTGGAGCAGGTTCTTGAGCAAGTCTCGCTTGAACGCCATGGCGCTTTCGCTTGTGCTGGGGCCTCGCATGTTTCTTTCTTGGCAGCTTTGTTGCCTGAGGAAAGAGATAGATGCAGGATTGCAGGTAATGTTGCTCTGATTATTGCTGTGATAGACTGATGATAGCAGAAGAAGAGCTAGCTCTCATGGGTGTCATATATGCGTGTGCAGCCTCGGCGTCCGGCCGGCAGGCCGGCATGTCGCGCCGTGTGGCCTCGCTGGAGCACGGCATGTGGCTGAGGAGCCAGACACATGCGCGCAATCTCTCGTGGATGCGCGTGGCGTGGCTAACCTTAACCTCTGTGATCATCGAAACGGAACATGCTCCTCTTTGTTTAATAGCCACTGTCGGAGGAGAATCGGATTAAGTACATGCATGTTCTCGTATGAAATGAACCACACAAGATCAATGTGTCGCAAACACGACCAGCGTACAGCCAACCAAATCCGCCGTACAGTGATAGGTAACATGCACGCACGCACAACGCTGCTCATGCATGTTCATGCTATTGCTACTACTCCTAGTTTTGTATTTGTATGCATGGTTGATGACTGGATGTAATCTTGACATGTATTGCAAAATGGGATGTGCCCACAATAAGAGTCTCTGCTTTCAACAATGCAAGCTGATGCGTACGCGTGCATCAGTGCATGTGCGCAAATCGACCGACGACAGCGAGAGGTTTTCCTAATTCCTACGCTAGCTCCGTGTCATGGTCACGCGAGATAACGGGCGGCTGGGTGAGGATTGGACAAGGCGCACATGGCTGCACATGTCGCGTCAGCGCACGCTGGCCGGGCACTTGGCAGCGCCCGTGGCGCGCCAGCGGCCACGGCGAGGGGCCGGCCGGATGGGGATGTGGTTTGACGTGCATGTGACCGGCTCTGCCGATAGCCCGATACGCAGGCGCAGATATGCGTATCTATCCGGCCGGGCGTGTTCGTCACCACCATTCACCTCTACGCTTGTCTCTCGGTGCCTGACTGCCTGCAACAAATAACAAGGAGCGTCTAGAGTACTAGGGCTGGATATCGAGCTCGCTCGACTCGTTATAGCTCGACTCGGTCTCGCTTATTTGGATAAGAACTAGCTCGGTTTGACTCATTATGTTAACGAGTTAGAAGGCCAGCTCCGCTCGGCTCGTTAAGGGGCTTGAGCTGGCTCGATTAGCTCGTGTGCCAACTTGATGGTAGCAAAAATTACAGATTCATAATCACATGTCGCAGCCAACAAGCCCAACATGTAACAACAAATGCTCAACAATCTATGAAACCAACAAACAATCCAAATATCACAAGTACTAAACTCAAGCTGGCTTGTTATACTAGCGAGCTAAAACCTTAACTCGGTTCGTTAAAAAAATCCCAACGAGCCGAGCCGAGCCGAGCCAAGCCACTAACGAGCTGAGTCGAGCAAGCTAACGAGTTTCAAGCATTTTGTTCAGCCCTAGTCTAGACAGAGGATGCATTGCAATTAGAGTATTAGACCACATGTTAGTAACCTTAATTAACAGCAACGTGATTCTCTTTTGCTGCAGAGAGAAGGCCGGACTGATCAGCATGCATGCATGTGTATGTGGAATGGAGGATCGGAATAATTGGAATGCATGCGGCAGATGCTAGTAGCTCCGGCCCGGAAAGTTCCTGGAAACAGGGGGGCGATGATGGCGGCGGGCGCCGGCAGCGGCGGTTCATCCCCTTTTTCTTCAACCGCGGCGTGCCCCGAGAAAGGCAGGCAGATCGATGCAACACCCACACATGGCGCTCACATGGATGCATTGCCGGCGCGCTCGATCGGCAACTTTCTCTCCTCCCGACCTGTCGTCAGTGTGCGCGTAGTGTTAGGCAAGTACAACAGTGCAGTCAGCTGCCGTTTTTTTCACAAACAAACAGGTTAAACAAACAGTTTGTACAATGAGTTGTCTGTTTAGCTGTCTGTAAGATGTTTAATTTATTCTTTGACACAGAAACCATGATGATCTAGCGCATACTTGATCTTTGTTAACCATTTTGTTGCATACATGAGAGAATGCACAATGCATTGATATAATTTGCATAACTCTTAAAATAAGCATGTATAATTCACACCTGGTACACTTGAGTTCACATGTACATACTTGAGTTCAATTGCACATACTTAGAGTTACTAGGCACATCCTTCCCTTTTAAAGGATCATAAAAAAAGACATGTTCATCACCATCGCCTGGACCAGAATCTTCACCAGGTGATATGTTCATCACCAAGCATTCAACACAACACTTCGGTTCACTAGCCATCAAAATAGATAATAGATCTGAATGCACAGATAACAATATGGCATCAGTTCACACAGCCATCAGTTCAACTCAAACATAACACCACAGGAGTGATGATTACTCAGCTCCCACACAAACAACGGCATCAAGCAAGTGAAGTGCAGGAATATAATTAAAACGAGGCCATGCACGTTGTACGTGCCCTAAAGGCGCCTGCACGTTGCCTCGCTTCAGCAGATCGAGCTCCTCTGTTCCTGTGACTCTGAATCTCTGACTCGAGATGCCATCGTTAATCTGCGGGTCTCTTGGCTCGTTGCCTCGTTCTGTAGGCCCTGTTTAGTTCCTTGAAAAGCGTCTCCTTTTCACAAAAGATTATTAATCTCGAGAATCGTATCAGTTCATTTCTATCTCTATACACCTTTCTATAGAAGCAGTATTTTTTCGTACTTTTCACCCCTTTTCTTACATCTAAACACAACCGTAGTTTCATTCTGGCACATGGTAATCTTAGTTTATTGCTTAATTTCATATACTTTATTATATATATCATCACCGGAAAAGAACACAGTGAAACGCATACATTACGTACACCACTACCTTATCCTACATCACATCGGATGATGATGATCAAAGTCGACACATGACATCTACTACAGTCCGCTGTCATGTGTCATCTCCGGACAATGAATGATCGGCATATATCATCCTTCCCATAAAAATAGCGCCATGACGGCCACGTTAAGGGTGTCTCCAGCGGGAAGCTACGTCGCCAGCTTATGTAATTTTTTATTCGCTGAACACTAACAAAAACGGTGAGTCAGCGCGGAGGCAGGTCTCGCATGACTTCCCACGTTTCCCTCTCTCACTGACATGTCCCTGCGTTGTCGTGCTTGTATTTTGTGTTCTCTTTCTTCCCCGCATCAGCTGGTGAAGTAGCCAGTACGGCTGGAGACGGCCTAAGGCAGCAGGCCACTCTACCCTACCCTACAAGCAGCAACAATCCAAAGAAAGGCGTAGAGAACGTAGAATACGGGGTGATATATAGGCGCAGTGTGTACGCCATATATATGCGTACACACCAGATGGCGACGGTCCCGTATACGTCGTCGTATATCATGACAGCGAGTACGTGTACGTACGGTGGAGACGGAGCACGAATACAGAACCGCACACTCACACAAAAGGGCCGCGGGGGGCACGCAGATCGCGCTGGATCGCGTATTATTGTACTGGCCGTCAGGCCGTGCCAGAAAAGAAGGTGGCTTGCTAAATACGGCCCAACGTTCACGTCCGGGTCGCGGCGCGCCAGGAGCCGGCTGCATGCGGCAGCAGAGGTGGCCGTGGCCCGTGGCCCACATGGGATGGCCTCATGGCCGTGGCCGGGCATGAATGGCCTCGCTCGTCGTCCCCTGACGTGACACCATCACTGGCCATAGCTACTACCACTCGCTTGGCATTTTACTCTGATCGCTCGCAGCTCGGGGGTAATTCGTATAGGCATCTAATGAGTGTGCCTGTGTGTGGTAGGAACTTTTCCTTTACGGCCCCGGCCCTCAGATCGCCCTTTCACGGTAACTCTATCTACTCAGTTCACTACTTCACTAGATTAATTTGTCCAAACAATGGTCCTGGCTTCCTCCTCCTGCTGTGTGTGTTGTCAGTGTTTCCTCGACATTTTGCCCCCATGTCGTTGGCCCAAAAATAGACACCGCCAGTCCAAATTATTATAGCCCGAATACAGACCAGCTGAAGCTTAATAACGAATTTACACAACATCGTACCTTTAACATTTAACATGCATGCTTCTAGGACACACACATGTGGTATATATTATGAGCATATACGGTGCAACAACACAAATGTACGTCATACTCCACAGTACACATAAGCTGTTTGATCATTAATAATTCCCATTATTTGCCACATTGTGTCGAACAAACATGCACACAAAATAGTGTCCGCGTGTCGACAACACAGGAATACATATAAGTGGCAACTTATTTATATAGAGTAATAGTTCGACATGAGTATATAGCTAAGCGCGCGCGCACACACATATTGCGGCGGCCATGTTGCATATGCATGCTCGAGCTCAGACTGAAGCTATTTGTGGGCGGACTCTGGTTCACATGTGATGGATGAGCTGAAGTCCAAAGGAACATCGAAATAGCAGATGCACTTTGTGATGGGTAGAGGAATCGGTGAGGGGAAGAGGCGGATGGAGGCTAAGTCCTTTGCAAGGAAAAATTTTAGATAGATGCCACGTCTATAAAACCCAAGAAAAGCTTTTCTGAATGCATTTATGGTACTAAAGCCGTCCGGACACTCAGGTTGGGATAGAGGCGGCATCGGTTCAGGAATTGGAGGGGGAGGTGGTGTGGGTTCAGGAATTGGAGGCGGAAAGCGGCGTGGGTTCAGGAATAATTGGAGGTAGAGGTGGTGTGGGTTCCGGAGTTGGAGGCGGAGGAGGAGGCGGTGTCGGTTCACAAATTGGAGGTGGAAACGGTGTCGGTTCAGGAATTGGAGGAGGAGGCGAAGGCGGTGTGGGTTCAAGAATTGGAGGCAGAGGTGGTGTGGGTTCAGGAGTTGGAGACAGAGGAGGAGGCGGTGTCGGTTCAAAAATTGGAGGTGGAAGCGGTGTCGGTTCAGGAATTGGAGGTGGAGGCGAAGGCGGTGTGGGTTCAGGAATTGAAGGCGGAGGAGGAGGCGGTGCCGGTTCAAAAATTGGAGGCGGAAGCGGTGTGGGTTCAGGAATTGGAGGTGGAGGCGGAGGCGGTGTTGGTTCAAGAATTGGAGGCGGAGGCGGTATCGGTTCAGGAATTGGAGTCGGAGGTGGTGTCGGTGCAGGTGTAGGTGCTGGATGGGGTTTAGGTGGCCTAGGTGTCGGATGGGGTTTAGGTGGCCCTGGTGTTGGATGGGGTTTAGGACTAGGAGTTGGAGGAGATGGTTTTAGCACAGGTCTAGGCACCGGCGTCGGAGGTGCCTCAGCCGTGATAGAAGCTGCGAGCATAAGAGCCATGGCGAGGCACAAGAGCGCAGGGAAAGCCATGGTCTTGAAGGCCATTGCTTGCTGATGATCAATGCAAATAGTGAAATAGAGTATTTGATATGAATCCCATTAAAGACGTTGTTCTAACTATATAAGTACATCATAGATCGTAATCTATACATTTAAAAATTCCACGTGATGCAATCACAAGAATCATGTGATCTATTCATGTGAAAAAACCATAACCATGTGATGTGATCAGGTGGAAATATTGCATGCTAACATTCCCCCTCGATCACAACCAGCTTCCAAAAGTTAAGATTGCATTGCATCGTTTTTTCTAGAGTTGCATTTTTGTGCACGATTTGGTGACCACATCAACCACCTGATCCTTTGAAGCAATAAACCAGTCCTTGGGTGTGTTTGCGCTCATTAATAACACACTTTATCCTATTTATCTTCATCAATATCATGAATTTAATATCATCACTAGGGATCATGTTCAACGATCAGACCATATATTTTTGCATATACCTTGTGTTTTGGAAGATATTATGTTTTCATAGGAATTTGAACTATATTAGAGTATAATTGGATGAGGCCCACAACCCACGTCTCAACCCAGAAAAAAAACGAAGGCCAATAAAGGACCCAAAATGGACCTAGGCTGATCGGCCCAAAGAGCCCATACCTATTATCCTAGGGCATCCTGACATCCATTCAGGCTCAGTTTTGACGAGCACCTACTCCATAACATTAAAGGGCTAAGTTCTTTTTAAAAGATAAGACAAGTTGATCATGGGATCAAGATGAAGCAAGCAAAATTTTGGAGGGTTATCAGGGGCCATTGTTGTCCCAACGCTATCAATGAGCCAGGCCCATATGAAAGTGAAAAGAGGACTCATGAAGATCAGAGAAGACTTGGAAAGTTGATGGACTAAAAAATAAATTTTTAAAGTTGACGGACCTAGGTAACACACATTGCAAGTTGATGGACACATGTATTTTGTTACTCTTATTCTAATCATATGATTTGACATGACTATGATAATTGCAAATATGATGCTTAATGTGATCTGGACATGGATGTGATATGCGCTGTGTAAGCTTGCAAAATATGATTTTCATATGAACTTGAAATATATATATATATATAGATATATATATATATATATATAGAGGTAACTCCTATTCAGCTCCAAGGCGTTGAATAATATTAACAATCTAACGGAGCGCAGCCGTCCGTCACCGTAGCCCGACAAACGTAAAGTTGATTCCCATATTTTCCTCCATACCAATTGCATGGACAATAACTCCGCACGCACATGCGCGGACCAACAACAGAATTGGATCTGGTTAATTGATGTCATTAACAAAAATAATTACCAAGTTGCAGATCAGCGGATATAAAGATGTAGTCCTGGTCGAGCAAGCCGGATCCTCGTTAGCATCTTCGCGGCCTTGCTGGTTTTCTACGACCTCATACACTTGCGCGTGCATCTAAAGACGACGGTGCTGTTTGTGTCTGGCCGCCAGCCTGCCATCATCTGCCAGCGTTGCCCGCTGCAGGTCCTAGAGATCATTTGGAGAGCACCTCGTCCTCGACTTCTACTCGCGCAGCCACGGCGTCGTCGCACACTCGCACCAACTCGCTCCAGGCACCCGGCCCGATAATCTGCCATCGTTGAATGCGCTCGTTGCGGGCCTGGACGACGGGCTCGTGCGTGCGTGTGGCGCCGACATGGTGGTACTGGCGGCATGGCGGAAAAACCAGTGGCAAAGGTACGCCCGTGCGTGGATCTCCAATGACCATAGAAGCAGTTTTACTTGGCGTCGTGACCCCGCTCATCAATCTATTGACAGATATTATTGGGCCAAGGCTACGCCAGCGACGAGATGTACTGATATGCGGCGTGCGGGTGCGGTGCTCTCGGTTGCATCCTCGACGTAGAAGAGATGCGTTCGGTTCTGAATGATATGCACCAACTGTAATGCTTTTGTCGGTTTTTGTTTAATTTGACGAATCCATTCTGTAAGAATTTCAGGGTTGCTCGTTACGGTACGGTTGTTTTGTACATGAATAGCTGCTACTGCTTGTTGGGTATATATGTGATTGTTAATCATGGGTCGTAGCAGGGTTGAGGTACTCCATGCTTGAAACATGGAAGTTTTATCCCTTTTACATTTGCCATTGAAATTACTTCTTCAAAATGGATCACTCTTGTAATTTAAATTAGAAAATCCTACTCCAGTATATATGTTTTACTTTTTGAGGAAACTCCAGCATGGAATATTACTCCTAAAAATTACGAAGACACTCTCGTCTTAAAATACTCATCAAAGCCGGAAAATTAAAATGACATAAATTACTGCCATAAATTAAAATTTGCTACCAGGACATGAGAAAATTACTACATACTATACTACATGTGTGCACCATGGTTACTTCCCAGATTATTGAAACTTACTTTACACGCCATGATATGAAGAAACCAGTGTTGATACAATATTATTCTTAAAAAACTGATAATTATTTATCGATGAATATGTTGTACAAATTAGAATATTTAGATAGATTGCATTCTTTTTGAAAACTTGCTTGCCCCTCATTCCTATAACATGCATGCGTGTATTATTTCTCCCCAAAATACCGCGCTGGATTCTCACTCGCAGCAAATTACTTACATTTTCTCAAAAAAAAGTATTTTTCAATTCCTAATAGGAGTATTTTCATACGTACTGGGAGTATTTATTTCCAAATAATAACTAATAGGAGTAACTTTTTACACTTACAGTAATTTCAGGCTACAATTTACTTACAGAGTATTCCAATCTGCACGCACATGCAAGTGTTAAGTGCTCCTCAAATTTCTCGGGTTAACAATGCATGCGTCCGGAGGTCGGGTCCACCTGTGTCTTGGCTACCATGATGGCGTCGAGAAGCCCTACGGAGTCAAAGAAGAACATCAGCACCAGCATGGATCGGAGATGCGCTGTACCTGGAGCTACAGGCCGGTTCGAATATTTCAGGATTAGGGCAGCTCCATCTGTGTCGCGAACCTTTACGGCGGCCCGGACTCCCGCAGCACATTGCGCGCGGCATAAAACATACAGGTTTTTACGGCTGCCGGAGGTCTGGCAGAAGCGCCGTCGGTGCGAAACTGCGAATTATGTTTGGACGAGCAGCTTAGTCGCAGGGCACGACGATTTTTACTTCTTCGAATGAAAACAGAGTACTGGATGCCGGCGTCGTTGATCGCTACAGAGACTAATCACCGTCTCGATTGAACAACATAAAGAATCGTTTCCAGTGGGCCCCATGATATGATTTTACTGTTGTGTGATTAACTTACCTTAATTTTTACGGCTGCGGGCGACACCGTCCTCCGTCTGTTGTTGCCGTCCAAGCGCCGTCTAGCGCGTTGAATATTATTTAGCGCCCAGGGCGCTGAATAGCCCACTCCTATATATATATATATAATATACTGCTGTTCACTTCATATAATTTAAAAACAGGTCTATATGCAAATTCTATATTGGTTATGGGGTCAACCATATGATATGGGTATATATGTCTTTTCAGCCTAGCATTAACACTGTTAACTTTCCTTCACAGAATAGGGGCAGACCGATGGTTTGGATTTGAAAAACAGAGGTAAACATGCAAAGTCCAAAAAATAGGGGCAAACGTGTAGTTAGAAGTAAAAACGAGTGTAGTTTTGCAATTACCCATACCATAATCTATACGAGCACAAAAAAAAAAAGATCATGTGATGCAATCACAATCATGTGAAAATGTATTTTTGATGTTGATGGACTTTGGTAATTACACCTCATTACAAATTGATGGACCACGGGAAAATTTTACTCTTATTCTAATAAAATAAGATAGACCATAGATCGCAGTCTATATGGACATTTAGAAAAGATCATGTGATACAATCACAAGAATCATGCAATCAAATCATATGAAAATGCTAGAAATCATGTGATGTGATCAGCGAAAAATGTTGAATGTTAACACTATACTGCCGTTCACTTCATATAATTTAAAAATAGGTCTATATGCAAATTCTATATTGATTATGGGGTCAACTATGATAAGGGTATATATGTCTTTTCAGCCTAGCATTAACACTGTTAACTTCCCTTCACAGAATAAAGGCAGACCGATGGTTCGGATTTGAAAAACAAGGATAAACATGCAAAGTCCAAAAAATAGGGGCAAACGTGTAGTTAGAAGTAAAAATGAGTGTAGTTTTGCAATTACCCCTACCATAATATATATGGGCACAAAAAAAAAGATCATGTGATGCAATCACAATCATGTGAAAATGTATTTTTGATGTTGATGGACTTATGTAACACCCCATTACAAATTGATGGACCACGGGAAAATTTTACTCTTATTCTAATAAAATAAGATAGATCATATATCATAGTATATATGGACACTAGAAAAAGATCATGTGATACAATCACAAGAATCTTGCAACCAAATCATATGAAAATACTAGAAATCATGTGATGTGATCAACGAAAAATGTTGAATGTTAACACAGATGTTTCTTACCGTGTAGTGGTGCCTGCTTCAGGTTATAGACCATGCAATATAGCCTAGCGGAGCATGTGGCCACAGTGCATGATCCGCAAGCAAATTGCTGTTGCTTGCTGGATTAGTGCAGTACGCGCGTGCAGCTCACTAGTCAGTCACGGAAGCTAATAAGTGTCTTGGTATATGTATATATGCTCCTTTGGTAAAAATCCATGGACATGTTTTCATGGATTGCTACTGGTGAAAATTTCATATGTATATATACATCATGACATTATAAACTAAGTTTTAGAGGTTGACAATTCCAAAACAAAACGGGTGATCGAGCAAATGATTTATGTGTACACCGCAAAATACTATTCTTTCAACTACTAATGTTCTTGTATAAAGTAGGGCCAAACTGAAGGTAATAATCGATATTTAAGAAATATATTTGTTGATCATCACGGCATAGTACAAAATAGCCGGCCCGCTATCTCCCACTATAGCTGATTTTAGAGAGGTGTCGCTATTTGCTTCTACATGCAATTTAGCCGCTATTTGACGCAATAACTCCATTTAGCCCGCTATTAGCTGTTTTTGAAGACCTTCCGCTGAATGTCTTGGCCCGCTATTCTGTACATGCATCACGGCGGCAGACCCAAACGAGATTAGACTCGATCCGTGTGGCGTCGGCTCTGGCCCCTCACAGCACTCAAAATGATGATATGATCCGCCAGCCATTCATGATTTATTGTCTTTGTTTATCCAACTGAATCCAACCCGATAACGCCATGTTTGAGTACTATGACAACACAACCTGCATATGCAGTCGTGTACCCCATAGACGATTTATTTGCCTGCATTGCTTGCATATGCGGTAGTCCAGCAGCATGGTGGACATAGCCTCCTTGGCGTCCTCGGCCCTCGCGGCGTACGTCGCCCAGCGGCAACGGCGCTGTACATCGAGCTGCTCACGCTCGGGGCGTTCGTGACCGCGATTGGTGGCGCTGGCGGCAGTGCAGCCGCGGGGCTCCAGTGTTGTTCGCGCCTGCCGTCGTGGAGGAAGGGTACGCGGGGGCCGCGGCAGTGCGCAGGGCCGAGGCGTTCGTCGCCGGGCGCCTGCGCAGAACCAAATCTGTCGGATTGCAGAGGAGCTTGAGCTTTTGCGACGGATTGCTAACGCTTGGTGTTTTGGTTAATGATTGCCACGTCTACAGCTACGCTCGTCTACGGCTGCGTCGGCACCAGCTGCCAGCTGCAGAAGCAAGTCAACAACTTCAAGGCCCACGCCGAGCTCACCAGCGCCCGCGCGCATCATGCGTACCTCCCCGCGGTCACCTGCGTAGCTAGCTGGGGACGCCACAGCCGGAAGCAACTCCTCTGCAGCTGGGCCTCTACCATTGGTCGCTATCATGTGGGACCCACAGAGCTTGGGTCCACATGGCAGCAACCCAACAGCAGAGGGACCAACTGCAGAGGATCTCGTTCGCCACAGCTTGCAGGCGAGCTGAACGCTCGCGGAGAGGCACGGACGCCAGCCTCGCGTGGTGATCGCCGCAGTGCAGCACCGCAAACGTCTGCATCTGGATTTTGGAATGCGGCGAGCGTGACCTGTGCCAACGATAGATGAACTCGGGCTCGGACGGATGGAAGGATGGCTTAACGGCAATCGTGACAGAGTGGGTTTTGGGTAACATTTTATTCTTTCGATGCTGTTTTACAGAGTGTCCATCTTTTGATGGTATTTTTTTTTTCCGACTATTTAATTGCAATGCTATAGAACTAATTTCTCCATAGTAATATAACATTTAACATGCATGCTTACAGTACATATATATGGTATATATGTATTGTGAGCACACGTGCAATAACACAAACATAAGTCACAAAATACATATAAGCTGGTTGAGCATCAATAGCTCCCATTTGCCACATTGTATCGTGCAAACATGCACACGAACTAGTGTCTACATGTAGACAACATGAATACATATAAGTGGCAACTTATTCATATGGAGTAGTAGTTGGACATGAGTAAATATAGCTAAGAAACACACACATATACACACACTCATGTTGCGCATGCGTGCATGTTGCATATGCATGGCTCAGGCTCAGGCTCACTTGTGGACGGACTCAGGTTCGCATGTGATGGATGAGTTATCGGGGTGGACAGGATCATTTATATTGCAGATGCACATCGTCATGGGTAGAGAAAACGGCGGAAGACCGGGTATTATGGTCTTTAGAAAGGACAAGTCCAGATAGATGCCACGTGCATAAAATTCAAAGAAAGCATCTATGAATTCTTTTAGATCACTAAAGCTGGCGGGGCACTTAGGTTGGGATGGAGGCGGCATCGGTCCAGGAATTGGAGGCGGCGTCGGTTCAGGAGTTGGAAGCGGAGGCGGTGTGGGTTCAGGAATTGGAGGCGGAGGCGGTGTGGGTTCAGGAATTGGGGGTGGCATCGGTTCAGGAATTGGAGGTGGCGTCGGTGCAGGTATAGGTGTCAGACAGGGTTTAGGTGGCCTAGGTGTAGGATGGGGTTTAGGTGGCCTAGGTGTCGGATGGGGTTTAGGAATAGGAGTTGGAGCCGGTTTTGGCACAGATCTAGGCACTGGCGTCGGAGGTGCCGGGGCCTTGACAGAAGTTGCAAGCATGAGAGCCATGGTGAGGCACAAGAGCGTGGAGAAAGCCATGGTCTTGAAGACCATTGCTAGCTGATGATCAATGCAGAGAGTCAAATAGAGTATTTGCTGTGAATCCTATTGAAGGAGTTGTTCTACTTATATAAGTACATCATAGATTGTAATCTATACTTCCAAAAAGTTTATGTGATGCAATCACAAGAATCATGCAACCTGAACATGTGAAAAATTCTAGAACCATGTGATGTGATCAGGTGGAAACGAATCATGCAACCTGAACATGTGAAAAATTCTAGAACCATGTGATGTGATCAGGTGGAAACGATGCATGTTAACATGCACCCTAAATCTCAAACGGCTTCCACAAGTTGAGATTATTGCATTGCATCAATTTTGCTCGAGTTGTGATTTTTGTGCATGGTTTGGTGAACACATCAGCCACCTGGTCCTTAGAAGTAATAAACCAGACCTCGGGTGTATTGGCGCTCGTTAATGACATGCTTTATCCCTATTTATCTTCAAAAATAGCATGAATTTGATATCATTACTAGGGATTATGTTCAATAACTGAACCATATTTTCTCATGTGCGTTGTGTTTTGAAAGTTGTTATGTTTTTGCGGGTAATTGGACTATATTTATCGGTATTTCGTACCACCTGCTAGTGAATTTATCTGTTTGCGCGTGGGGATCCTGATGGTAAGCGAGTCAAGCACAAGGATGTATACTAGTTCAGGCAAGTCGCCCTACATCCAGTGGTGTGGTCTGCTCGCGTTGCTCGCTCTTGTTTGCAGTAGGGGTTACAAACGGGTGAGGGAGAGAAGAGATCTCAAGCCTCAAGAGAGTACGTGCGAAGTGAGTGGAGTGTACGAGAGAGATAGAAAGAAGCACTGGCCTCCCCTTTTATACTCCAAGGGGAGGCCATTTTACAGGGGGTCGGATGGAAAAGGTAGGTATCCCCGAGGGGAATAAAGGAAAAGGGGCGTAAGCCTGTCCTAGTGTCTAATCCCGTAGGTTACGCGTGCTCCTGTTCGCCGTTAGAGGGGCGGCCGCTCTTCTGTCACGTCCGTCCGTCCTCCATCTGCCCATACCACACGAGGTGGCGGTGGCAGGTTTAGAACAGACGCCTCCCCTTTTATCCACTGGATAACGCAGGGAGCCTCCTAGGGTGACCCTCATTTACCCGCGGGGTTTCTGCTTGCCTCTGTTGGGTCGCTGGTCGTCGATCCTTCAGTCAATCGTGTAGTATTTACGGGCGGTGCCCCTGTCTCACTGACGTCTATACAGTGTGGCAAATTGTTCCTGTTACGTGCCCATATCTCTGTTACGGCAGACTTATGGTGGTGGCCAAGCCTGCTTATTTTCCTTGGCTTCATGATGAATCCCTGAGTGGGATGTCAGCCCCCTAAGAACGCCTTTTGGTGAATCTCTGACCGCTTTGCCTGCCCTAGGCCCCACGGTGACCAGGCGCGGCGAGGGGAAGTCAAGGATCCTCTCGAGAGGTCGGGCGAGGTGGCCCTGATTCTAGACGGGACGCCTGCAAAGGGTCGGGCGAGGCGGACTCGACTTGGGCCACGCGTCGCTCCCCTGTTCCCATCGGGGGTCGGGCGAGGCGGACGCTTCCTGAGCCACGCCTTTATACGCCCCTGACCTCGTTGGGTCGGGTGAGGCGTCGTTCGTCTGGGTACTTCTGTTGTGGGCCGGGCCTATTTTGCCTTGGCCTCTGTTCGTCTGGCGCGCACATTCACTGCCTTGGGGGGCCCTGGTACTGCCCCTCGACAGTAGCCCCCGAGCCCCTGAGGAAGTTTGTAATGAACTTGTCTAGGGGCTTTGCTTAGGATCACGCTCATTTTTTTGTGGCATTTTTGAATCTTTCTTTCAGTCCTCGTTCTTTTCCTCCCATGCACCTTTGCCAAGAAAAGGTGATCGCCTGCAGGATGAGTCTCAGTCGTCGGCGCAAGGAGGAAGGTGAAGGTCGTGGATACCTAATCATCAAATTGGCACCAACAAAAGGGAATTTGTGGCGACCAAGTACAAATTGGATACAAGTTTGGGGTATTTTTAGGAGAATCAGAGATACAGTTTGGGGAATAGCAAAAACGAGGGAATGGGATCAGAGGGAAGCCGAAGGAAGAAGAAGGCCAATGCCTTTCGGGTTCTGTTCCTCCATCCGTTTCCTTCTGCTCCCTCCTTTTGTAGACTAACTGATGCCTTCTTCTTCTCTTGGCCCACTAAGCCCACCTGGCGGCCCAGTGACAGAAGGGTGCGCGGGCGCTGCAGCGGTGCGCAGGGCCGAGGCGCTAGTCACCGGGTACAGGGCGCGCGCCGCCGCCGTTGGATTGGTGACCGGCACAATCGAGCAGGCGCTCGCGTGGCTCTGCGGGGACGGCGCGCCGGCGCTGGTGCTCGCACCGGTGGTTCTCGCGGCCAAGATCTATCGCCGCATGTCGTGCGTGCGCGGCGTTCTACTACGACTGCCGGAGGCGGCATGACAGAATCACGGTAGGCGGTAGCGGTAGCATGACACATGTGGTATATACTGTGAGCACACGTGCAACAACACAAATATATATATGTCACACAATACATATAAGTTGGTTGATCATAAATAACTCCCATTTGCCACATTATGTCGTGAAAACATGCACACAAATTAGTGTGTGCATGTAGACCATACATGAATTAATACATGGCAACTTATTTATATGGAGTACATGGCAACTTATTTATATGGAGTAGAAGTTGCACGAGTAAATAGCTAAGAGAAACATACACCCCCACATGTTACGCATGCGGGCATGTTGCATACGCATGCTCAAGCTCAGGGTCTGCTGACGAACTCAGTGCTCAGGCTCACATATGATGGGTGAGCCGAAGATGTCGAAAGTATCATCTAAATAGCAGACACACTTCGTGATGGGTAGAGAAATCGGATAGACAATGATGATGCGCTCGGGGATGTATTCCTTTGCATAGTAAAAGTCTAGATAGATGCGACGCGTATAAAACCCAAGAAAATCTTCTTCGAATGCCTTTATGTTACTAAAACCGGTCGGGCACTCAGGTAGGGATGGAGGCGGCGTCGGTTCAGATATTGGAGGTGGCGGCGAAGGCGGCGACGGTTCTAGAATTGGAGGCGGTGTCGGTCCAGGAATTGGGGGTGGAGGGGGAGGCGGTGTCGGTTCAGAAATCGGAGGTGGCGTCGGTTCAGGAATCGGAGGTAGAAGCGGAGGCGGCGTTGGTTCAGGAATCGGAGGCGGCATCGGTTCAGGAATTAGAGGTGGAGGATGGTATCGGTTCAGGAGTCGGTTCAGGAATTGGAGGTGGTGTCGGTTCAAGAATTGGAGGTGGTGTCAGCATAGGTGTAGGTGTCGGATGGGGTTTAGGTGGCATAGGTGTTGGATGGGGTTTAGGTCTAGGACTTGCAGCCGGTTCTGGCAAAGGTCTAGGCACTGGCGTCGTAGCTGCCCCAGCCTTCACAGAAGCTGCGAGAATGAGAGACAAGGCCAGGCACAAGAGTGCAGGGGAAACCATGGTCTTGAAGGCCATTGCTAGCTGATCAAATAGAGCATTTGGTGTGAATCCCATTAATAGAGTTGTTCTAATTATATAAGTATATATTATAGATCGTAATCTATACATCGAAAAAAGTTCACGTGATGCAATCACAAGAGTCATGCGATCTGATCATGTGAAAAATACCAGAACCATGTGATGTGATCAGGTGGAAATGTTGCTCGCTAACAAGTATATATTAACAAATAGAAACTATTACGTTTATGCTCCTGTTTTCAACCCTAATGTGATTTTGCTCCTACCTTATTTTATTTTGCATTTCTACTCTTACTATTTACAAAAGAAGGCTCCATTTACCCCTATTCTTAACTCTGTTCCTTCCAACCGGAATAAAAAAATTATAAAAAATAGAAAAACACTCGCTAAAAGATGAAATTGCCGCTTATCTCTTCACACAGCTTCCAGAGACTTGTTCGTGTCACTACGCCACAATCGATTTGTGCTGGCAGCGCACATTTTGGACGCTAGGCGGGCAACGTTGCGGCCCGCCAGCAGAGATTCAGCAGGGGCCTTCGGGCTAACGCCTGCCAGCACAGGTGCCATCTGTGCTGGCAGGCAACATAACGGTCCGCCAGCACAGATTGTCCCCTCTGTGCTGGTGGGCCGTTAGGTTGCCCGCCAACACTCTACCTGTGGGGACCCCTTGACCAGGACGTCCCTCGACCACCCGTATCAGTCCCTGGATCAGTACGCTGATACGGATTTCGACACAGATTAGTGTCAGAAGCAGTAAATAACGTATAAGTTAAATATTTACACCGATTTAGCTAGCGGAGGGCGGCGGGCACTCGTTCGCCACCGGGGTGGGTGGCAGCACCATATCGCCCTGGAACTTAACCCTGTATGACAATGAAAGCAAGAGTGAGTATTCGGAGTTGAATACCCAGCAAATCTCACAAATTCAATAATATAATATATTAAATTAAAAGAATGTAAAGGTTGGGCCTGGAGGGGCATTTCCTCCCTGCCAGTCCCGGTATCAAGCCCAGAACCCAGTCATCGGCGCTCCTGCCGTCCGGGTTTCCCATGCAATAAAGTAAATCTAATCAGTGGGGGCTTGACCAAATCGGCTCTATGCCGAGAGCTGCGGCTATCCAGATAGATTTTAACTCTGCAGAGGTTGTACTTATCTACCACGCATCCGGTCAGTCCCTACCTTCGTCAAGGCAGGTACTGCCCTACGAGACTCGTGCCCACTGGCATCTATTGCTAGCCAGCCAACTATTATGGCGCCTAGCGCTAGACAGCCAATCACTAGCTCTGTCCACGGGTGCTGCTGAGGCCTAAACAGGGATCGCATATCCGTCCACAAAAGGACCTTCCCGGGGAATGGTGCACCATATACGTGAAGGGCATGCCTCTGCATCGCCCTTGGGCCCTACCAGCCCTGTCACATGCGACCCGTGCCGACCAGTCCCAGCCCTCTGTCTGGGGCTGTCTCCAGCATACCCGTTGCCCGCCGTGGCCCCTTGGGACAGTTTACTAGTGTTAGCTAGTGGGGTGTGAGTCAAGGCCTCACATAAATAGGTATTCCCGAAGGCCATACCTTTTTGGCATGCGTGGTTGTACAGGGGATTGGAAAGACTCTCCCATGAACCGGTCCTTAGCTGAGATCAGAGCGGCTCTTAGGACCCTCCTAGCGAGGCCATCCTTCCACTCCCAATCTTAAAGCATTCTACGGCGGGGCCGGGCATCCACCCATATGATGCCCCCTCATAGCTTATGCTGCAGAAAATGGTAAACTTTAATGGTTAAGTGATATTATTGGTGAGACTTGCCTTCATTGTCGGTCCTTAGACGTTCCGTACGCGGGCGTAGTCTGTATGTTGACCGGGCGGGGCTTCGGGCCTTCTGGAGCTTCGGCGTCTCGTCAGGGCCCGGTCAAGCTATCGAACAATAAAACACATAAAATAACATCAATAAATCAATCAATGCCTATAGATTAGAAAGAGAAATGGAAGATAGATATTCCGGAACGTACCTACGGATCCGGATGGATTTGTTGATGGATTATCTATTAATTATTTAATAATAATTAATAGATAGGACGACGGGGCTTAGGAGGGGTTTAGCCGGTGGGGTGGCTTCTAAGTGTGGGAGAAAGGGCTAGGGATAATTATTCTGAGAATTACTGGATATCTAAGTAATTACCGAATAAATTATTTAGAAATAGATTTCTAAATAATTAAGGGATATTGATTGAATTTCTATTAATATTCCGGAAAATTATTAATATAATTTTCCGAGAATATTATGGGCGGCATGACGGCTAGGGTTGGCTAGTATCTGGGATTTTGGGTTGGGCAGCATAAGGGCTAGGTTTTACCTAGGGTTTTATTTGGGCAGCACAACGGCTACACGGGGCTAGGGTTTAGTAGCCGGGGTTTTTGGTCGGGTGGCATAACGGCTATACCGGGGAATATCTGGGGTTTGGATTTGGGCAGCACAACTGCTAGGTGGGCTAGGATCAGGGTTTCGGTCGGGCATTATAACGGCTAGGGTGGACTGAGCGGGAAACTTGGAAATTGGGCAGCATCTCGGCTAGGGTTGCGAAACGGCGAGCTGCGATGGGGTTTAGCGGCGGGGGTCGGGCATTGTGCGGCCAGCCGAACTGGCATCGTCCACAATGCTGGGCGAAATGGCTAAAGCTACGCCGCTGGTTAGCCTGTTCCGAGCGCACCCGAAAACAGAGCAGAGCAGCAGGTGGCGCACCTTTTTCCTACGTGTACGTGGGCAGGGTGACAGGGCTAAAGCAACGCCGCTGGTTGGACTGTTCCGGGCGTACCCGAGAATAGAGCAGAGCAGCAGTTGGCGCACCTTTCTATTGTGTACGTGGGCAGTGCCTCCGCAGTGTGAACAGAGCTGCGCTCTCGTGCGTGTGTTATCGCATGTGAGAGCCTGAGCTTCTCCTGCGCTCCTGGTGAGAGCTTCAGCTCTCACTCTCACGGGCGCCGGAGAGCTCTGCTCTCTGCGTGAGGGGCGGCCAGGAACGGAGGGCCTCGCTGCCTTTTATAGGCGAGCGGAGGGAGAGCGCCGGCGCTGGCTGCTGGCTTTTGCGTGGCTTCTACGCGAGGCCGGCGAAGATGGGCGCTGCGTTGCTGGCGTCAGCGCGTGCAGGCAGCAGGGCCGGGGCGCGGCGTGGCACTCGGCCGGTGGTCGAGCGAGGCAAGGGCGGGGGGCGTGGCGCACGGTGGTTAGGCGGCGTGGCCGCGTGGCACGCGGGCAGGGGCTGCCCGACGTGGCCGTGCAGCGCACTCGGCGCAGTCAGCCATGGCAGCCGGCCGGCCGGGGCCGAGGCGCGGGGAGCCGAGGTGAAGGGGCAAAATGGGTAGAGGGAGGGGAGGAGGTCTCCGACGACGAGGTCTGAAGGCGCGCGGCGAGCTAGAACGGCGGCGCTAGGCGGCGGCGGCAGCGCTGGTAAAAACGGCGGCGGCGCTAGGGTTGCTGAGGGAGATGATGCGCTTCAGCGCTACGCGGGCCACGTGGGCCGTGCGAGCGACGCGTGCGCGCTGCGTGGGCCTCTGGCCGCGCGTGTGGGCTGAAGAGAGGGGAGAGAGGTGAGCTGGGCCGCAGAAACGCGTGGGCCGCAGGGAGGCGAGTGGGCCAGAGGGGGAAGCGGCGCGAGTGACTGGGCCGCGCGTTGAGCGGGCTGCTCGGCCGGCGAAGGAGGCGCGCGGGCTGCAGGGGGGAGGTCGGGCTGCGTGGCCCGAGCGGCCGTGCGGGCGGGGGAGTGCGTGGGCCACGCGGTTGCGCAGGCCAGCGCGGTGGGGGCTGGCTGGGCTCCGCATGGGCCGGGAAGCTGGGCTGCGGGAGGAGGAGGGGTGACTGGGCCGGGGGAGGGAGAAGTTCGGGGTGGTCGTCCGGACTTTGGGGAAAGAGGTGGAGGCCGCCGGCTGGGCCGTGGGCCGGTCGGGTGAGGAGGGGAGGCGGGGGTGAGCCGGACCGAAAACGGAGACGGGCCGAAAACGAGGTTGTCAGCCCATCAAGCAAAAGGAGACTTTCCATTTGTTCGAAATGATTTGGGGTTCGAATTTGTGTTCAAATTTGAGTAGAGCTTGAATATAGAATTTGGAGAAATTTCACCAGTTGAACTCTAGCAACTTTGAAGACTTCCTGGCATTCATATGCATCACTCATGACCATTTAAATGCATGATTTAAATTTGGTAATTATATTTTGAATATTAAGGGAAAGGAAATTACATTTTTATTAAGGGAAAAATTATTTAGAGTATATTTTTAAATGCTCTAAAAAGACGGGGTGTCACACTACCCATCCGTAATGGCGGTCACTTAGATGGCCCGACAGCATAGGAAAGTCAATAAGGTGGCCGACGCACTTTCTTTCTTCTCGTTGCTCTTTGCTCACTCTGCGCCGCTAGCTTGCTCTTGCTGCTTGCGTAGATCGCCGCCCGCCCTCAGCCGCCGCCACGGCCGTCCCTTTCACGGCTGGCGTTTGCGCGCCGCCGCTTTTTTTAGCTCCGACGACGGCGCTGCGGTAGGTTGCATCGGCACCGCCGCTGCTATGTGCGCCGCCGCTCTTGCTGTCGCCAACAACCTCGTCGGTTTCGAGCTCCTCCACCGTCGAGCCCAACAAGGTCAGTACCATGTCGTGTAGTGGCGGGTCAGTGCCCAGCGATGAGAGGCTTCCCCTGTCGGTTTGCCCTAACTGTGGCGCAAACATCATTTGCATCCGCGTCTCGGGAGGGCAAATCTTATACAAGTGCTGTAGGAACATTTGGGTATAGTTTCAATTCGTTGTGCATTAGACTTATGTGTTAGCTACTCAATTTTGCCTTGATATATTAGGGTTGTTATTGTGTTGTAGGGAGACGATACATCATGCCGCAAGTATTGGTGGGGGCACGGTGCATACTTGACCTGGCTGAGGTAGGTTCATCCTGAATTAGTCCCTGAAAATGCCGCAAGTTCTTTTGTTGGAAACTTAGCCCAACCATCTCATGCTCCCACTCAGCCCCCTGCTACTGTCCATTCCCCCTCCCCCATTCCTGACATTATAAATCAAATTAGTGGCTTGAGGTCTCAAAGTTGTGAAGTCTCAAAGTTGTGACGTGAAGATGCAGATTTGTGATTTGAAGATGCAATGTGGACAGCTGAGTGGACAAATTGGTGAAGTGCTTGATGAAATCCGAAAGAACAAAGAAAATGGTGCAGGATTCAACAGATGGGCCATTGGAAGTATCGTGGTTTTTCTCATTAGTCTCATAGTTGGCGTGATAGCTAGTAAGAAGTAGGCAAATGAAGTTTGTTGCACTGAATAATTATGTTGCTTGTGTGTTATGGTGTAGTGAGCAAGACTTGTTTACTTTGTGTTGAGCAAGATTGTGTGAACCAGTGACTTTGCAATGATCTCATGAGAATGTGTTGTTATATTGAGTTTGTGATGTTTGGTTATTATTTGCAACTGATTGGTGATGCTCATCTGAACTTGTGATGATGATCTGAATTTTTTTTGTTATACACTAGATCTGTGCTGGCAGGCCATGTAAGAGGTGCTTCTTCTTCAGTGAGCCTTCTCTTTGGACTGTGCCCGAGAGGCGCTCGGGTACTGCTCCAAAATCATCAAATACAGGGGGGAAGGTTTTGATCTTGAATTCCTTGAGGAGGTGACTCTAAAAGGTAAGTTTGTGACATTTGTACCTTCTTTTTCAAGATTAATCCATGTTTTAGAACTTAATTTGTGTTTCTTTTAGAAGAGGACATTCATGGTGTTTTTTGCTCATTTATGAGTCAACTGAGCTAAAAGTTTTAATATGATTTTCTCCAAGGTGGAGCTTAAAAAGATGATCTAGATCTAGATCTAAAAAAAAGTAGGAGAGAGAGTTTGAGCTTCATGTTTTTGTTGGAGCTTGTTTTTGATCTACAACTATTAGATCTAGTATTATCTACAACTAGGAGCTTAATCAATCAACTAGTATTGTCAATTTGTATTTCTTCAGTAGAGAGCATTAATAGTGTTTTTCCTCATTTATGAGTCAATTGAGCTAGAATTTGTTTCCGTCCTTAATTATTTGAATGATTTGATTTCAATATGTTTTTCTCCCAAGTTGAAGCTTAAAAATGATCTAGGGTCTCTAAAAAAGTATGAGAGAGTATGAGAGAGTTTGAGTTTCATGTATTTTGTTATTTGTAATGTTATATTATTGTCATTATATATAGAAGCTCAAGATGGACAGGTCATGGATGTATGGCATAAAAAGACATTCAAATTATTTTATGTTGGAATTATCAAAGTTTATTGATGCCGCGAAAAAGTACGCTCAGAGTAACAAGACAAAGCAAATCCGTTGTCCGTGCTTTGACTGCAAAAACATCATAGTATGGGAGAACACATCTGTCATCAAGACACATTTGATCCAGCGGGGTTTTATGGTTGATTATCAGGTTTGGACACACCATGGTGAGGCACAATTTACCGCTACCTCATGCGTCGACAATGTCAATTATCCTGCTCCCGCTGAAGAAGAAGCTGATGATGCTGGTGATCATGGTATGATGAATGATATTGATGACTATGGTGATGGAAATGGTGATTTGCTGCAGGCTCAAGAAGAAGAGGAACATGATTTTGATATGGAGGAAATGTTACGTCATATTGAACCGGAAGTGTTGCTAGGCAAGTGCTAAAGGGTTAGAGCACTTCGAGACTCTCAAGAAGGCCGCAAAGGACCGTATATATGAGGGTTCTGGGAAGGAGTGGATAGTCTTGCGTTTCGTGCTTCATCTTATGATCCTTAAGGCTAAGTTCGGATGGTCAGACAACAGTTTCAATGGTCTGCTTACTCTTCTTGGTCAATTGCTTCCTAAGCCAAACTTTGTTCCCAAAAACACGTATGAAGCAAAGAAGCTGATCAATCCACTCAAAATGAGTGTGCAAAGAATACATGCTTGTACAAACCATTGCATACTATACTGTGGTGACTATGCAGCATTGACTAAGTGCCCAAATTGTCTAGGCTAGCCGTTATAAAAGCAATGCCAATTTTAGTGACGACGGTGTCAGATCCACCATCGGGAACAAGAGGAAGAGAAAAGCAAAGAAAAGTGCAGGTTCTCAAGTAGAGGATGAGACTTGTATCGGTACTGAAACGGGTCAACGCAAAATTCCTGCCTTGATGACGTGGTACCTACCAGTGGTTGACCGCCTCAGAAGTTTGTTCTCAAATCCAAGACTGCTGAACTAATGACCTGACATGACACTCGGACCGTAAAAAATGATGGAAAACTTCGACACCCATCTTATGCTCGCCAGTGGAAGACTTTCGATGCCAACCATGAACTATTTGGAGAAGAAAAACGCAATGTACGGTTCGCATTGAGTACCGATGGGATGAATCCATTTGGCGAGAGAAGCAGCACACACAGCACGTGGCCAGTGCTGATGACCATATTCAACCTTCCGCCATGGCTATGTCACAAGCACAAGTACCTTCTCCTAACCATTCTCATATCAGGCCCAAGGCAATCGGTCATTGACATAGATGTTTTTCTTGAGCCATTGCTTGTAGATATGCAAAAATTATGGAACGATGGGGTTAGGATGTGGGATGAGTATCGGCAGGAGCACTTCACACTAAGGGCCATTATTTTTGTTACCATCAATGATTATCCCGCCTTATTGGCCCTACTTGGACAAATGAAAGGAAAAATGACATGTGTTGTATGTGTGGATAAAACAACGTCTCTATATCTTCCGGGATCTATGAAGACAGTCTACATGCGACACAGACGCTTCTTAGTGCGTACGCACAACTATCGAAAGATGAAGGACAAATTTGATGGCACCATTGAGAAAGATGATGCTCCTGAAGCCGTTACTGGAGAAATGGTGTGTGAAATGTGCAAGAATGTCATGTACAAACCCGGAAAGAAGTCAACACCCGAACCCGGTGTCAAAAAGAAGAGAAAAAGAAAGAAAAAGAATACAAAGGATGAAACTCAAGAAGTCGTCAAGGTGCCATTCAAAAAGATGTCTATCTTCTTCAAGTATTTGCCATACTGGAAGGAGTTGGCGGTGCGCCATGCAATTGATGGAATGCATCTAGAGAAAAATGTTTTTGTTAGCACCATCGGTTTTTTGGGGTTAACCGGGAGATAAGGGATGGATTGAAAACACACAAGGATTTGGTCGCGCTCAGAATCAGAGAAGATCTCCATCCAATAATCAAAAATGGAAAAGAATATCTTCCTCCGGCTAGCTACAACCTCTCATCTGATGAAAAAATTGCCATGTGCAAGTGCTTCCGCGGATTGAAAGTGCCTACTGGTTTCTCATCAAATATCAGATCACTAGTTTCAATGAAAGATCTCACAATTAGTGACTATAACTCTCATGATTGCCATGTGATGATCTCAGTTTTTCTTGCTATTGCAATCCGGGCTATCAAACCAGTATTCGTCAAGATGGTTATCACACGGATGTGTTACTTCTTTAACACGATCTCTCATAAAGTGGTCGATTGTTTAGAATTGTCTAGACTTCAACTATTTGTGGCCGAAACTCAGGCACAACTCGAGATGTGCTTCCCTCCATCCTTTTTTGATATCATGGAGCATCTCATGATCCACATGGTCAATCAGATAGTGGAATTAGAGCCTATGTACTTCCATCAGATGTGGACATATGAACGGTTCATGTCCACTCTCAATGGATATATGAGAAACAGCGCATTCCCAGAGGGTTCTATGATGGAGAGCTACCATACAGAAGAGAGTATTGATTGCTGCATAGATTACATAAAAGATAAGAGAGCTATTGGATTACCTGTATCTCGTCATGAGGGGAGGTTGTCTGGAAGGGGAACTATTGGAAAGAAAAGATTTGTCGATAGCGACAACAAAGAGTTGGAGAAAGCCCATTCTAGTATTCTACAACAGCTCACATTAGTGGAGCCCTACATCGAAGAACACTTAAATGAGATCCGGTCAGAAAGTAATGGTGGTCGCTCGCCGGATTGGATCATCAAGGAGCACAAGCGTCGTTTCTCCTCATGGTTTCGAGACCATGAACGACATCAATTTGAAGGAAATTCAGCAGATGAAATGACATTAGCGAGGTTGGCTTCAGGACCATCAAGCAATGTCACATCATGGCAAGCATATGAAATTAATGGGTACACATTTTACACCATTGAAAAGGACAAAAGAGTGTGGCATACCAAAACAATGGTGTTCGCATAGAGGCTATTGACACATCCGGACAAACCGTAACTTACTACGGTTTCGTAGAGGAAATATGGGAACTTGACTATGGAGAGAATATTCAGTTCCCTGTTTTTCGGTGCAAATGGGTCAAACACCCGACGGGGGTTACAGTGGACAACTATGGGTTTACACTTGTGAATCTCGACAACGCCGGTTATAAAGATGACCCTTGGGTGCTCGTCGATCGTGTTGCACAGGTATTCTACATAACCGACCCAGCAAATGCAAAGAAACACATTGTTATATCTAGGAAACAAAGGATTCTTGGAGTAGATGGTGTAGAGGATGTTGAGGATTACAATCAGTACGAGGAATTGCAAGTATTCAAAGAGCTGGAAACCAGGATCAAGAAGATAGATGGAAGCATAGACAAGTCTGAGAATCCATGGGCACGCATGGATTGTGAAGGAAGATATGTTAAAGGATAAACCGATGAAGCATGGGGATGTACTATTATTAATTAGGTTGTAATTTTTATTAATTATGTTGTAAGACTATTTGAAAATATGTTGTAAGACTATTAAACATGTTGTGATTTTATTTAGGCGCATAATGATTTCAAATTGCTTTACACTTAAAAAATAAAATTTTATTGTAAAAGTATCTGTGCTGGCGGGGCTCATAAGCGCCCGCCAGCACAGATCTGTGCTGGCGGGCGCTTATGAGCCCTGCCAGCACAGGATGCATTTGTGCTGCCGGGCGCTTATGAGCCCCGCCAGCACAGATGATTCTATATATACAACGCCCCCTGGCGCGAACAAAAAACATGCCGTCAGGCTGCCAAATTTTCCCGCCGCAGCGCCGCCGTCATCCTCTCCACCGTCGGCCACTCCTCCGGCCCTCCGCTGCCCCATCCGAGCGCCGCCGCGACCGCACCCCTTCATCTCCACCTGCGCACCGCCCGACGCACCGCCGCGCATGCGCCCCTTCCTCTCCGCCGCCGCGCCTCTTCGTCTCCGCCACCGGGGCTCGAGCGCCGCCGCCATGTCTACGCCTCCGCGGCCGACTAGCCCGACGCCGGCCGCACTTACGGCCCCGACGGGCGTGCCGTCGCCCCCTCCTCCCGTCCCGACGGGCACGCCGCCGCCCCCTCCACCCGTCCCGACGGGCGCGCCGCCGCCCCCTCGTCCCGTTCCTACTGCCGCGCCGCCACCCCCTCCTCCCGTCCTGACGACGGTTTGTACTTTTTTTCAATTTTTAATATATATATGAAACTTGGTGAATTTGTTAGGGTTCAACTTTATGCAACTTGGTGAATTTGTTAGGGTTCAACTTTATGCAACTTGTTAGGGATGCAATTTTTTTCAATTTTAGTTAGAAATTTTTCTCCATATAATTGTAGTGGAATTATATAACTAGAAATTTTAGTGGGGCCAAACAAAAGTGTGCTAAATACTATGTTGCTATATAACTTTATACATTGGAATTATATAATTTTAGTGGAATTATATAACTAGAACTTTAGAACTTTTGTTAGAGAGGCACTTTCTAATTCCACTAAAATTGGTGGAAATTATGCAACACAAAAAGAAGTTTGGCTCCATATGCAACTTTTGTTAGAGAGGCAAATTATATGATTTCTAGTTTAAATTAGAAATTGTAGGAAATGTCTTTGAACTGAAGCATATATTTCACTTTTAGTTACAGTAATTAGAACTATGGCAATATATTTTAGTTAGTAATTATTCTAAACACTTTTTTATTTACATATGGCAATATATTTTAGTTAGTGTTCAGAGTTGTTCGGTCTGCACCGAGATGACGGACAAATTAAATTATTTTGTAAAATAATTTCAGAATATGGAGCCTACAGGTGATGGTGGATCATCATCTGAATAGGATGGATCTTCATCTGGTGGTTTTGTTACCCCAGATGAATATCGACCAATCCCACCGAGGAATCGTCGGCGACTAGATGAACTAGATCCTGAATATGATCCATCCGTAGAGGTACAACAAGTTTTAACTTCTTAGTCTTAAATGCATCATTTCATCGTATGAAGATTTGAAATTCGTCTATTATTTTGTCTTTAGAACGATGACCAATCGCCAGCGCAGTCCTCGCGGCGTAAACGCAGATCTAATATCATTGAAGAGGCCGTAACTGTCTCTGCACCGCAACCTTCGGCTACTACAACTTCCAGTAAGCCAAAACGTAAACGTGAGCAGCGAAAGGAGCATCAGATACCTACAGTGTGTGTTGCAGTAGAGGAGGTTAATGCCAAAGGCAAGCCCATATTACCAGAGGGGATATGGGCCAGATTTCGAAACGTATGTGGAGCCGTTGCCAGAGACCAACTACAGACCTGGATCACTACGAATAATTGGAACAAAGTGCCAGATGCAGTTAAGGACTCTATGTGGGCACCACTTGAAGCATGCTTCACGTTTCCTAAAGGGAAACCAAGGGATGATGCAAAGGAGTTTGCGATGGCACCATCGGGACTTGTTTCAGGAACTTCCGGAGTAAACTCAATACAGAATATGTCCAGAAAGGGTTGAGTGATAGAACAAAATATGGAAAGATTCCTAAAAAGATGTGGGAAGAATTCGTACAACAGAAGAATTCGAAGGCAGCAAAAGCTTTTAGTGCTGCGATGAAGGAGAAGTCTATGAAGGCTGTCGAGAATCCCCATTGCTTGGGTGGGGGTGGCTACGATGACGCGATCCCTCACTGGAGGCGAGAGGAAGAAGAAAGGAGGAAAGCAGGATTGCCGAAGCTGTTTGAAGGCGTTGAAGAACGCGCTAAGCATTGGTGCCTAGCTCAACGACCGAAAGTGGTAGATGGTAAGGTTGTTTTCATGAACCCGACAACCGAGCAAATTTATGAAAGGTTGGCGGAGGTCGTTCAGGAGCAAAGAAAAGATCAACTAACCGCCGCAATTGGCACCTCGGAGCACTCTGGTCGTGTTCGAGGGGTTTCATCAACATTGCCCTGGAAGGATGCATACCCAGACGACGCTGGATATCGGAAACGTGACCGCTACAAGAAAAACTTGGAAGACAAGATGAGAGCAATTGCAAAGGAGGAAATCTCTCAATTGCTGGCCAGCCAGCAAAGATCCTTGGCAGCGGACGAGACTCAAGCTCATCAAGACCAGATGCTTGTCCAATCTGGAGTAATGGCTCCGAGCAGTGTCGCGTCCACGCCAGAACATAGGTTTCCCGTTGATGACATACGAGTGGATACACCTTGCACGCTGGTTGTGCCATATGGAAGGAAACAAAATAAATTTCGTGAAGTTGCAACTGCCATGGCGGTAACGGGTCATGTTTTTCCAAGGGCACCTGCTCCAGAGTACGCCTGGGTACAAGTTGTTAAGGTGATGGACGCTACAATCGAGTTGAACATCCCTACTGATGAGGGGATTGAGGTTCTTGGAGACGCTACCAATCAATACATCATGTGGCATCGACGAGATATCATTTTACAAAATTCAAGCCAAGAACTGCAATCCCAATCAGCGGCAAACACAGAGCGGGCAGTGCTATCACCTGTGCTAGAAAGGAAAGATCAATCAACACCTGCGCACAATGATCTGGCACCGCCTTCGCCACAACGTACATTGGAAGCTAACATTGAGCCCGAGCCATCTGTCTCGCCAGCGCCCAACAGGTCGCCTTCGCCACAACATACATTGCAAGCTAACATTGAGTCCGAGCCACCTGTCCCGCCAGCACCCAAGAGGCCGCTAATACCCCGTACAATCACCACATTTGAGAAGACTCTTGGGGCTACAACTGTTAACAAGTTTCTAGGGGCACTGCATACTCCTTCGTCCGCCAAAGATAAGGAAAAAGTTGCTCCTAGTGGCACTCATGAGGACACTCCAGAAAATGAATTTGACTTAATGGATTTGTTCACAGGGGTAGAGGAAGTCCCGGATAGGTATGAGCATGGGAAGCCATTCACATCTCAAGTGGAGTTAATGGGGGCCCATGGGAACTAAGAAAGTTGCACAGCTGGATTATGAAGGCGATGAAGCAAGGGATCCAGGGAATCACGGCGATGGTCCCACCTAGTTATTATCTTAATCCACCTACGTATCCACTAGAAATTGATTTTGAGGATTTGCACAGACTTTATCGTCGACAACATCTGGACGCCAATCTCATTTCTGTGTGGTGCTTGTAACTCCAAAGCATATTTGATTTTTATCTTTTGGGTCCAGCATGAATGTCCATCGAGACTGACATTTATTTTGTAGGATGCAATGGCAGGAGGAAGTGAAGACAGGTGGCAGGTACAAGGTCGCGTACCTTGACCCGGCACGGATTCACAAGACTGAGCACAGCTTCAAAATGACCGGCGAGTTGAAACAACATATAGATGCTGCAAAAAGCAAAAGTAAAAAAAATCGATTAGAGAAGCGGTACATAAAAGGGCAAGGCACGCGGTTTCTGCATACATTTCACAATGTTTCCGGTCGAGGCCTGATAAGGATTATTTCTATGCTCCATACGCATTTGAGTAAGTTTGATATATATTGCTAAATACTATGCTAGTTAATAATGTTCATTTGATTTGCTATATAATATGTTGTTATTATGCAGCAACCATTGGATATGCATAATAATTATGCCAAAGCTTGGAGAAGCAGTGGTCCTAGACTCAGCCGACTTCGACAAAACAAGATACAGGGAGTCCATAGGCATTTTACAAAAGTAAGTTATTAATTAACAATAGATTCTATGTAAATTTATGTTGTCAGTAATTAATGCATAGCCAAGTTACATTACTTACTTTCTGTCATTCTAACCTTAAAGCGCGTACAAGCTCACTGTCCTCAAAGGCGGCCCGCACAATCCGGAGAGGCCAGACATTATGAGAATAATATATCATTTCCATGTAAGAACACAACATCTTCATTGGTTATGTAATTACACACTTTTCATATATAGCATCTACTATATTAGTTTTTTTATGAAGTGCCACAAGCAACCTTCAGGCTCCGTGCTATATGGATACTACGTGTGCGAGTTTCTTAGAAACAGTGGGAGGTACCGGACGAACCTTGAAGACGTAAGTTATTATATATGCCACTATATATACACTCATCCTATAACTAATCATGACATAAAATAATACATTGTACTACTTTTTTTCAGATGCCTACCATCCCTACCGCTAGCAATCATTTGACCGATCGTCACATCGACAACATTTGCGCTGACATGGCAAGGTTCATCCAACACGAGATTTGCCATCACACAGGCGCATTGTTTGACCATGATGGGTTGCTTGCTTTGGACGAGCACAAGTCTCTTAGCAATTGGTGTTGAATATTTTGTCTAAATATTATTGTCAAGTACATTGTAACGCCTAATGGTTGTGTATGTGGCTTGAACACCAGTCGGTGAGAAATATTATTGATGTGTCAAATTATAATATTCTGATGAGAAATACTAATTAGCCGCTTAATTGGGTAGAAATAAATTTATAATGTGTAATAATTAAAAAAAACTGTAATCTGTGCTGGCGGCCAGTTAAGACGGCTGCCAGAACAGATAAGCATCTGTGCTGGTGGCGCCTTATGTGGCCCGCCAGCACATATGGCATCTGTGCTGGCGGCACCTTATGTGGCCCGCCAGCACAGATGCCATTTGTGCTGGCACCATATTGCTGGCGGGCGCCATACCCGCCAGCACAGATACGATTTGGCCGCCAGCACAGATCGTTACTGGCCTAGTCGTCCATGCCATGACAATTCAGCCAGAAAATGATTTCAGTAAACCGCCGACCAAAATTCACCGCGCTCACTTCTTTTCTCTCCAATTCACCACGCAAGTAACTCATCCACTTCGCCTTTGACCACTCCCCTCTCTCCGCCCTCGCGAACATCGCCGGAATTGAGCAGGCATGACCGCCATCTTGACCTCGCCATAGAACTCACCTTGCCCTCCATTCTCGCTTGTTGACAGCACCACAAATGGATGGCTCATGATCTCTGCGTGCTTCCCAACCTTTCTTCCGAGCCCGATCACTACCAGCCACAGCACAACAACGCGCACCCGACCCTTCTACTCCAACACTCAAATCCCCTTAAGAACATGGTCGATGACGTGTGGTGGAGTGCGCAGGGCCATTCCGGAAAAATCTGAGGCCCTGTTCAAAACTAAAAAATTAGGCCTAACAAAATGAAAAAAAAGGAAAAAGTTTAAATTACTCCTCTCAAGTATAACAAGTATAAGCAAAGTCCAGATAACCCCCTAAAGTATGTTTTGATTCAATTTACCCCTTAAACTATGTTGTTTGGTTCAACTTACCCCTTAATACAATTTGTCTTTTTTGTTTCTTCATGTATAAGTGGAATTTTGAATTCAAAATTTTGAGATGATAATAGACATCATAACACATATTAAAAAAATATGTCATGAAATTTTTGTCATTACTTTCATATGGCAGGATATTTGATAATAAATTGATCATTGAGATACAAAATTATGTGAAAAATAATGACAAAAAATTATAATATATTTTTTTACATACATTGCGATGTCAACTACCATCGTGTAAATTTTGAACTCAAGATTTCACTTATGTATGGAGAAACAAAAAAGACAAATTGTATTAGGGGGTAATTCGAACCAAATGTCATAGTTTAGGGGGTAAACTGAACCAAAACATACCTTAGGGGGTTATTCGGACTTTGCTTATACTTGAGGGGAGTAATTTGGACTTTTTTCAAAAAAATATAGACTATACTGCATTATGTAGCACCAGAATATCAAGAGAGGTATTCTTTTAGCCTTTTTTTTAATCTGTTATCCAACTAAAGAATTTGGAGTAAACATGGCATAATTTTGAAATACTAGACATCTAAGTCAATTGATACACATTTACACAAAACATGAAAGAACAGAATTATTATTAGGTGTCTAAATTCCTCTTAATTCTAAAACTGATGAAAGAAAACTACCTGAACGATCTTGCGTTGGGATTGAACAACGAGCAGTTGGCGCATGCCCCGTGGCAAACTCGTTCTCTTAACTCCTGAATGTCAGGTGCATCGTGTGTTGCGCGCGCGTGCAGCAGCTAGTAACCATGAGCTAGCGGTGCATGTCGCACCGTCCCCGCCTTAGTGATAGCAGATGAACGCACAGATCATGAGACAAGCAAACAACACACGAGGGTGAAGAAAGAAACGTCCATAACAACAGCTCCTCTTTGATTTGGGGCATGTTTGGATGGAGAGCAAATGGAGTAAATGAGACAAATTTGCCCTAATTTATTCCAAAGGTGTCAAACATGTAGGGGTAAATGGGGTGGGGCAAATGTTTTGCCCTCCAAATTTCATTGCCCCAAAAGAGTGTCAAATTGGGGCAACTATTTACCCCTCAATCCAAACACCCCATGAGGCAAATTTGTTAGGGGCAAATAAAAGAGGCAAAACATTTATCTTGAGGTAAATATTTACCCTCTCAATCCAAATAGGGCATTGGTGCATATCGCAAGGATATTTGGGCCATTAAATATGGATAATTAGCTTAAGTGCTCAAAGTTGGAGGCCCCTAGAAATTGGAGGCCGTGTATAGTCGCACGCGCCTAGAGACGGACGGCCCTGATCGTGCGGCCAGAGGAGACGGTTGTGTGGCGGCGTTCTGTGGACATAGCATGCTATACTACCTTTATTCGTAAATATATAATATTTAGAACACATTATTTAGTTTAAAATGAAATAATTTATTTGCCTAAAACGATGGAAAGTATGTATGTATGTTCCTTTGGTAAAAGAACATGAAAACAAGTCCATACAGGTCCTCAGGTACGGTGACATACTGCCATCATTACAAGTCAAAGATATCGAGCGACGAGGAGGGAAGTGATCTCTTTTTTTTTTTGGGATAAGGATGTTCCAAGTTTAGTGTGCAGCACTGAAGCTTATTCGCCTGAACATTTCTTCAGTACTCCCATTAGTACAAGTCAGATTCTGTGCTCGTTCCCCTTTGAGAGGCTCCGAGCGTCGGCAACCTGAAAATTTCAATACATTCACCTTTGAGAGGCTCCGAGCGTTGGCAACCTGAAAATTTCAATACAGTTACAGTTTTGGGATGCAACTTCTGACTAGTCGATGATATTTTTTTAGTTGTCCATTTCGTTGCCTGTTTTTTCAAATCCTTCAGGAATTCTTGAAATCGTTTACTATAACGAAAGCACTGTAGCAGACTAGCAGTGCATAAGCAACTGGAAGTCTGATGGTACTATTTTACTTGTTCCGGTCACTACGGGAGGGCGGCTGTTCGCCGTGTGTATTTTGGACACGGCAAAGCCTGAAAGGCACACGGCAAAGGCTTTTGGCTTTGCCGTGTGCAAAATAGCACACGACAAACGCTACGACGGCAAACAAGTCTTTGCCGTGTGCCGTGTTACGGCACACAGGCAAAGATCTTTGCCGTGTGCCACGGCTCCCGCACGGCAAAATAAAGGTAACTGACGGCGAACCCCAGGGAAAGGCTGTTTGCCGTGTGCCACGTGGGCGGCACACGACAAACACCCCCACTTTGCCGTGTGCCACGTGGGCTTTGCACACGGCAAACAGCATATGTTTGCCGTGTGCAAAGTCCTGGCACACGGTAAAACTTGGATGTTTGTCGTGTGCTAGTCCTTTACACAAGGCAAACATTCAAGCTTTGCCGTGTGCCAGGCCTTTGCACACGGCAAACAGCTTTCCTCCGCCCAAAATTTTGCTGTTTTTGCTTTTAAATGTCCCTCCAAACAGCAAATCAATCACATGCAGTTCATATGCATCACAATTACACATCGCAGGTAGTTTATATGCATCACAGACATTCATATATCGCTTCACCAGCTCACAAACACCATAAGCCATACACGGTCACAGAAATTCATACAAAGTCCATAAACAAGTTCATATACAGTCCATACGAGTCCAAAGTTCATAAACAAGTTCATACAAAGTCCATACGAGTCCATAGTCCAGAACCAAGTTCATAAACAAAGTCGATGCATAGAAACCACATGATACATACCACTCACTCGTCCGTCGGCGGCTGAGGCAGAGACGGAGGCGGAGGCTGTGTAGCCCAAGCCCAGGGCGGCACCTGCGACGACGGCGGCGGAAGCTGACACGGCAACGACTGAGGCGGCGGCCCCTGCCACGAGCGAGCCTGCATCCCCTGCGGAGACGGCCACTGACTCCACGGAGGCGACAGATCTGGATTGATTGGCCCTTCATTGGATGTCGTCGATTGATTCTGTCCAAAGTTGAAGATATTGAATGTGTTAATCTAAGTGATTTTACTAAGTCATTGTAGTTTGTATACTAAGTCTTTCTACTTTGTATCCTAAGAATGGAAAGAGCTAAGTCACTATAACAAATGAAAGTACACGGCTATGAAGTCACTCACAGGAGTCGGAGTTGTAACACCCCAAATCTTAAAGCTTTTGAAAATACATATTTTAAATAAATTCTCCTTAATTAAAACCCTTTTCTCCAAATATTTAAAATATATTTTATAAATAAAGCCATGCATTTAATTTGACATGCGTGATGCATCTGAATGCTTTAGAATTCTTCTCTACTCCCTAAATTCCAAGTGATAGAGTTTTCCGCAAACCTTTCTCCCTCTCTTTCAAATCTTTGGGTTTAATATTCAAATCCAATTTGAATATTAATTTTCGGTCTCAAATCTTCCCAAGAAATATTCTAAAACCATCTCCTTCAAGTCTCACCTCAAACTTCCATTTGAGTTTGAATCTATATTCAAATTCAAACCCTAAAACATATTCAAATAATTGAGAAACCCCTTTTAAGCACTAATGGGCCACAACCTCCCATTCAGCCCGTTCCTCCTTTCAGCCCAAACTCAAAGCCCGTTTTTAGCCCCCGAATTCCTCACACCGCACCCACCTTTCCCCTCCTTCGGCCCAGCCAACCGCGCGCACTTCGCGGCCCACCCGCGCCCGTCTCACAGCCCACCCGCGCTCCCGCGGCCCAGCTCCCTCCTTTCCCTTCAGCCCGCACGCCCCCTCCCCTCGGCCCACGCGCGCGCCTCGGCCCAGCTGGCCAAAAGCCTCGCAGCCCACGCCAGCCCACCACCCCTTTCCCCTTCCTCCCGCTGCCCTAGCACACAGCAACGCCGCCGCCAGTTTCCGCCGCCGCCCTTGGCTGCCGGCGCCGCCAACGCCGCCCAGCCGGCGAGCCAGTGCCCCGTCGGTCTACACCATCGCGACCGCACGAGTCTCCTCAATCCGTTTTCCCCTCTGTTTTCCTCTCCCTTGGCCCTTGCACCCAACGCCGACGTCGTGCCATGTGTGCCGCGCCGCCTCCTCGTATGCCTAGCCCCTACCCGGTCCTCGTCCGGCCACCACGGCCATGCCACGACGCGTGCCACGTAGGGACTCTGTCGCACCGGTGCAGGCCCCCCCTCCTCGTGGCGCCTTGACTGCGCAGGCCGAGCCGAGCAGCGAGCGCACGCTCGCCCCTGCTCGCTGCCTGGCAGGCCGCCTCAGCCACTCCCTGCGTGCCACCACGCCTCAACCACCACTCACAGGCCGCCACGACGCCCGCGCCCCGCTGCCACCCGGCCCGCTCGCTTCTCCTTGTTTCTTCATCTCGCACTCCTCGTCTCCTACACCGCCGCACGCCGCCTTCTCGCATCGTCATTCCAGGCGTGGAGACTGCCGCGGCCACCTCGGCCCTGGCACCGGCGGAGGCGGCAAGCATGGAGACCGGCACGTCCACCTCGGCCCCGGCACTGGCGGCCGATGCGGCGGCACGGGTGGCCGGCTGCCTCCACCCGGAAGACCGACCGGCTTCGACCCGACGGCGGTAGCAGCATGGTCCCGGCGGCGCGGGCTGGCGCAGCTCCACCCAGCGGCAAGACAGATCGACCCCGACCCCGACGGCGGCCTAGCGGCGCGGACGGCCGGCGAAGGCCGCAGACCACCGGCGCGGGCCCCCATCGGGTCGCAGGTGGCTGGCCGGCGGCGTTGCCATGCCCATGTCCTGCATCACCGGGCTTGCTCCCTCCGCGAAGTGGATGCCTTCTTCGCCGTCGCCCCAACCCCTGCACTGCAGCTCTGCTTCAGGTAATCTCCCTTCTCCCGTTCCTTTTCCCCCTCTTGCTTTACCCACATGGTGGCCACAATTGGAACCCCATCTCCCGTACACTGCCATCCTCACAACCGATAATTTGATGAGCTGTGCAGCGTGGAGGCTGCTATGGAGTAGTAGTTTTCTCTACCTTGTGGTGATTAACGGAAAAGCCGATAATTTGATGGATTTTGGCCTCATTGGATTCACATTGGAACAATGGTTTCTAATCAGATGCAATTCACATGTTCAATGTCCTCACAACCGCACTAGCATGAAGTTACATCGCTGTGAGAAAGCCTCTCCATCCGGAGCTTGGCCCATCCTCACGCGACGCGTGGTATTGCTGCTCAATCAGACCGTCGACAAATACGAGCGCCCACACCACGCTTGGGCCCACCGTTGAGTGTTTCACGTTCCCCGCTGGCAGCCCACCGGCAGGTCGCGTCCGTCCTACGCAGGAGGCCCACTCAGAGGGTCGGGATGACGTTGTTGACCTGACGATGAAATCGTCTCTTCATCTCGCACTCCTCGCCTCCTACACCGCCGCACGCCGCCTTCTCGCGTCGTCGTTCCAGGCATGGAGACCGACGCGGCCACCTCGGCCCCGGCACCGGCGGAGGCAGCAAGTGTGGAGACCGGCACGGCCACCTCGGCCCTGGCACTGGCGGCCGGTGCGGCAGCACGGGTGTCCGGCTGCCTCCACCCGGTGGCAAGACCGACTGGCTTCGACCCGACGGCGCTAGCAGCATGGTCCCGGCGGCGCGGGCTGGCGCAGCTCCACCCAGCGGCAAGACAGATCGACCCCGACCCCGGCGGCGGCCTAGCGGCGCAGACGGCCGGCGAAGGCCGCAGACCACCGGTGCGGGCCCCCATCGGGTCGCAGGCGGCTGGCCGGCGGCGTTGCCATGCCCATGTCCTGCATCACCGGGCCTGCTCCCTCCGCGAAGTGGATGCCTTCTTCGCCGTCGCCCCAACCCCTGCGCTGCAGCTCTGCTTCAGGTAATCTCCCTTCTCCCGTTCCTTTTCCCCCTCTTGCTTTACCCACATGGTGGCCACAATTGGAACCCCATCTCACGTACACTGCCATCCTCACAACCGATAATTTGATGAGCTGTGCAGCGTGGAGGCTGCTGTGGAGTAGTAGTTTTCTCTACCTTGTGGTGATTAACGGAAAAGCCGATAATTTGATGGATTTTGGCCTCATTGGATTCACATTGGAACAATGGTTTCTAATCAGATGCAATTCACATGTTCAATGTCCTCACAACCGCACTAGCATGAACGTTCCTAGCCAAATGCAATTTGTTTGTGTGAAACCTTCCTTGCAGGCTCAGAATATATTTTTGGTCCTCTAGAATATGAACAACCTTTTCTGCATTTTTGAACATTCTGGGCACAGAGTTAAGCTTCATACTACTTCAGGTTACAGTTCAGATCAGATCCCTTTATTCCTTTTTGCCTAAGTACGAATGGCATTCTAAAGTCTTAACCTGCGAATCATGTTTCACTGAACGAAGTACATGGTCCAAATCAAGAAAAAAAAAGTGCAGCTGAGATTAAATGTTCCTATGCAAATGTTTTCCTTTTTTTCCATTTCATACTCTGCCAATCTATATTATTTTTGCTTCACCAACAAGGTGCTGGTATTGCAGATCACATTTATGTGCTACCGTTGCTTCTGTACGTGTTGGATGACTCATGTTTTGACTACAACAATCAAACATTTTTTATTTCAAGAAAAAACAATCAAACCTTTTTGTTCCTGGTCAAAGACTCAAACTATTGTTTTTGGAATGTTCAGAGGCATTTCTTACTTTTCATCTTACTTTGTGCTTTGAACTGGTATAGGCACTTACCATAACTCACGGCTGGGTTACCTTCTCAGTTTGACGTGTTTTGGAAGGAAGCATTTAAATCTACATTTCAATCAAATCAAGGTACTGAATGCTTATGTCAGTTATGAGACATGAATACTCTTCTAATTCCTGTTTTGTATATCTTTGGTAAACAATACTAGACTGTAAGATGATAATTTCACCCCGGTCACATGTGATCTTAAATATAGGTCGTGCCGCTTGCATAAGGTCAGTACAAAGAAGAATGATATTTGACTCAACAATGTCACTTTGAAGTTATCTGATTATATATCAACCTACACTCTAATGTTGTTTGTGCAGAAATTTTCAATTTTCACCTAGCACTTAAATTGTTTGTGTGGAGTAGTTCATATGGTTGCTTCCGACATTGACTTACCATCGCTTCGTCAGTGCTAAATGTAGCCCTTGGACTTGGAGATACCTATATATGATGCTCATTCCTGTATATAGTTTTCTTAGATTTTACTCCTTTGTGGTGTGGTCCATATAGTTCTCGAATGACAATAGTTGTAAATGCAGGCTCACAAGTGTCAATATGGAGTATGTGGAAATCTCAAATGTCCAGAGAAGTGCCTGGTAGTATAAATGTGGGTTCTCAACATGGTTGATGGGCATGTATACCCTGAAATATGTGTTCTCAAGAATAGCGTATCATCGTCTGTGTACGCAATCATTTATCTCGACAGTTGAAGGTTTGTGGGCTGGTAAGTTCCATTTCTTTCTTTTTATCTTTTTTTTTATCGGTTGTGCCAAGGTAGTAGTGTTCTGTCATAGTCTTATAGCTAATTCTTCGGTCTTTGCCATCACAGTTGACAAAAGGTAGATGATTAGTTCGCAATTTTATATCCTGAAAGTTTCAAGCTATATCATATTTAATTATTTCGTCTCCTTTTACACTACACACAAATGCCATTTAGCATTTTGCAGCTCATAGCATGCTCTGTAGTACAAAACACAAGTTCTAAAATTTCTTGGTTTGTGATGGCTCTGCAGTTCTTTGATATGCCTGTTGCCTGAAAGTTAATTAAAACCAACCATTGTCCATTTTACAACAGTGATTGGCTAAATCTGAAACACTTCCTCATCAATCCTTAACCAATCTATGGATTATGTTTCTATGGATACAATCAAGTAGGTTTTGCGGGTCTGATTTTAATTGCTTTCTTTACCATTTGCGTGAATATTTATTTGAGATTGCATGCACACTTTACACGGGAGTACTTGAGGGTAGCATGGAACTTTTACCTACTGTATTGGTCTTGCATCCCACTCCAAACCTATCTGTGTCCAATAGTAAGATTGAGTGCACCAAGAAAGTTGGTCAGTGTGTACTCTGTCAGCAATTATCAGAAGTGTATAATTCCCATTCAAATATGAAACACATTTCATATGTGGGCACTAGACATCATCTCTATCACTATATATTTGTGTATATGGGTTTTACATCAATGTTCACCACAATACATGAAACAATCGACCACTTCATTAAGTCATTTCTTCTTTCTTTTGTTCAGGTGGTCTTTGTTGTTGCAGAGGACGTTTCAAAATAGGATGACATTTAGATCGAAATGTTGACTGCCAAATCAAACAAAATAGTGGTAGTATTTATTTCAATCGGTGGAATAACCAAGCCAACAGATTGTAAACAGAGAGATGACTTCAGTCCGACAAAGCAATGGAGAACCTCGACCACAACTTATATTTCCTTTTTAAAAATGAAAAAAATGAATAAGTATGTGTGTTACAAGCCTTTTCTATGGTTGTACCCTATATTATCATGTAGTGGTTTGTTAGGATATAAATAAATTATAAATAATAATGTGTAATATCAGTCTCCGTAACATGCAATGTACATATTCAGCTACCGATAGCTTGATACCCTATTGGCGCGGCGTAGCGCGCCTCTCATGCTAGTACACTATACACAGGAATACAGGATACAGCCTCACCTCACAGGTTGCAGAATTTGGGGGGTAGAGAGCACGGTGACGCGTTTTGTGGCAGTGACCGGGCCTCGCTACCTGTCACCACTCACAACTCACAAGTCCGTGGAATTAAGGGACGTCGTCAAAAGGTGACGAGTTGAGGTTACACCTGGAAGCCACCGGGACACCGGTTATACTTAAACTGGCGGGGAAAAAAAAAAACATTAACCTGAACACAAGCGCGAGCGTATGCATACCTCAGCAGAGAACAAAAGAAATTTCGAGAGTATTTCCTTCAGAATAAAGAAAACGAGAGCATTTTAAAATTGAAATCATGCGAATAAAGCACCTTAACTGCCACTTGCATTGCCTCAGAAAGGCTACACAAAACAATAATGCAATCCAGTAGAGTGCGAGAATGGGAAGTTTTTAGCATGCAATTAGCGGTCTTCAACCTCAAGCATGGTAACAAGTTTTTAGCAATGCAAAACCAGCAGGCGCAAAACATGGTTCAGTCGTAAACGGTAGACCCAACTAGCCCTAACAGGCTAATACAATCTACAAATGACAACCCGGTCAGCCAATCCAGCATTCAAATTCTCAGACAAAGTAACAGAAACGTCAACGGTTCCTCTTTCTCCTTCACATCCAAGCATCACAAGAACTCTTCTAGCTGATAGAACTGATACTCATCTAAAGTTCCCCAAGATAGATCTGCTTGTCGCTGCCACAGGATCCAATGATCGGCTCGGTAGGGTGGAAAGCAGTCTCATTGACTGAACCGTTGTGCCCAGGAAGCTTGTACAGGATCCGCCTCGATGTTGTGTCCCAGATGTAGACCATGCGGTCCGCACTCCCAGCAGTGACCTTGCGGTTATCTGGCGACCAGCTACACTTCAACAGGTTCTTCTCAAAGTTGTGCTGGTGGCCTGTGAGGGTCTTGATGTTCCGGTTCTCTGGAGCATAAGGGCGCAGGTCCCAGATCTTAAGCTCATTGTCCATTGCGTTGGTCAGGAGGTACGACCCATCGGGACTAAGCTGCATCCCAGTGATCATATCCTGATGTCCTTTGAGATACTCTGTTACTTCATTCTTGCGAAGATCCCACCACTTGACATCATTGTCCAGGCCACCGGTGAATACCTTATCTGCTGCCTCTGAGAAACTCACAGCTGTGATCTGGTATTTGTCAGGGAGAGTTTGAATTGCACCTCTCTGACGCAAGTCCCATAGCTTTGCTGTACCATCATCTGAGCCGCTCACAACAAGAGGCGGCCACTTGCGGGCTGGGCAACACGAGTTGACAAAAGATGAGTGCTCGGCCATCTTCTTAACTTGCTTGCCAGTCTCAACGTCCCACACCCTCACAGTCTTGTCAGGACTTGCGGAGATTATCTGGGTCCCATCAGTAGTCCACTGAAGGTCAAGAACAGCATTCTTGTGCCCTCTCAGTACCATGAAGTTCTTGCATTCACCATGAACATACCATAAGAAGATATCCTTGTCATGGGAGCCTGATGCTATCACAGTTCCAGCAGGGTTGAACTTCATGCAGTAGATAGCACTCTGGTGACCTGTAAGCAGCATTATTGGTGCCTCCAGACTGGATGTGCGTTGCTTCCCACCAGGCCCAAGAGCCTGATTAGGATGCTGTTGAACGTTAGCCAGCTCCATCCCTGGTCGTGGGGCTGCAAGAGCCAAAGAATTGTTGCCTGGAGCGGAGAACATCTTGAAGTTTGTAGATAAATTCAAGTTCCTGTGGCAAAGAAAATTATAAGATAGCAGCAAGAATTGCACACCACACCAATAGATCACTTTAGATATGAACGTGAATGCACAATAGAAAACAGTGAAAATTCTATTGGCACCAATATTAAACTTCTCATTTTATAACATACAGAATCACGGCTAATTGCTACCATCAGTGTGGCTTTGAGAAATAACTGAAGTGATGTGGCCAACCTACCAAGATTACAAAAAAAAAAAAGAAAAAAAAAAAAAAAACCCTCGACCTGCGAGGGGCAAGCTGCCCCCGGGCATTGTACGTAAGAAGAAGACCTTCTCACACAGGCCGAGAAAATCCCCAAACCCCAGCCCCGCCCAGACACTAGGAGACGTAACCTAGGAGACGTAACCTGTGAGACTCCTACCTGGGCCATACACGGTCCTCAGGCCGACCTGGGCCGTCTCTTGACTAGTGCTTTGGCACATAGGACCAGCGAGGGAATTTTTTTATTTTCCACAAATTGTGCATCACCCAGGAATTGAACCCTGGGTGGGGGCTCTCCAGCCGGTGGCCTTTGCCACTGCACCGTGAGCCCCTTTGCTCTAAAATAAAGGTGCACTAAAAATAAATATGTGTAACAACTAACAGTAGCAGAAAACAGATTAGACTAGCACACATAGTCTTATCTGCTAAATTGGCCACATGAGAAGCAGATCTGGGAAAGGAGAACTTGCTAAGGATACTGTTGATACAAGATTCAACCATGGACGCCTGCAGAACTGAAACGCATATCACCAGGACAGAGCTTTGGCCTATAAATGGTTCTTCCCTGAGTCTAGGTCGAAACCATGCAGGCAGTGTTGGTGGATTAGAAGCGAAGCTGCTGGTGGCCTGGCTGCTAGCAAGCATCAGCATCGCATATGTGCAAAAAACGATATTAGTTGTGTGTGAACCTAAATTAGATCTGAGGGGCTAAACAAGCACAGGATGTAGCCCCAATCCTAGGACCAACGGAGCGTACACATTTTATTATTACTTAGAGAGGATCCTAGAGTGGTTAATTGTCCATGACAGTGCACCATAACAAGGAATTGCTCACAGATGTGGATGTAGAACAAAACAGATGTGTAACACAATTGCACAAATTGAGTTTTAGCAGCAATTCTCTACAATGATAATTCTCAAAAGGACAACTAACCCCTGGGCTGGTGGTAGGAAAAAAATTCGAAACAAAACAACCACTGCAACAAACCATGACCACAAGACCGTTCGATGTAATTGCTCTGCTTTTCACCAAGAAGCTGCTAGGTTTTGTCTTACTAAAAAAATCCACTCCATGGACGACTCCCCCCAATCCCCTTCTCCTATGTCCTAACATCACAATCCAGCGCGATACAGGACTAAGCATCCCCCCCGCAGTCAACACCAGGAAACAACGAAGTTGAGAAAGGTTACAGCGCCATACCAGGAAGCCCTAGGTTGCAGCTACCAGTGCACGAGGACCCCGCGCACTGCTGCTGCTGCTCGGAGGTGCAAGGCGTGGCGAGCACGGTGGAGGAACGGGGCCGCGCGAGTGCGGCGGCGGAAGAAGCCGGATTCGCCGATCCGACCGGTGGGGCGAGACGCGAGAGCTGGGGCCGAGGGGAGGCGGCGCTGTCGAGCGTGCGGACGACTCGGGGCGGCGTCTAGACTCGGGGCGACTCGCTGGGCAAAGTTGGGCTGTATATTCAAAGATGGGCTTCAGGAGAGAAATGAAGCCCGGTAGCGCGCGGCGGCTGGCTGATGAGGCCCCCGTGATAGCCCTATTTTGGCCCACTCCCGCGCCAACCTGCGTGGGCCACGTCGCCACTACTTCGCAGCTGTCAGATCGTGACGATCCGCCATCCACAAGAAGGTGCGTAAAAATTTCGTAAAAGCCATCCAACCTTTCTAAAGTCAACATACAGTCCAGAGAGGTCTATGATGCACTGCACGAATGTACGTCGCGCGCTCGATAGACACTAGCAAATGGGCCCCACGGGCGATGAGACTTCACGTACTCGCCCTTCTTCCTCATTCCCTCTTGCCCTTCTCCATTTTTGAATGTGTACCTTGCTCTGACGGTTACGGTTAGGTTCGAGATTTGGGTTTGGGGCTGCTGTGCTTGTTGTTGAGGTGGCCTTCTCCGGAGAGGCGGAGAGGTCACGGGGATAAAGGGAGGGTTTGTGGCGGTGGTGAACTGATGGTGGCGACGGGTTATGTGCGGAGTGGCAAGGTGACGTGACAGCCGCTGGCCGCTGGCCGCTGGCGGCGGAGGACTACTGGTGAGTGGTGGAGGAGGCGAGGGCATGACAGTGAGCAAGAAGAAGATGGCAGAAGGCGAGCGACGGTGGTGTGGTACGAGCATATGGAGAAAGGCGAAGATGATGCCTTCGTGGGCTTTGCTGGGTCGGGATGCGAGTCTTCTTCAGGTAGCGCTACGACATACTCCCTCCGTCCCAAAAATCCTCGTCAAGCATCTAAATTAGGCAAGCTAAATTTTCCTTCTATCTAATTCCTCTTTATTTTTCTACTCTCTCCGCTTCAAATGAAAGTCGTTTCGCATTTTTAGATTTGTAGATTTTTATACGCATGTTGACATACGTCATATCTAGATGCGCAGCAAAATCTACGAACGTAGAAAAGTCAAAACGATCTATATTTTACCTGTATTTTAGAACGGACGGAGTATTTTATATCAGCAACAAATCACCAAGTCCCAATCCACTTTAGGTTGAAAAGCGTGCATCTACAGGCTCCACCTGCAGCTCAAAATTCTTCTCACTCGCCACCGTGTTGTGCATCCTCATGTGCGCCGGCTTCAGAGAGATTGTTCGTACGTTCGTCTTTATCTATACTATAAAGGGCGACGAAATTTTCGTTTCGTCCGTCGTCTTTCGTTTCGTCCGTCGTCATCTATATCCTACACCGTCAGATTTTATGATGATCCAACGCTCTAAATTAATCTAAAGAGTCCATATTGACTACATCTCACCTTTGAGTCTACACCGTCGGATTTTATGATGATCGAACGCTCTACATTAATCTAAAGAGTCCATATAGATTACACATCTAAATTAGTATTTTTTTTCCTAAAACACGTGCCTGCGGCACGTTTTTTTTCGAGAATACGCAGGAGAGCTGCGTATCTTTGTATTAAGAAGAGAAGCAATGTTTTTCGTTACAACGCGGGCCAAGGATTTGGCGCACGCACCCAAACCAGATTACATAGCGGACTATACAGCCAAAGAAACAACATGAGGCTTTATATTATGGTTGTTGATTTGCGATCTCAAATCCTCTCATCTTTGTCCCCGTGTTGTGTTCGTGTATTGTTTATATTAATCTTACATGTAAATGGGCTCTAGCATGGTTGGTTGGCTTATTGTAGAGTGAAGCTAGCAACCACGGTTCGAATCCCCATTTGCACAGATATTAAGCCATCAGTATGGCCGGGGGCTTAGACCCCTATAGCCTTTTTTAATTAATCTTACATGTGGTCTTGTCGTGTTCGGATCCATTGTGTTCCTACTGTATCTGGAGCCGTTCTCTTTTCTTTTCCACATGGTCGTGGAGCATGTCTCCGAAAAGCAGCGGATGTCTGACTCCTGAGAATCACCAGAACTCACACGTCCAAAGAAACAACGCACACTTCTCAAGCACCTCCGAGACGCGCTTGCTTCTCTCCCGAGGTCGCCGTAGGCGCCATGCTCCAGTCGCTGGCGTTGCTCGCCCGACAGGCGAGTTCCTAGTAGAGCAGGCGCACGGCGAGACGCTGGCAGGAAGCTGGAGCATGCATTAACTCAGCCTCCCACCACCTGATAGCGTGACTCTCATTGGCCAGCCTTGCTTTGATTTTACTGTGAGTACTAAAGGCGGTGGGGTTCACGACCACCACGTCACCTGGCTAAGCTAACGTGGGCTTTCTCGGCGCCGCCAGCCGGCGAAATCTATTAATCTTGCTCTTAGCCTCTCACCAGCCGCAGCTCAAACTCGGGGCGTGGATTTGGAGCCTCGCTCGGCCTGCTGGCTCACCGGAACAGAACAGACACAAAAGAGGATGCGGTGGAAACAGCGAGAAGAAAGGGTGATTGTAATTTATTACGGGCCTATGACAAGAAATGATGGGTCGTTGGGGTGTAGTTTCTACCTGCAACATCTCGATATGATATGGCACTATGGAAACCATCCATAAACACTATGGGTTGGGACTGCCCTTATTAGCGAGTACTACACCCTTTGGCAATTGGTCTCACAAACACAACTGCAACCAAATAACCTGGACAGCATCACTTGGAAGCTAACAGCAGACGGCCAGTTCACAACAAAGTCAGCTTATCAGGCACAGTTTCTAGGATCCACAACTACAAACTTTGAGGCGCTCATTTGGAAGGTCTGGGCACCTCCTAAATGCAAAGTATTTAGCTGGTTGGCCATTCAAAATAGAGTATGGACAGCAGATCGTCTCACCAAAAGGGGATGGCCACACTGCAATACGTGCGTGTTGTGCCGAGCGACACAAGAGACTGGCATCCACCTATTTGCCGAATGCCGCTACGCAAGGCGCATTTGGGACGCTATCGGCTCATGGACAAAGACGGCAGGCTTGCAGCCTGCACAATGGGGACAATTTGAATCAGTACAAGAGTGGTGGACTCAACTTGCACGGCAGCCGTCAAACGACAGCAAAGGACTTCGGAGCCTCATCATTCTAATCATTTGGGAGATTTGGCTAGAACGAAATGCGAGAATTTTTGAGCGCAAGGAATCTTCATTCCCATCGGTGATCTCCAACATCAAGGGCCAAGCGAAGTTTTGGATGGCAGCAGGAGCATCTCACATCGCTCGCTTGTTTGAGTAGCGTGTTTCCTCCTCTCCAAGTGCCATATTTTTGTAGGCACTTTACCGGAGTTTGTACAGTTATTGTAATCTGTTTCATGCCTGTCCGGGCTTCCTTCTCTTTAATATAGCGGGCAGCTCTCCTGCCGGTTCGTTTCAAAAAAAAGTGAGGTGAACAACATTGATGATGGTAACAAAGCATTTATCGTGCTTCATGCATATATATTATATATGTGGTATTTGGAGCGCACGTACAACAACACAAATAGAGTACGGCCATGTTTAGTTCCCACCCGAAATATTTTCATCCATCACATCAAAGGAGAATTTTTGATGCATGAAGTATTAAATGTAAACGAAAAAGGTGAAAAGTTATATGGATAGACTGTAAATCGCGAGACGAATCTAATGAGTCTACTTAATCCATGATTTGCAACAGTAGTGCTACAGTAATCATCCGCTAATTATGGATTAATTACCCTCTAATTACCATAGTTAGATTCGTCTCGAGATTTCCAACCTATCCATATAACTTTCCACCTTTTTCGTCTACATTTACTACTTCTAAATTGATAAAATCAAAACCCGAAATCTTTTCACGAAATGTTTTCGCGAACTAAACACGGGCTATGCCACAATATACATAAGTAGGTTAAGTATCTCCCGTTTTCCACATTGTCATGGAAACAAGCAAATCAGTATCATCATGTGGTGGACGCATGAATGCGTGTAAGTGGCAACTTATTTATACGGAGTAGTAGTAGTACTGCTAGCTCGCAGCACGAGTTCGTGCATGTTGCATACTCATGCTAAGCTCAGGCCGCGGCAGGATTGCATGTGACCGGGGTGGAGATGGGGTTGGGAATGGGGATAATAGGAGTAGAGCCACCAGTAGTTGTGTTATAGTGGCAGATGCACTTTGTTTTGATAGGTATAAGGTTCATCGAGGTGGTGGCGATGTTAGACTTGGTGGTAGTGGATGGGTTGCAGATTAAAAGAATTTTGCTCTTAATAAGTATTACTGCGGCTTTTTTACACTCAACCAGCACTACTACAGAAAAGGTCATCACAGCCGGTTCGTAACCCCTATCACAGCCGGTTTTGGGAGGCGGATGAGATAAAGCGGCTGTGATAGTCCCCCTATCACAGCCGGTTTTTGAAAACCGTCGCAAGTCGCGCATTTTTCGCGGAAAAATCGCGCGCTACGCGGTCGGCGGGAATCGAACCCGCGACCTCACGTATGTGCATAGCCTCCTCTACCACTGCACCACTAGTGTGTTTGTGTCTATATACCATTTTGATTCCCCTCATATTAATGTTTTCTAAGTGTAAATTGCTTATTTGAGGCTCTAAATGACTTCAAATAAAAAAGTGGTGAACTACAATGTTTCATAACTTTTCAAGATCTACAACTTTCGTTTTGGTCAAAAGTTTATCCGAGGTCGTTTACAAAATTTAAATTTTCAAATTTAAAAAATTCAAACTTAGATTCGGTTGACAAGATGACTTCAAATAAAAAAATGGTGAACTACAATGTTTCATAACTTTCCAAGATCTACAACTTTCGTTTTGGTCAAAAGTTCATCCGAGTTCGTTTACAAAATTTAAATTTTCAAATTTAAAAAATTCAAACTTAGATTCGGTTGACAAGATGACTTCAAATAAAAAAATGGTGAACTACAATGTTTCATAACTTTTCAAGATCTACAACTTTCGTTTTGGTCAAAAGTTCATCCGAGGTCGTTTACAAAATTTAAATTTTCAAATTTGCCCTCCAAAAATGTGTTAGTAAAGAAACCGGTTGTGATGCTCACCATCACAACCGGTTTTCAAAAACCGGTTGTGATAGTGAGCATCACAACCGGTTTGTAAGAAAAACCGGCTGTGATATGCCGGCCGACTATCACAACCGGTTTTTGAGAAAAACCGGCTGTGATAGGCGACATCACAACCGGTTTTTTAAAAACCGGTTGTGATAGCTCTATCACAACCGGTTTTCTCAAAACCGATTGTGATAGCCCGTTTGTAAAAGTGGTTTGTGTAGTAGTGCAGGTTCTTAAAGCCGGCAGGACACAGAGATTGGGATGGCGCTGGTGCAGGAGTTGGAGCCGGCGTCGGCGCAGGTGTTGGTGCAGGAGTAGGAGCCAGCACTGGTGTCAGAGCCGGCGTCGGAGATGGTGTCGGTGTAGGCGTTGGAGCCGGCGCCGGAGATGGTGTCGGTGTAGGCGTTGGAGCCGGCGCTGGCACAGGTGCAGGCGTTGGAGCTGGCGTCGGAGATGGTGTCAGTGTAGGCGTTGGAGCCGGTGCCTGGGCTGTGGCGGAAGCCGCGAGCACGAGAGCCGTGGCGAGGCACAGGAGCACCGAGCACAGGGGAAGCCATGGGCTTGAAGGCCATTGCTAGCTATAGCTGGTTAATGTGGATGTTCTCTACCGCGTTGGTGTGCCTGCTCTCCAAGGGTAGCGAATATGCAAGTATTTATAGCCAAGCCGCAGCCACAGGCCCGATCGGCCAGCAGGTTGCTTGCTGCGTTGGTGCAGTGGCAGTACAGCTCCGATGATACAATGGCCGTGTTTAGATGGTGTGTGAAAATTTTTTCAGGGTAATAAATGCACCTTTGACCAATAATTAGGGGTATTAATTAAAGGCAGTTTACAAAACTATCTCCACAGCCCTAGGTAAATTCTCGAGACGAATCTAATGAGGTCTTTGACCACACGATTAGAGGATGATTACTGTAGAGTTACTGTATCAAATCATAGATTAATTATGCTCATTAGATTCGTCGCGCAAAGTTGCACCCATCTGTGAAAAGGTTTTACAAATAAACTTCATTTAGTGCTTCATGCATACAAGATTCTTTGCATTTAATGTCTTAAAAAAATTTTCGTGGCCATCTAAACGCGGCCATTGGCCCCCGTTGGTACATTCCACGGACAGAAGGTGTCCTTTCTCGTGGACATTCGACATCGCATTCTCGAACTGTTGCCATGCATGGCATGGCATGGCATGTTTGGCTCTGAAATTTTAGAGATACGATGAACTGATGATACACGCGCGTGTCAGAGTGTGCACTCTCGTGCAAGCAATAGTTTCCTGTTTAATTTGTGGACTTAGGAGAGGACGTACGTAAGAATAATGCACGCCTAACTTGCGTGCGTGCCAGCGATTAAGCTTGATTGGTACGTACATGCCCAACTGCGGACGATCATAAACTTGTTTTTTTTTCTTTGAGCAAAATACAGCAGGTGTTGCTCTGCTTTTTCATTGCAAGTAGTAGAGAGAATTTGCTAAAATTATTTACACTGTACTCATAGAAACCGGGCAGCGAAAATAAATCTGCGCAGACTGCAGAAGAGAAGGAAAAAAGGAGCACGGTCATTAAGACCCGGTGGCAAGCCTGTCTAGTACGGAGTACCAGGTACACCTGTACATACGCGTAGCCTTCCTCGCTCTATCTCCATGCGTTCTGATTGAGGTGCAGCAGTTTCTCCACCAGGGCGCGCGCCGCTCAAAGGTGAACTTTGCTAACATTCGAGAGGTAGACCTATATGGCCTTGTACATGCCCTTAGCCGTTCGAGAGGTACGAACTCTATGCGGCGAGCACGCCGGGGGGGCACTGGCTCGATTTCCACAGACGCCGTTCGATTCTCCGAGGGAGAGGCACGACGAGCAGCTCGATCTCGATCGTATCCCGTTTCAGAGTGTACCCAAGATTCAGAAACGCAGAGTTTAGGAGCCATCCGAGATTCTCAATTCTCGCTTCTCGGCGAGCACATACAGCATCTAGTTTCAGAGAGATGCAGAGTCTAGCGCCATCCAGGTTCTTTGAGCACTCAGCACATGAAGAGTATCCAGCTCAAGTTCTGATCTCTGAACGTTCATATAACATAGATACGCTGAACTACTGCATCGCGCTTAGCAGCTTACCATCACCAAAGAGCTGTGCAGACAATAAACGCAGCTTAAAAGAAAACAGCATACGAAACTTTCTTTCACAATTCACTATTCCATCAGGTCTACTCAGAATCAGGTACACAGACATCCTGACGATTACTCCAGTAACACGAAAGAGAAAAACTGTCTTTAACAATACTATTTGAAAGAAGATCCTTGTTCCTTCGCTCCCCTCAAAAAGTATTGCACTACGCCCATGTCACTCAAGAGTATACGCCTACACAAAAAAGCAGGGTAAGTTTGTTAGTACACAGATCATGCTCACACAAAAACACTACTCTAGCTGCGCGAATCAGACACCGTTGCTACTTATATGTGACATGAAATTGACATGTTCGATACTTCCTCCGTTCCAAATTATAAGTCGTTTTGGGTTTTCTAGGTTCATAGAATTTGTTATGAATCTAGACATAGCGTTTATCTAGGTGCATAACAAAGATGATGAACCTATAAAAGCCAGAACGACCTATAATTTGGAACGGAGGTAGTACTTTCTACGGTAGTGCCATCAGTAAGAGCATGCATGTGGTTTGATGACATCAGAACATTGCCTTCCTACCTTACACATCTTCCAATCATAATTTCCCAAGAAATTCAAAGTTCTAGCAGCATGTCTGCTTCTAGAATTGACTGGTGACACTTCTAGTCAAAATGGTTAGGCAGGCAATTAGGCAATGCTTGTTTTAACTTTCACAATTCCTCAAACGGAAACAGGAAAATACAGTTTGATCCAACAGAATATTAGGCAGGTACAATCGATGGAAATCAGTTCATCTTATATGCAACCATCCATCTAAAATCACAGAAAAACCTACAAAATACTTTCTGCGCAATTGATCATAAGTTGTTTCTATGATACTAGATCAGGTTTTGTACAAGATATCCTTATGTGGACTATTACTGATTTAAATGTGGACTGTTGCAGTGTTGCTAGCATACAACAAGCTTGAACCACATAGTTCAAAGTATAGAAAGTTACAAAAAATGGTTCAAGTCAAAAATAAACCAAGCGCTAGCACCATACAACTACAACTATCTTGGGCTTACTAATGGGCAGTTGGACAGTGGTCCCATATGGAGGATTATGATTATAGGCACTGATCTCAGGTAATATCAGAGACTCTCAGCAGCAATTCAGGGGAAAACTTCCTAGTTGTACTTCAAAACCTCTGATGAACTACAAATTGACAAACTTAGGCTACCATACCAAAAACATTACCCAAGTTCACAGATGGACTTCTGCTAAATCAAGTGTGAGATTTATTTCTTAAGAAACATCTAGCCACCGATGATGCACAAGGTAAATTCCAGTGAGCTGTTACTACCTAATCGAATCATACACCACTAAGGCACTAACACGGAATTTACAATCGAAGTGTACAATAATTCTCGGCTCAGCCGAGATCTACAAGGCCCATCGCATCCCAGCCTGCACCCAATCCACCCAGCTCCACCCGCATGCACAAAGTCACACAAACTGGACGGCGCACCGCAGATCAGCGAACCACGAGATCAAAACAACCGGATCTAACGGAGACGGGGGCGAGTAAGGCAACCAGAGGCACGCACCTAGCCGGAACCGACGATGATGTTGTTGATGGGGATGAAGATGAGCTTGACGAAGAAGCCGACGAAGCCCATGACGACGAACCCGATCGCCGTCCGCGCCGCCACCTTGGTGAACTCTGCGCACACATACAGACACAGATCGGATCAAACCACGGCCAGATCTGGCGGAGGCAGAACCGAAACAACTCGGATCGGAACGGGGCGGCGGATGGAGGGAGCCTGGCACGTACCCTTGCGGTCGGGCTTGTGGCAGCGCTTGACGAGGCGGACGCTGTCCTTGGCGAAGTCGCGGAGGGGATCAACCACGGAGTCGATCGCGTCCATGGCGGCCGGGCGAGATCTCGAAGGCGAGGACGCGGGGTAGACGAGGTGTGGAAGAAGAGACGAGAGAGGATGCGGTTTTGCTGCCTTGGGAAGTGTTTGCCTTTCCTGACGGGTGGTCCCTTTTAAAGCTCCGCGTCACCACTTTGCTTGTTCAGTTTGTTTGTCCGGTTTTCCTTTTTGATTGTCTCAATCTCGTGCTGGGAATTGGGATTAGTACGACTGATAGTTGTGGAATATCTGACGATGGCACAATCCCAAATTTCAAAAAAAAAATTAAATCGAAAGGTACCTCTTCATTTTTTTAAAAAATGAAAGTCTAGGACAAATTAATTAGTTGGTTTTTTATACTTTTTTTCTTTAAAAAATATGATCAAACTGTTTGTAAATCAGTTAAGATAACACAAACATTCCCATGACCATCGAAAATTGAGACCCAATTGATGAGCCTTTCGAGATCTGATAACCTGACCCGGATTGACCCCATGTGCCATTACGATATGAAATTATGAATGTCCAATCTTGAAAATCTCATGAATTGTACACCTTTTAATAAGATCCCCTAATTCAATTGGTGTTTCTGCCCTTACTGTCAACTCAAATTAAAAGGAATTGGGAGAGACTACTCGTTCTATAAAAGCTTCAAAATGCAGCCTGAAATCCCCTGAATCGATCAGCAAGACATAACAGCCGCAAGCTTCCAGCAATCCAACGCAAGAACAAAAAGAAGCCAATATACACCGAGACCAATGTGATGAAATCATTGAGGCGTTTGACATGACTACAAGAACTTGGTTAGAGTTCCATCCATCATTGCACTGTAAAGATCAATATGGTGCCAGAAAAAGGGGATGCAAAGGTGAAAGTGCCATGAGAATTTCCTCTTTATCACTCTACAATTGATTCAGCTTTCATGACACGGGAGTCAGCAGTTACAGTTTATTTTGCTATGAACCAAGTAAGCCTACGCTCAGCTATGTACCTAATGCTAATGCCAACAAAATAGCATGGCATCAGGGAAGCATCTACGCTTCTGCAAATTGTGTGGAAGCCCAGAGACACCCCTCTCTAATCCTCTGACAATTGGGAGCCACGTGGCGAATGAGGGAAAATTACTATCAAGCAAACAATGCTTGCTCCAATCGCAGTTTCTAAAACAATCAATCAACCAGCATTTACTTCGTAGCTCACAGTAGTTCAGTTTATGTACCTTCGCCCGACATAAGCACACAGGCTTTTAACTTTTTACCAGTATGCTCAAATGACCATTCTCACCCTCTATGAAATGCAGCCACACTTCTATTGGGCATCAATACCATTCTGCTCAAAAAACTTGGAGGTTACTCGTCGTCGCAATCCATCATGTTCAGATCCTGTGCTTTTCTTGGAGACCAACATGGAAGGTGCATCATCGCTTTGGCAACCCACTCCATTCATATCGGGGGTTCCATTACAGAAAGTTTCTTGCCGACAACTGGTATTATTTGTGGCTGAAATTTCATCAATGTGGTTAGGAGGTGCTCTTAGTTGGAACGAAGAGCCATTTATTGTGCCTGAACACCTTTCTTCTACATGGTCAGGCACTACAGCAGCACCATTAGATTTTTGCTCCATATGAATGTCAGAGCTTGTGCCTATGATGGTGGATTCCCCATTGTTATTACTTGGCTTGCTGTTGCCATTCCCAAAGGATGATGATGTACCATTACCAACCGGCAAACGATCATCTCCTTTGACTGAATTTCTTCTAGAAGGCCTTCCGAGGAAGCCCCGGGGTAAGAATGACATGTCCCCTTCGCAAGCTTTCGATGGTTTCCCACTGCATGTACTACTGCAGTTTTTGTTGCTGCCTGATGGTTCACTGTAAGGTCTTGCCTCAACACCATGAGAAACAAAAGGCACATCTCGCTTGTCTGCAAGCAAAGAGTGATTGCTAGATTGTGTATCACTATTGACCGCACAGTAATTGCCATTACTGGATTTCGCAAACATATCTCCATTGCTCCTTTCACTTCTTGACGACAGGCTGTTGTCAATAACTCCTTGTTCTGAGCCACTGAGATGTTCATTGCAATGGCCATTTAACTTGTGAGAGGAACCAGCACTATTGCCGCCAATGTGATCCTCTTCTTCAAAGGAAGACCTCTTTCTTGAGGGCTTATCAAGGAAACAAGGAGCAAATGTTGATTTTGGTTTTACTGCCATCCCATTTGATATGATTGGGACTGATGTTTTGTTGTCTGTCCTGATTGAATCATCTAAGGCAGGTTGCCGTTCATTGCATCTCTCAACTTCTGTGCCGGCTTCAGTATCAACATCCATATAATCAACTGAATCAATACATGAGGCAGGCTCTTCACGTTGCTCTGCAAAGGAATGAGCTGAAGACGCTTCACTCGTGGAATTGCCGAAATCCACAGAGCTCATGGTAGTAGGAACACCTTCTACCAGAGTGCTAAGTGGCACAGATCTCAAGGAAGTAGTAGAGGTTTCCAATGGAGAACATGGAACTCTGCTATCTTCAAGAACGTGTGATACTGGTGAACCTAGCAAATCTACTTCGTTGCTAATGAATTTCTCAGCCTCAATGCTTGTATGTAGACCCAAGTCTGACTCCTGGTCCCTGATATCCATTTTATGCAAAGATTCATTATTGCATTCAGAATCCTGTTGTAACAGATCTTCTGAAGACTCCAAAGGTAATTCACAGTTTAATGTTGCATCCTTTGGAACCATATGATTTTGTCCATTTAGAGGGAGCACTTTGCACTGTTGTTGCTGTTTCACAGGTTCCTCAACTGTAGCAAGTGGCCTAGGACGAGCAGTTCTCCTGCAGAGTCAAATGGAAAAGGAAAGGTTGTCAATTATTAAGTCTAGAACAGCACAAAGCAAAATCTGACAAGTACTAATTAAATTTATAAGAAAGTGGGTTTAATGGAGATAACATCCAAATTTAGAAACAGAACAATATAATGTTCAAAAAAAGTAAACTAATATTAGACAATTACAATTTTATTGGGCATTTAGCTACTGGTGGATCATAAGAACCAATGATAATACAGAAAGCAGCGCATTGAATATAACCGTAGTTAATAGTTCATACTGGTTTAGGCTGGTTTGATGATATATTTCCAGGCCACGGTATGCTGTCTTTCACTTCCCGAAACAAGCAATATGGATTTTTTTTCATTAGTGGAATTATATATTTGATTGACGATGAGTCGATGCCAACAGAGTACCCAATTCAAGAAACACCAGTAGAGATGTAAGTACAAATGATCTACTCAAGCTGTCATCAAGCAGCAACATGGAAGTAGAAAAGGATTCTCGTAGGTACTTGTGACATTTTCCTTTAAGACCAGACCCCATACAAAAATGAGACTGATGATCCAGGTATCAAAATCATTTAACAGCAATTACCTTCTATATAGAAGCATATAAGCACCTTGAGCATGTACTTCCTCCTCATCAACAGTCATAACCTGCAAATGCAAAATAGCAAGCAAGCTGATAAATTGGCAATTATGACATAAACTTATTTGTGTGGTAACAGTATTAAGGTGAAAGTGTACCTTGCAGTCATCGATTTTATACCAATTTCCTCGATAACCTTTGGTGTAGCATATGTAATGGCCAAAAAATGACGCATTCAGCATATCCAGATGAACAACGACAGCATAGAGATCATACAGGTCAGTTCCATCAGTGCTACTCATGTATGGTGTTAGATCTAACTCCATAGGGAATGTAACTCTCTTGTTCAGTTTCCCAAATCTACCACTCTGTTACAGCCACATGAAATCTTGTTATGCAACCAATCAGGCAATACTATTAGTATACTTTGGAAAAAAAACTGACCTGAAATCTTTTGAGAGTAATAGTGAGTATATTTGGAGCTTGATGAACTGAAAGATGCTTCCGTGCTTTTACATAGTCGTTGCATCTGCGTAGAAGAATGTTGAATGCTTTGATTTGAGGTAAGAACAAACTCAAACTTTAATAAGAAAAACTCAACCACCGGGAAATACATCTGCTTTGAGCTGAGCCCAATAAAGTACTTTTTCGTATAAACTTGGCCAAACCTGAAAGAGTTTGGACCTAGGACAAAACTATAATGACAAGTTTTTTGGGGGCGGAGGGAATAGGTTGTAAAGAAATTATGAAATATGCACCACCGGGTACAATATGACGTCAGAAGACATCTCATATGAATACTTTAACTAGCAATTGCTACATGCAATGTCTTAAAACACAAATGGCTAGAAGATGAATTTATGAAATTGTGCTCCTCAAACTAAAATATTCTAAGATTTCAGATAATTCCAAAACGATAATATTTCAAGTACTTCTGCATTAAACTAACGAACACACATAATTAACCAGCTCACCAGAATACGAGACGGTTCAAGTACTCATGTGTCATGTCTACACAAGTACAGAATACTGTTTTGGACTTTTAGCATTCATGTCCATGCATTTACACGAATTTTATACGTTCACAAGGGATAGGATCGTGTGCTATGTACTGATCATTAGAAATAAATAGTTAATATCAGCATTCAATCAAACTAAATTGGTCTACAAATGGGCAAGTTACAAAACCAGCAAGGATTGTATGTGCCCAGCCAGAACTCAAGATATTTAAAATAATCACTTGCACAAAACCACTTACCCATCACATTTATACTTATTATCGCCATCAAGCCACTCGACAGCAGTAAACTGATCCAAGCATTTTTCCAAGGATTCAGCTTCACCTTGAATTTCAACTGTCAAGTCCATCATATTGTCATAACGGTTTGAGACCACTCCACATGCGGTACATTGAACCTGCACACATCCTTCAAGTCAGGCATTATATTTGATAAATTGTAACATACGCATAAACAGCTGAGTTAGTTCAGAGAAGAGTAGACCAGAGGAAAGAAGACCAAATACATTGATTTTAAACCATTGTCCTAAAGTTAAAATAGAAACATAAGATACCTGTGACTGCAAGCGCCCACCAAATATGTGTTGAATTATAGTTGTCTCTTGGGTGCTAAGATCTACAGCCTTCTCACCTCCATATTCATCAAGACAAGCAGATTGCATCTTATCAATTGCAAACCTGCAAATAACACAGAATACTGAATTGAATATGATACAGCAGAGAGCCATCCATGTAAACCGAGCAAAGAAAGTAAATCACCTCATGAATTCATGAGCATCCTCTTGCCTGCCGTAGCCCAGATTGCCACCAATATTTGGCAGATGAGAAAGAATGTTCATAGGAGAAAATGGGTGTATACTTTCACTAGCTCTTTGAATATGACACTGGAGCTCACACAAGAAACACCAATCTTCATGTTTCGTAGAACCTGAAACATATAAATTTAAACAATTTGAAGCGAAGAACTAGTTGTCAATGTATACATTATACTCATTATAGACAATCACATACATTCCCTGCTATGGTCTTTTCCTAAAAGATAGGCCACGAGTGGTCTCGTGCATGAGAGACATTGTAAAACCACATTAGCAAAGCAACTGCACAGACAAAAGAGGATCAATGAGGTACATTTAAGATGCATGTTAAAGCAAACAAATGGTAACAGAAGAAAACTATAGCTCAACCGTACCTGTTGCCACAATTCATAAGCCCACAAGGTATGAAATCAAAGTCCTTCCAGTTGTACAGCTTTAAAAATTCATCATAAGAAAAGAGTAGCTGACCCTGTGAATGGTGCATGTGAATGAAAAATGTTGCTGATACATGATGCATACATATTTCTAGGTTAAAGAGTATACTTACCTTTTTTATTTTTTTACTGGTAGAGACCAATGAGATGCAACCAAAGCCTGATGATTTCTTGCTGTTGGCATCTATTCCACGGGATAACTTGTCAGCATTCATCGGTTTGCACTTGGATTTGTGACCATCTTCCCAATGCTTTGTCTGACATTTTTGAGAACTAAACAAGAGCATAAAGTATAACATTACTGCTTGCGAGCAATATAACAGCATTGTGACAACTGACATAATAACAACATAACAGGGTTCTGTGACTGTGTATGATGAGTTCATTGGAAGCATAGACATGGAAGATAATAAATAGACACCAAGCATGATAATCGAAACAACTTTTACAGTGGTACTTAAAATAACATGCACTCTTGAGAAAAAGAAACACTACCAACATTACACTGGAGGGCACAGATTCATCCCAGAACATGTAGAAAATATCAACAACTTCCATATAGCCTACAGAGCAATATTGCCAAACACGATAAAATCATCCACATCACACCCAATTGAGGTCCATTTGGTTTCAATATCCAAATCACCTCTTAGAAAAATGAACTTTACATTGTTGTGTGGATATTATCAGTTATCAACATTTAAATAGGGGATAAGAGCAGCAGTTACTGTCATTAGTCATAATAGTAATAACACTTGCAAAAGTTGTATACTCATGAGGCAAGAATAAAGTCGTGAAAAGATAAAATTTGACTCCACGTGACAGAATGCAACAATAAAAAAATGTTAAGAACAGGGGAATTCCATTTCGTCACTAGTTCATCACCTTTTCAACTCTTTGTTGCTTTATTTTCACCAAATAGGTCTCATTAAAGAGAAACTTATACTATGATATATTGAAAAGGGCGGTTACCAATTTTAAGCATGACCACCTCAAAAAATTGACCTATGACTTCCACACTGAACATCTATACAATCCCCATCTATGTAAACAGATTATCACACGACATGATCATGGCTGCTTACATGCTGCCTCAGACGACCACTCATCTAACACAAAACCAATCAGAGGCTAAATCTCATTTCTAACACAGGAAACCTCAATCAAGACAGCAAACAAGAACCGGAATTTTACCATGTAATATCCATTAGACCATTACAGAATCACACAAACAAGCATGCAAGATCATGTGTTGTCTGCATCTCCGAAGCAAGCACACTAACCAAAACAGCAAACTGCAGAAACCCCACTCAGGAACCTCACAAGATCAGAGATGCCTAGCAATTGCATATACTTGACGCATGGACAACAAAATCGCTCACCAGAAACACCAATTTCCCAAGAAACTAAGCCACGATCGTGGAAATTAGATTCTATTAACCAGGTACACCAGTGCGGAGGGCAATAACCTTGCGAGATCCCGGTACGATCCCTCGCACCAACGACCAAATCACAGGGCAGAAGCGACCAATTCCGCTGGGAACTCGGCAATAATGCAAGATCACACGCAGTGTCATTCCATTACAGGGGCAATACTAGGAAGGAACAGGGGGCGGGGGGGAGGAAGAGGATGGCACGCACCAGTACCGCACGCGCTTGCACCGGGAGCACTTCTTGGAGGAGACGCCGCCGCACGCGGCGCAGGCGGCGTCGGACCCCTCCTCCTGCCGGCTCTCCTTGGGCGACATCGGGTAGGCGTGGGAGCTGTGGTGGTGGTGATCGTCGTAGGAGGCGGCGAACCCCGCGGCGTCGACGACGAAGTAGCGCGAGGCGGCGCGGCGCACGGCGACGACGGCCGCGGAGAAGAGCACGAGCCCGACGACCGCCGCCTGGATCACCGCCGAGAGGTCGAGTCCCAGCCCCGCGCCGCCGCCTCCGCCACCGCCGCCGCCCCCCAGCATCTAATATAGCCGGCCCCTAGGGTTAGGGTTCCGCGCCCGGCGTCCGGCACCGACCATCCGAATGCCACCCCGGCGTGAGGCGCCCGGACACGGAGGCGAGGGGGGCCGAGTCCGAATCGAGCTGGTCCCGCCGCACCGCCGCGCTCCCAGCCGGAGCCGGAAGGGACACTGCTGCCGCTTTTCTCCTGTCGGGTTTCCTCCCCCGCGCTGCTGCCGCTGACGGGTGGGCCGGGGGAGCTGTGGGGCCCGGGTGGCAGTGGGGGAGCGGAACGAGTCAACGCCGCGGTCGCGGAAACGGTGGGGGAAGCGAGGCGTCTTGCTCGCTCGTTCTACAAGTCTCCTCCTCGGCCTACGCGTCCATGCAAACGAGGGGAAAAAGGCGATGTTCTATGCAGAAGCACAACATCCCCTTCTCTGTTTCTATTGCCTTTCTCTGAAAGAGAGATGAGCCTTCCAGGCACGTCTCGAGAGGTGATGAGGGAATATTTCCTTTCCTTTTCATGGTGGGCAATATGTTTCCTATAATACTGTTTCTTGAGGTGGTGATCAGCTTGTTCTAAGTATAGTAACATGGATGAAGTTACTCTGAGAACATGGACGAAGTTACCATGTATTGTATTACAATAGCCCCGGCTATCTATGGCGTATGGTTTTTTCTTACGCTTTGCAGCCACGCCATCATAAAAGGTTTTGAAACACAAATTTTCGTATGACCAATTTTGTTGTGTATTTCCGTATATAATCAACACTGCCTTTCTTTTAGCTGAGCTGATGATGTATGTGTTTTTGTTTATACTAGCAGAAGGGCACGTGCCGCAGGCACGTGTTTTAGGGAAAAAAATACTAATTTAGATGTGTAATCTACATGGACTCTTTAGATTAATCTAGAACGTTCGATCATCATAAAATCCGACGGTGTATGCTCAAAGGTGAGTTGTAGTCAATATGGACTCTTTAGATTAATCTAGAGCGTTAGATCATCATAAAATCCGACGGTGTGGGATATAGATGACGACGAACGAAACGAAAGACGACGGACGAAACAAAAATTTCGTCGTGCTTTATTTGTTTACTAGTAGAGAGGCACGTGCCGCAGGCACGTGTTTTAAAAAATATTAAATAATGTTTACATTCATAGATCAAAAGACTGAAACCTCATATTTATAATGGAGGGATAATAAAAAATTTATAGATTTGAATTACCAAAGAAATATTAATGACCCATATGTAATCTATCTGACACAAAAGCAGACTTTCGACTATAACACTTTTTTTTGCCAGATAGTCAGGTGAACTCACCATGATCAAAACATTTTTTAAGTTCTCTCTAATATGAATATAAGCATGCCATGGAAAACAATGCAATGTAACATGACAATAATCAATTTTCAAAGCACGCCTCGGTATGTTTGTTTGTCATCTGTTGGAGTACATACTATAAGATACATGGCAAGCTTTAATTGAAGATGATGGAAATACCACTTCATCCTTAGTGCAGTTTCATGCCAGCCTCCAGAACAATGTCAACCTATACAGATATAAGATGTATATAAGTACATGCAGGGTTCCTTTCGTCGAGCACGTCCAGCCCCAGATTGTTGCCGCCAAGAACAACTGCCGTTGCCAATAACGATCGCTTTCTTTAGTTGTGATAACTGAAACATTGCACAATCTGCTTTTAGTTTGACATCGTTAGGCAGGAAGCATGTAGGGGCAGCTTGGCCATGCAGCATACCTTGGAGACGACCACGACGATGCCCTGGCGCCGACGGCGACGCGCGACCAAGCGGCGGTGAGGAATGCCCTGGCGCCGACTGTGCCGACGGTAACGTGCAACCAAGCGGCGGCGATGAATTCGGCGACGTGGTACCTCCTACCTCGTGGATGCCGTGGCCGAGCGTATGGTTTTTTTTCCTCTCAATTTCTTCATGGAATCCTAAACGGTATCGAACAGACCGAGTGTGTCATGATGATGGCGGATGGGAACAGGAGAACCGAAGTTTTTTGACGTGGGCCAAGCAGAGAGGCACGCCGCACGTGACGTATAGCGTGAGGAGTCTTGACAATACTTCGTCAACATGGATTCTTTCGATTAATCTATAGCGTCCGATCGTTATCATAAAATCCAACAGTATTGGAGGGGTAAGAGTAACTCTGATACGAAAATTTCGTCGTCCTTTATTATTTGTTTATATGTACTTTTTGTTGATCTAGTATAAGGTTTACATGTGATGTACAATTTTGATTAAAGGATAACCCAGTCGGGCTGCAAGCGCACTGCAGGTTGCAAGCTGGATGTTACATTCATGGCAAGATAGCCGTTTTGGTCCCTCAACTTTGCTACGAGGGTCAAGTTCGTCCCTCGACTATAAAATTGGCCAATCTAGTCCTTGAACTTCCTTTTTTGGGTCAAATTCATCCCTAGGCTTATGTGAAGCTCCATACTAGATGTAAGAAGTCAGTGATGCCCTTAACTCCTTCCTCCTCCCCTCCTTAATTTTCATGCACTGTGATGAATTTGGTTCGGATTTTGCCATGTTTATTTTTATCACAGACAGTTATTTGTTCGATTAAGTTCTGATCCCAAGTTATATTTTGACCAAATTGTTTGTTAATAAAGAAGACACCGCAAAACAACTAGATATGGATCAGATGCCTATCATTGTTTTTACGCGTTATCAAGCATTTGGAAATAGTGTGTGCAAAACTGGAGTGTAGCCAGGGATGGGATTTGGAACTTGCATCATTTCTCTTCTTCTAGTCATACAAGAATCACGGTCCATAGGAAAAAGAAAGATAGCAAGGTGTCAAGGAATGGGGAAAATGTAACGTGTACTCAAGACAGGTACATGAGTCCATTTCTATTCCGCTAAGAAATTTCCTCAAATGAGCCATGTGTCCTCTCATATTCTTATTGATGTCTCTAATCACAAATAGCAAGGATCCATCAGCAGGAACATAGGCTATGGGTTCAAAAAGATAGGGAAGAGGGCAAAAATGTCTTTTAGCGTTAACTTCATGCTAGTGTGGAGCATTATATCTGTACAAGGATGTGTTTGACCCTAAAATGGAGGTTGAGAGACTAAATTGGCCAACTCAAAAGTTGAGGGACGAACTTGACCCTTAAAGCAAAGTTGAAGGACCAAGGTGCCTATTTTGCCTACATTCATCTAGGCCCCCGCAAAGCAGAGACTTTTCTCTCTCTCATCTCTCTTTTCGCGTAGGATCCAGACTTTTAAGAAGGATGTTGACATCAAAATTTCGAGCATAGAGACTTTTCTCTCTCTCATCTCTCTTTTCGCGTAGGATCCAGACTTTTAAGAAGGATGTTGACATCAAAATTTCGAGCATAAGTGGTGGTTGCAGTACTAAACCGTGCCAACCTCTAGTTAAACTCGCCATAAAACTAAATTTACTATTTTTCCCATCCTAACCTGTACTATATCATTTTGGATGAGTACATATCTTCCCTTCGTGTAAGGATCAGAGGTATGTTCATGTGATTTTGGGTTTAGGTATCACGATATTGTAGTTTGTAATAGGACGGAAAATTGCCACGTGACATGCATATGCTCTCGCTGTCATGGCAGGTGTTATTCACCTGCATGACAAAATTTTCTGCAGAAAACATAACTCTATAAATCTTAAAAACTTGTTAGGAAATTAAATCAAATCGTTCTTAACCGCGCATATGCAAAAGATGACTGCAGAAAAAGATCACCATTAACTCGATCTACTACTAACAGTTAACTCCTCGCCTGCCAACGTCCTAATAACGCGACAGTAGCCAAGCGAAGCACGCCGTTTAGAATAACAAAATTTCTATCCGCCCATCCAACAATGACCGTTAATCACAGTCCCATGGTGTGGTAACAGAGACTGCTAACGCTCCTGCAACCTTGGCACATGAATTCAGTGGCCGATCGGTACTGCTCCGGAGAGGCCCGTGCTCTTAACTCCTAGTTCCACGTCACATTTTGACCCTTTTATTTCGCACACATGGATTCGGTTTTCAGTACGGCTGCCGCCTGAATTATTTGTTCTGGACAGGCCCATGTTATTAACTCATCCTTTTACGTCACATCTTGACTTTGGGGTATTTAGTTTCGGGGTGAAAATTTTCGCCGAAGAAAATCTTACTATTTAGAAGTATTAAATGTAGATTAATACTGAAACAAATTACAGAGCTCGCCTGTAAACCGTGAGACGAATCCAATTAGGGTAATTAATTCATGATTAGCTGATGTTTACGGTAGCATCATTGTTGCATATCATAAATTAAATAAGCTTATTAGATTCATCTCGCGAATTACACTCCATCTGTGTAATTAGTTATTTTTGTCTATATTTAATACTCTATGCATGTGTCCAAATATCTAATGTGATGTGATGGATGATTTTTTTTTCAGAAAATGAACTAAACATCCCCTTTTGTACTTTTTTCAGAAAAAGAAATCGTAGCGACAGAGGATATTGAAGGGAATTGGATGTTTGAATACAGACATGCAATGCGCTGCCCCAGAAATTCATTTGGCAAGTTGCTTATCAAGTCGACGTAGCATTTGTGTTTGGGCTTGTTTCTTTCAACCTCATCAAGTCCTCAACCTACAGAGATGGGCAGTGTTGCTGCCATTCACGGAAGAAAGACGAAAAAGAAAAGGAGAAAAGCGTTGCATATTCAAGTATCTCTTTTAGGCCTACGCGCGAGAAGTTCCGGGCTAGAAGAGATATGCCCGGCCCGGAACAATTTGGGTTGGGCATCATTGCATCAAGCCGTCCGTCGTTGTGGAGAATTTGGAGGTGTAATTTTCCGAGCGCCGGAGCTCCCTCCCTGCCCGCCATCACCACCGTGGACGGTGACCAGATCCGCCGGCGAGAAGACAGAAAAGGGGGAGAAAAAGAAAACACCCAGTTGCGCATTTTTACACTAACTAATCCCGTCACATGGCCGCTGCGGCCTGCCACTGATCCTTCATCCCCGTCTCTCCTCGCTCATCCCCTCTGCTCGCTCTGCTCTGCTCTGCTCTGCCTCGCATCGCATTGACCTGACCGCACGCACCTGCTTCCTCCTCCTCTGCTCGCGTCCTCGCGACGTGAACTGCGGAGGGCGTCTCACCGAGCCGCGTGTTCTTCTCTCAGGTGGGTGATCTTTCTCTGCTTGCGCGTCGTGGTCTGGCATTTTGTCGGACGGGTGCGTGGTGCTCGTGCTGTGAAAGCAGCTGGAGGCTGGAGCTTCATGTCTAGTTTTGCTGGCGGCCTAGAATGTTCAGATGCGTTCAGTGCATGCAGTTGGCTTCGTTAGTTTGAGAGCTTTCTGTGTCCGTGGTAGCAGGTCGTTTCCATTAACAGTTAGCATTGCTTTTGATTTTGTAGATAGCTCGAGTAGCACAGAACCTTAGGTTTGCTTTGTGCCTTCTTTTTTTTAAAAAAAAAAATGTTTGTTCCTAACGTCCATGTGGCCTGCAAACATAGGAGATAACACACAGGAAGGAGGTGGAAATGGAGAACCTGGGTAAGGATGAGGATCCTCTCGAGGATGTGAAATTTGATCTGAAGCCTGTTGCTCTTGATTTCCAGCGGCTTGCGGAAATGGCAGATTCCGAGAGAGGCCATTCTCATATGCAGTGCCTTGTGAAGCACTGGGAGTACAAGAGGGCCAGTGATGTTCAGGCTCTCGAGGAAGAGCTTGATCTTCTTTGCCAGCAGAGGAAAGAGATTGAACAAAAAAATGTACAAAAGAGGCAACAAATCCTGGAGGAGCAACGAATCCATGATCAAAGTTGTGACACCGTAAAGGGGAAAGTACCCATACTAGATGAAGGGAAGATCACCCCTTCCTGTGATCAGGAGCTTGAAATGGATGCAGGACACGGCAGTGTTTCGAATTGGAAAGAGAGGGCAATGCAGTTGGAAGAAACAGTATATCAAGAGCATAAAATGGATGCAGAATGTGACATTATTTCATTATGGAAAGAGAGGGTGAAGCAATTAGAAGAAAAACTTCAGGCATGCCTTCAAAGGGAGCGCTCATTGGTTGAAAAAACAGAAGGAAGTATAAGAAATCCACCATCACACACACAATTTGAGGGACTCTCTGCACTACTAAAGATGGGGGACGATTACCTGGCTGAACCTGAGAATGAGGTCGCACAATCAATGTGGCCTGAGAATATAGGAGATAAACACCAGAGACAGTTCAGAATGGAAAACTTTAGGAAGGACCAAGATGCTTTCAAGGATGTTAAGTTCGACGAGAAGCCTGTTCATGTGGATTTTCAGCGCCTTATGGAGATGGCAAATTCTGAGAAAGGTGTTTCTCATATGCAATACTTCATGAAGCACTGGGAATATAAGAGAGCCAATGCTGCTCGGCTTCTGGAGGAAGAGATTGGTCTTCTCAGCCAACAGAGGAAGGAGATTGAGCAAAACAAGCAACAAATCTTGGAGGAGCAACGGCATGTACCTATACTGGATGAAGCTTATGATGATGAATGGAAGCGTCCATGTAAAAAGAATGATGAATTTTCTCTTAATAGAGAGCCTAAAATAGATGCAGACTATGATAGTGTTGCTGTTGCCTATTGGAAAGAGAGAGCAACTCAGTTAGAGAAAACGCTTGAGGAAAGCATTCAAAGGGAGCGTTTATTGGTTGAAAAATTAGAGGAAAATATAAAGAATCTAAAGTCACACACACCAGCGGAGGAGTTCTCTGGAATGTTAGAACGTGCTGATTACTTCTTGCACTTGGTTCTTCAAAGTGCTCCTATTGTTATTGCTCATCAGGTACATTTATCTATATATGAACAATTGTAACAACTTACTGTTTTCATGGGGATGCCTATTTTTTTTTTAGAGAAGGCATATATGGAACATTGGACGTGAGGGTATGAGGGTACAGAAAACATCATATATTATTTTACTTCTATTGTTGTTCTTTTCAGGATGCTGATTTACGGTACCGTTTCGTATTTAATCACTATCCAACACTTGCTGATGAGGTAATCTAATTTCATTTGACACACCTTACCTTCCAGTGCTGTTTGTATGCTTACCATACACCCCTTTTTTATCCTCAAAATGTACTACTGTAAAACTAGAATATGCAAAAACTCCAGAAATTGGGCAATAAATCAACATTACATGACAGTCTAATGTTCTAGCATTTTTAATAAATTGCAACTTTGGCTAAAGCATACATTTTCTTTATCAGGATGTTATTGGTAAGACAGACTACGAGATATTGTCAGGCGAGGGCATAGAAGAGATGAATAGTGTCAAGCGAGAAGTTATGGCCACTGGAATAGCAACTAAAAGAGAATTTGTGCTTAACACCCCATTGTTTGGAGCAAAGACATTTTTGACATACATTGAGCCAGTTTTCAGCAAAGGTGGGGAAACAATTGGTGTGAATTCTGTTGCAATGGACATAACAGATCAGGTACCTTTATGAATTATACTTCTCTTATGATATACCTTCAACTCCTCTTCCTTCTGATGCTAACAAACATTTTTATATGATTATTATTTTCTGGGTTTTATTCTGGCACTGACCGTATTATTCTTTGTTCCCCTTGGTTTATTTGTACAATTGTATACTCCTAGGTAAATATGGCGCCACCATCATTGTAGGTTCCCCAATTGTACCAAAAAATTACATGCTAAAATTTCATATGATTGCACAACTTATTTTTCAGGGGTGTTTTTCACATGACTGTTATTTTCAAATATTTTGGAAATTTCCCGAACCAAATATTTTCACACACAATATGCGGTGTTCTACATTTTGGTTCATGTTTTGATACTGTAACTCATCTACTTATTTGCACATTAGGTCAAGAGAAGAGAGAAAATGGCAGACATAAGGGTGAGGGAAGCTATCCAAAACGCTAAGGAAACAGAACTTAGCAGATCCCTTCACATAACAGGTTTGTATTGCATTTAGAACAATATACTCTTTTGGCATAATTGGGAAAAGAATACACTCCTTGATATAGTATATTCTTGTTGACTTTTAACTTGTTGGCATTACAGACCAAAGCTTTTACATGTTATATTCCGTGGCCTGATTAATTTATGGACCCAATTTACTATTGCTTGCTTATTAGCACCTAGTAATGCAAAACTATTATCCAAGGCCACTTTTGACTTGAGGTTTATTTTCGTAATTTAGTGCTTAAGACACCCTTTTGATTCAAAAAGTTCCATATCGAATTGAGAATTGCTTTACTTTTATTTGTGTTTTTCATACTTCTAAACCACAATCCATCTACTTATTTGCATTTCAGGTCAAAAGCAGAAATAAAATGGCGGACATACGTGTTCCAGAAGCTGTTCAAAAAGCTCTAGAATAAAAACTAGAAGCCATAAAAAATCAGGAGCCATGAAAATAGAAGCTACGACATTTGGAATAAGGAACTATCAAGCAGTTAAATATGTACTCCAAACTACAGCAGCATCTCTGAATAAGCATATTTTGTTTCAGACATTTCTGTCAATATAGATTCAAATCCAGTTGTCTTAAGGAAAGTCTCAATGAAGAAAATGGCGGGCCTGTTTGTAAAGTTCTTATTATTATCCGAGCAAGCAGGATCTTTGGCAATTTAGTTCTCCAGCTGTCCGGACCAAAACGTACAATCCATTTGTTTTATGAGCCTGCAGTATCTATCTATACTATAAAGCACGACGAAATTTCCGTTTGGTCCGTCGTCATCTGTATCTCACACCGTCGGATTTTATGATGATCCAACGCTCTAAATTAATCTAAAGAGTCCATATTGACTACATCTCACCTTTGAGTCTACACCGTCGGATTTTATGATGATCGAACGCTCTAGATTAATCTAAAGAGTCTATATAGATTACACATCTAAATTAGTATTTTTTTTCTTAAAACACGTGCATGCGGCACGTGCCCTTCTGCTAGTTGTACTAAACAGTTGTTATCATCTGTCACTGCCGAAAGCATAGTCCTTAATCCATGCTAAACAGTGATTGGTGGTGGGTGAGTAGAGGATGACAGACTGACAGTATTTCCACGCTGCAACACCAGCTCCTACGATCTCGATCGCTTGCATGAAGAATTTGTTTCTGTTTTGCAAAATTTTGTATTTGCTTTTTCCCCTGATGAAATGGCGTCAGGACTCTGAAAACTGAACTCTGAAAAGGAGCTGCACAAAGAAAAGGGAATGAACTAAAGAAGACAATGAAGGTGGTCTGAACTCTGAAATCTGAAGGTGACAAGCCGAGTAGGCAATGAACTCAAAGAACCTGAAACTCTGCATTGCCGGCTCGAGTAAGAAACGCTGAAACGTAGTGCTTCTCAAAGAACCTGAACTCTGTATGCGCGAACAAGACGGTGGGAATGTGTGGCGCCAGAGGGAGAGCGATCCAGGTGGCGCTTCGATCCGATCGCACACAACATATGAACAGCTCGCTGCTCCGCCTCTGCGCAGTCCACACGCGGAGAAGCAAGGGCTTGCAAGCAACGCACGGTAAGCGGCTACACGCCTCGAGGCGGCGCCCTAGCCCCGTGCTTACTTGGTTTACTAATCAATTTAATCCTCCTCCTCAAATCGCTTAGGCCACAGGCTATCCAGATTAGATTAAGCAAGCTGCACGGGGTCTGGAGCAGACAAGGCCTCTCTTGTCGCCGTGCCAGCTAACCGCGTCGATCTGGACCTGTCTCGCTGTCCCTACCTGCTCGCCTCGCATCAACCAGCACGAGCTTCAGCTCGATCCGGTGATTCCGCCTGTGTTCATGTGTCTCCGAGTCCCCCCTGATGAGTAGTTAACTGCTGCTCGCCCGAGAAGCAAAGTATCATTAGCGGCGTCAACTGAATGGCATCTCTGATAGATGCTATGCCTATGAGGTGTTAACTGATGAATGGCTTGAATCTATGGCAACTCAGTGGATGCTTTGAGTTGAGCGCCGGAGTTCCATAAAGAAACATCACTGCTCTTGGTTTTATGGATCGAAATTCTTGAGGACTAATCAGTAATCAAGGTGAACTTATTAAGAAATTGCGCGATGATAAAGCTAGGTTCTCGGTGATCTTTTGACTTTGTTCTGCTTAGGATTTTTCTTCTGCTAGTTACATAGTACATAAGGATGGTTGTTTCCTGAGCTGGAAAGTAGCGTTCTCTGCAAATTCAACTGAACATCGTATGTAATGTGGTACCACTGCACCATTTTGCTTGCAGTTGCAGATGATGGCGTTGGGTTTTTAAAGACTAAAGCCAGGTTGTTCAGATAAGCTATACTAGTGCATTATTTTTCCTGCAGTCTTGGGGATGCCATACAGCTCTGCTTTCGGCGAGTAGTATCCATTATTTACTAATCCATTTATCTTTCCAGAGCGAGCTAGAAGTCTAGTACCGGATTTTTTTTGTTTCAATTAGATTATTACTACATTATATTGTATAGGACATGGAGTTGATTTTGTACACCTCCAATAATGCCGCACTCACATACAAGTTGTGTGGAGTTTTCAGCTTGCCTTGCCAGGCTAAGTTTTTCCAACTGTGCTGATCAAATTGTCAAGTTGTGTGCATCATGAAATCAATAATGCAACACAAGCTATAACTTCTTAGTTCCACCTCAAAAAGGAGAAAGGCTAGGCCTTCTAGTTTGGAAAAAGAAAATAATATTCGTAGTTAATTCCATGCTTGCTAGCCATCAAAAGCAAATAACACTGCCAAGAAAATATGCCCCGCACGATATCCACTTGATTAATTAATCTATTTAAGAAACACTTTCTCTCAAGTGGCCCATCACTTTGATGATCTGAAATGTTCAGGTGGACACCTTGCCCCCATTGGTTTCATCATCTGGGAAAAAAAAATACTTTGATGATCTGAAAACATTGCTCAATTGCAAGCTAGCTCTTTTGTAGGGGTTGCACTGAACTCTGAATATAAAATCGGATATTTCTTTTTTTTTAAAAAAAAGAACATGAAGGCCTTACAGCTCCCCCAGTTTTACAAACGAATCCTGGTAAGAATTTTGAATTCCCTGGGACCATGCTAGAGAAAATGAAATAAGCTTGAAGCAAGGAGCAGAAAGAAGGGTTTTAAAAACTTCAGTACCACTTGGTGAGATTTGCTATTGTATATTTGTATACAATAGCTTTTTAAAAAAAATAACTTGAAAAATAGTCCCTACCCCCCATAATATTTCCTCTGCCTCATCCAGTGGGCAAAGAGCCAAATGGAGAAACTAAGCATGGTGGCAACCACCTTGCACGTTCTAAGATGCCAAGCATTAGTTACTGCGTCCATTAAGTGCTCATGATAACCTAATTATCTACATACATTACAAGGTAATCTATTCTAGCTGCACATGGGGGCCCTCAGCTTTGCTTGTTTTTTGTGTGGTACTTCAAAAGAAACAGACAATTGAGAATGGTACTAGTTTTATGGAGAAAACAAAATAGACAATATTTTATTTAGTGATAGGCTATTTTTTTATGTTCTTGGCATCAGACACAAAAGAAAAATGACGTCTCTGGTATGGGCTGGCCTAGTTTTCATCTCTATGGGCGGCCCCATGATTTTTGGAGAGTTGACTTTGTTTGAAGAGGAAATTTTCGCAAGTGAACACAACAAGTTGTTCACATGACGCAAACAATAAAAATGTGGTCACATGCACACTCTTCTGGCTCTTTTATGTTATACATCTTTTATGGCAACTATAGGGTAGGTTAATTTCTGATGGTAGTTCAGCTGGTCAATGCTTGCAGCACCTTGATCGTTCAAGGTTGTGGAATGGCCTCCAAGTTTTATTTTATGCTCAAATAGTTCTAGCTAAAAGTAATTATATTCCTTATTTTTTCATCTTTTTTAAAATGAGTTTTTATCGCTCAAATTTATCTAGCTAACTAATTTTATTCCTACTTTTCATATTATTAGAAATGACTAGTTTAGTTTTATTGCATTCACAAGAAAGAACATTTCAATTTCCTCTTTTATATTCACACCAAAACATAACCTTGAACGTCTATCATTTTCAATTCTCCGCATGCAATTTTCACCTTGAACGTCACCTAATTTCTTTGTGTTTTTTTTAAGTTGACTTAGGATATTGATTCTTCTTCAAGCATACGAAAACAATCCTAATAGATCATCGAAAAGTACTTTAAATGAAGCTTTTTTGGATATTGTATTAGTATGCCATAGTAATTATCTAGCACACCAATCAGTTAGGATGTTCTTTCTATAACAATTACGGAGTACTATACATTGCTCACAAGCTGAGCTTTGTTTTAGTCTGTTGGAATTTTCTCCCGTTTCCGCCCCAAAGCAACTTTGTTACATACAAAAGTTGGCGGTCCAAAGTATTTGTTAGTGGCATGCAAGTAGTGGTAGTGGAATAAAATAAACCACTGCTGTGTTTTCTTTTGTGACAACAGCAGATCTAGCTGTCAGAATGCATTAGATTATATGTGTGTTTGGCCCTTGGAGTACAAATCAACCATTAAACAAACCCCAAATGTAACCTAACCCCAGCTGTGTGTGCATCAGTTAAATGACCATTAATTTGCAGACTTTCAGCATCTGGGCAAAAAGCTGATAATCATAGGTGTGTAATGCTAGCTGAATAAGACTTCAGTGTAATTCTGACCCCAGCATGTTGGCATACACATTGCCGCATGTCGTGGTGTTTTATATACGATCAACAACGGGCCTGGTGATGCAGGGATCAAGCTGGCAGCACGTTAGATTATGGTTGCTTGGCCTCTTGTGTGAAACCATTATTGTTCAGCTGATTGCTTTTCCTATATAAGCATCCAATTAGAGGCAGTACGTGTACTTTAGGCACAGTTGCTTAAGACGATAATATATACTTCTTTGCAAGTGGAATGGAATCGTTGCTTACAAGGACTTAAGGAGTCCCCACTGATCTTGAGATTCTAGGATTTATGTATGGATCATCAAATGTCCTTTTTTGAGCAAACATACATTGTAAAAGATTAGTGATCAACTCGGTGTTGAATCGAGTCGACAACATATGAAACTGCAGCATGTAAAAGTACAATAATTGTAGTAATTACCACTATCGTGGAGACATGGACAACTTGGTGAGTGGTGAGGATAATGTAAGTCAAGTTGTCGGCAGAAGCATGTCCAGTCTTGTCTTCTATGGTTTATGTTCTTGAGAGTTGAGAGCTCTCTCTACCTCTAAACCTAGCTAGTTCAATTAGCCAAGTTTACGTCTAGGTTGATCTTATTTTCAACTTACAAAACAAGAAATAGGTTTGATTTGTGCATATAAATAAGCCTGCAGTGAGGTTGTTCAGGTCTCAATAGTATAACAAATTCTCCTCAAACTAACCAATAGTCAATGACTGCATTTTTAAAAAATAGCTCCCTACAAGTCAATGGTGGTAATCAAGAAAATGAGGAAAATATACCAGAATCTGGTATCATGATAAGATGAATGCATGAACCACTCCATTCCGATATAAAGGTATAGTACTAAAATTACTTATCATCGGTGCCCAAAATTTCCTGCCCCAAACTACTGTTCTCTATCCTGAAAATAAACAATTTTTTTGCTAGGTTGCGAGCTCATCCCTTCAGATCATCATGCATGAATCTATTTCGCAATTATTTTGTCAGAATCTTGAACCTCAAGTCCTCAACTACACTCTTTGAATTCTCCAGTTTAGTGACCAAAATTGCTTGCTATTAAAAAAACAGTTCAAATATCAAATGCATCATTCACAAATAAAAACAACGCACAACACCACCACCACTTACATCTATGGTGGTTCTAACCCATATAAGCAAGCAAGCAAATTGAATTGGTAGCCAAATAAATCTTAAAACATGAGCGGTAATCAAGAGAACGCCGCCCGATGATTAGTGTGCACGTTTGAGAGAGAGGAGATGGGCAGTGCACTATTAAGAGCGTATAGTTCACTCGATACATTGAATTTGTGGCATTATTTAGACGCAGACTAAAAAAGTCAAACTGCTCGATCATGAACATTTTTCTTCAATTTTTTTATTCCATTCTTTAGGCATTAGTTTATCAACGTATAAAGAGGTCATGAAAAGTCTTGATGCTAATAGACAAAGGGATCAGATGTACACTTCCTCCAACTGATTGAAGCAACTCAAAATTTGTCTCAGTATATGTGGACATAAGATGCAGAGTGCAATTGCGAATGAAGTTAACCCCACGAGAGAACATTATTGAATCAACCAAAATCAACCGCTTTTGTACCGGCAGAACAGGACGATTACTCGGCATTTTTAGACCTTGATCTAGCTCCGAGTTTCCGACTGGATCACGGAGAATAAGAAACATATAGCGTGGTCTTTCTAGCTAGTAATACTACCCAACGCGCTCGTCATCAATAGCGAGCTCGACGCGCATTTGTCAATCTAGCTATGCCGGCGGTCCAGCTTCTTTGTGGTGAGGTGCATACACCGCCGATACACCCATCTTGTGTGTGTCTCATTTGTCCTATAAATACGGTAGATGGGAGACTAAATATTGTCGATAGTTTTCAAACATGACAAATAATATACTTTGCTATTATCGATAAATCAAAGATCACCTATAGTAGAATCTCGACCGAAATGGTCTCATGTGCTGCAAAAAATTAAAAAAAAAACGGGAAGGGAAAAAAGTTGCCACACAGCACATCAGCGAGCTGACTCGCCGAGTTCGTTTACCCCGCAATCCCGCGCGGGGCGCCACGGAGCGGCCGGCGATCCTCCGAGTCCACTTCCACTGCCGCCTCCCGGTGCTCGCCACCAACCAGCCGTCATTTAAAAACTTCCCCCTTCCCCCCGCGCTCGTTTGTTTTTTTAACCCCTCGTCGCCTCTCGCCGCGCTGCGCCCCCACCACCGCCACCACCGGGGACGGCGGCCAGATCGGCCGGAGAGAGAGAGGAGGGAAGCAGAAAAAGTAAACAAGTCGGGGCGGAGGCGGTCGCCAGTTGCGCAATTCTTTGCGCCCCCGAACGCACATGGCCCCTCCGCCCCCGCGGGCGCGATTCCTTGCACCCGCTGCCCCTCCGCCACCCCCGCGCCAATTTTATACTAGCCTCGTCACATGGCCGCTGCGCCCCCCGCCCGCTCGCTGCCATTAGATCCTCTCCTCCGCCCCTCTTCCTCCTCCTCTGCTCTGCCTCTGCTCCGCGTCGCGCCGCATTGACCCCACCCTGCTGCAGTGCTGCTCCCTGCTCGCGTCCCGCGCCGTTGCCGTGGCGAGCCGCCGTGCGGCGGGAAGGGCGTCCCCTCCGAGCCGCGGCTTCTTCTCTCCGTCTCAGGTGGGCGATCCTTGCTTTGCGTGTGTCGAGGTTCCCTTGATCGGGAATGGTGCCCGGCGGGGCATTTCGTCGCACGGGTGGCGGGCGTAGTGCTGTTCACTGTTCAGTCGAGCTGCTCGGCTTTGGGTGTTTCCGTTTCCGTTTTCGTTTTGCTACGTGTTGAGGTGAGAGATTTGATCTCGAGCCTTCCAGGATCGCTCGCGTTTTCCCATCAGTTCTTCCAACGGGGTAGTGGCCATAGCGCAACAGAGCAGGAGAAGTTCGGATCCTGCTGGGATCAGGTCCCTGACGCGTGCTTTGCGTGTTCCGCTGCTTCCTTGATTCCCCCTGTGCCTGTGCCGTTCTTTAGCGGCGAGGCGTTTGACTTTGTGAGCTGTACGGTGTGCGCTTTAGCTGGGTATATTTGCATCTCTGTTGCAGCGAATCGAGTTGTATTTTCCATTTAGCAATTCAGCACTGCGTTTGATTTCAGTGAAAAAGCTGGGGTAGCACAGAATCTTAGATTCGGTTCTGTACCTTTTTTACTGTTTCTTTCCTTGATCCGAAGATGCTCTCCAGCATACCTTGGAGAAAGGGATGGTTCCCTCTTTATGGCTCGGAATTTTCGTTAAAAGCAGAGTACTATGTCTGCCTTCAGTACAAGTGTTGAGGGCTTAATGAAAAGCTTCTACTCTTTGTTGAGATGTTCTGTCAAATCCGAATTCCTTGCACAGCTTTGTTCAACCAAGAAACTTGAACACGCTTGTTTGTTTCTATTAATCAGAATTTGCTCACCAGTCAGTACGTTAGTTTTTGAAACCATTTGATTTGCGCTGGAAAATTTCTCAATTGATTTCGTGTCTATGCCTGTTTGCTTGACTCATTACATGAGGATATCATTGTTTTTGTTTGACATGGTACTGAGCTACAAATTGGGTGCATATGCAGATAAGAAGCAGCTTCTGGTTCTCACTCTCTCATCAGTTACTTGGCGGAAGTGTTATGCTACCAGTTATAGAGAGAACAGGGAACATTCAAATTTCAATCACGGATCAATTTCATCAGCAATAGTCTGCAAACCATCTGTTGGGTTCAGCAGTCAGCCGATGTTTGAGTAAAATTTCAATGTGATCGGAAAAACCATCTTATTGATAAAGATGGGGGACGATTACCTGGTTGAACCTGAGAATGAGGTTGCACAATCAATGTGGCCTGAGAATATAGGAGATAAACACCAGAGACAGTTCAGAATGGAAAAGTTCAGGAAGGACCAAGATGCTTTCAAGGATGTTAAGTTCGACGAGAAGCCTGTTCATGTGGATTTTCAGCGCCTTATGGAGATGGCAAATTCTGAGAAAGGTGTTTCTCATATGCAATACTTCATGAAGCACTGGGAATATAAGAGAGCCAATGCTGCTCGGCTTCTGGAGGAAGAGATTGGTCTTCTCAGCCAACAGAGGAAGGAGATTGAGCAAAACAAGCAACAAATCTTGGAGGAACAACGGTTTCAGGATGAGAGTTATTATGCTGTAAAGCGGCATGTACCTATACTGGATGAAGCTTATGAAGATGAATGGAAGCGTCCATGTAAAAAGAATGATGAATTTTCTCTTAATAGAGAGCCTAAAATAGATGCAGACTATGATAGTGTTGTTTATTGGAAAGAGAGAGCAACTCAGTTAGAGAAAACACTTGAGGAAAGCATTGAAAGGGAGCGTTCATTGGTTGAAAAGTTAGAGGAAAATATAAAGAATCTAAAGTCACACACACCAGCGGAGGAATTCTCTGGAATGTTAGAACGTGCTGATTACTTCTTGCACTTGGTTCTTCAAAGTGCTCCTATTGTTATTGCCCATCAGGTACGTTTATCTATGTCCACCACACCTGTTGCAGCTTTCTGTATGCATGGAGATGCTCCTCCAAGCATGACGCATATGGAACGCTGGGCATGAACTTTTATACCAGGGTATAGATAAATAACAGACTGTCTGTCTTTTCCTTTTCAGGATGCTGATTTACGGTACCGTTTCATTTTTAATCACTATCCAACACTTGCTGATGAGGTAATCTAATTTCATTTCACACGCCTTACCTTCCAGTGTTGTCTGTATGCTTCATACTGTACAGCCCTCTTTTATCCTGAAAGTGTATTACTGTAAAACTAGAATATGCAACAACTCCAGAAATTGGGCAACAAATCAACATTACATGACAATCTAATGTTCTAGCATTTTTATTAAATTGCAACTTTGGCTGAAGCATACATTTTCTTTATCAGGATGTTATCGGTAAGACAGACTATGAGATATTGTCAGGCGAGGGCATAGAAGAGATGAATAGTGTCAAGCGAGAAGTTATGGCCACTGGAATAGCAACTAAAAGAGAATTTGCGTTTAACACCCCAATGTTTGGAGCAAAGACATTTGTGACGTACATTGAGCCAGTTTTCAGCAAAGGTGGGGAAACAATTGGTGTGAATTATGTTGCAATGGACATAACGGATCAGGTACCTTTATGAATTATGAATTTAACTTCTCTTATGATATACTTCAACTCCTCTTCCTTCTGAATGCTAACAAATTCTGTTATTATATCCTATTATTCTCTGGGTTTTATCCGGGCACTGGCTGTATTATTCTTTGTTTCCTTTGGTTTTAGTTGTCCAATTGTAAACCCTTTCCCCCAGTAAATATGGTGCCACCATCATTGTAAGTCCCCCAACTGTATCAAAAAATTACATGCTAAAATTTCACAACAAAATTTCCCCCAGAAAATGGATACTTGTGATGATTGCACAACATATTTTTCAAGGGTATTTTTCACATGATTGTTGTTTCCAAATATTTAGGAAATTTCCCGAAACAAAATTTTCGTTCACACACTGTGTAGTGTTCTACATTTTGGTTCATGTTTGGATACTGTAACTTATCTATTTATTTGCACATTAGGTAAAAAGAAGAGAGAAAATGGCAGACATAAGGGTGAGGGAAGCTATCCAAAATGCTAAGGAAACAGAACTTAGCAGATCCCTTCACATAACAGGTTTGTATCTTGTTACAATGACTGTTTGATGCACTTAAGCTAGAATGATATACTGAGCACTTATTTCACATTGCAGAGGAAACAATGCGAGCAAAACAAATGCTAGCCACCATGTCCCATGAGATCAGATCTCCTCTTTCAGGTGTTCTTAGCATGGCTGAAATTCTTGCAACTACCAAACTGGATAAAGAACAATACCAGCTTCTGGAGGTTATGTTATCCTCTGGAGATCTTGTATTGCAGCTGATCAATGACATCCTTGATCTTTCCAAAGTGGAGTCAGGTACTTCAAATGACATACTTCAGTGAACTTAGCCATTTATATTTGCTTGTTTAAAGTGTTTTATGCAAAGTATGGCCATAAAGTATGGCGAGGACCCTGCGCAAGCGGGAGCTACCTGCACCGGGCTGTCCTTTTCACAAAGTGTTTTATACAAGTTTCTAGATTAAACAATTACTGTAGGGACATAAAGTATGGCGCGAGCATCCTTTCCTATGTTATGTTTGGCAAATAACTCAAGACCAGTATGCTATAACACTGATGCTATTAGATACTTGTTCCAAACTGGTTTGGTGCTGCACTAATTATTGTTTCCCTGATTAGTTATGTTTCAATCCTCTATCTTTCAGGGGCTATGAAACTAGAATCTACGACGTTCAGACCAAGGGAAGTAGTTAAACATGTACTTCAAACTGCTGCGGCTTCTCTGAAGAAGGAATTGACCCTTGAAGGGTGCATAGGTGATGATGTTCCAGTTGAGGTAAAGATAATTCCTTGTTCTTTTCTTTTCAACACTTCTTGCCTATAATATTTGAGTTTAATATTCATGTATCTAAAAACTGAGACTGAATTTCTTTAGATAAATGATGTATCTGTTTTACAAAATCTAAGGATTTCCTTAGGAAATGTTTGGTAATTTAGGGATCCTACTGGCTGCAAACAGACACATTCATTTCATCATGTTTTTTTATGTATTGGTGTAGGTCATTGGTGATGTTCTAAGGATTCGACAAATTCTGACCAACTTGATCAGGTAAGGACTTTTTATATTCTGAAGGTGCATCAGTCAACTTAAAGGGTTTGATGAAACTTATTTACTTGGATATAATGGAATATATGTATGCTACAGTCTGACATCATTTGGTATTTTGAATCATTTCAGCAATGCAGTCAAGTTTACACATGAAGGGAAAGTTGGAATAAATCTTCAGGTTGTGCATGGGCAGCAACGAGGATGTAAAATAGAACACGAGAAAAATCATAAGCGAGCTTATCCTGGAACCCCAATTGCTGCTGCAGCAGAAAATCCTTGTGTCTCTCCAAGAAATGGTGATAAAGAAACTTTGAACTGCTCCAAGCATGAAGATGTTCAGAATGGCATTCCAACATGTGAGAACTTCAGGGAGGACCGTGAAGGGGAAGAAGTTGTTTGGCTTCGCTGTGACGTTTATGACACTGGAATTGGAATACCAGGTTTTTCCTCATATTTGTTGATCATATTTTGCGTGGCTATCTTCTCCATACCTCACTTGACACAGAAACTTTTTATAATACTTGGAACGTGCGCTGATCACGTGCAGAGAAGTCATTACCGTTGCTGTTTAAGAGGTACATGCAAGCCAGTGCTGATCATGCAAGAAAATATGGTGGAACAGGGCTTGGCCTTGCAATCTGCAAGCAGTTGGTATGAATTTTCAGTTCTCATGCACTAATACATTTAAAATACTAACTATGATACAGTTATTGGTCATTTTGGGGAATAATTAGCTTAACTTTTTTGATCTGATAATTGCATACATTGAGCACCTTGAAATAGAACATTAACATCTCCAGCTTAGTTGTAACTTATAATTCAAAGCAGTTCCACAGTAACTTACAAAACTGTGTAATTGTCTTTTAATTTGTCAAAATGGTTTAGGTGGAGTTGATGGGTGGCACTCTGACTGTGGACAGCAAAGAGAATGAAGGATCAACATTTACATTTGTGCTGCCTTGCAAAATCCCTGCAAAAGAGGAGCACAGTGATGATCCAGATGAAGAGCACAATTCTCAGAGTGGTTTCAGTAACAGTGATATAGAAGGTTCCTTCATTTTCAAGCCACAAATGCGAAATTCTCTCCTGTCGTCTGGAGTTTCCGTAATGAACAACACAAAATTATTCGGTGCCAAGCTTATGTGCTATGATCCACCTAACATATTGGATGATTGCAAACCGTTATCAAATGGCTTCACGTCAAAGGAACAGAATTCTGCAAAATGTACCTCTGCTGCTCACCAGTCAAATGGTGCTAGTATAAGGAGCACAGCTGAAAAACAACATGACGATGCGATGGTCCCTGAACTGAATAGCCATGCTGAACGGGTTTCCAGTTCCCGAGGAGACACAGTATCCATTTCAGGTGCTAGCTGTCAGAAAACGGGACCATGCAAAGTTCTCGAAGAACAATCACTCCACAAGAAATCCAAGTGTTCTCCAATTGGCAACAAGGCAAAGATCCTCCTAGTTGAAGATAACAAGGTGAACATAATAGTGGCAAAATCAATGCTGGAGCAGCTGGGCCATGGAATAGATATCGTAAATAACGGGGTGCAAGCAATCCGTGCAGTTCAGCAGCGTCAATATGATCTTATTCTGATGGTACGACTGTAATTATTTTCAAAACTTTTGTTTTCTTTGTGTTTACTTCATCAACTCATTGTTATAAGATGTTGTCACTTAGTTCACAATTGACTCACCTCAACATCAAATGAACATCATATTTTTGGACTAATAAGATAAATATCAATGAGATAAAGGTTATGCCAACCGACAAAATTAGTTTGGTACAACCCCTGGATAGTGGTTCAAAGCACTTCTCCAATTTTGTTTAAAAGCTTCATGTATCATCCATACTATTAAGAGTTGTATTAGTCTTTATTTTTCCCATCTCACCGTCTATGACCGGAAGGTCCAGGGTTCAAGCCCCAGCCTCTGCACATTTATGTGCGGGAAAGGCTGTGCGCTAAACAACCTGCCCCCGGACCCCGCATAGTGCGGGAGCCTACGGTACTGGGTACGACCAGTGAAACAGTACAGTTGTTAATCTTTGTAGTCCTGGACTATCATTAAAGAAAAGAATCTCTAAATCATGACAGCACTTCGTGGTGTGATATCAATATTTGTATGGCAGGATAGCTTCATGAACCCAAGTGAATAATGTTTGTTATATGTTACAATATTTTGCTTCCACACTAACAAAAATGTAATGTTTTCTCCTTGATAGGATGTTCACATGCCAGAAATGGATGGCCTACAAGCCACTAAACATATCCGTTCTTTTGAGAACAGCGGCTATTGGGACGCTTCTGTAAAGCCTGAGGATGATCGGATGATAGCTGACTCTGCTATTTCATCAGATTGTACACATTCAAAAAGGCCAGGGCAGAGGGTTCCTATAATTGCGGTAAGTTTACCTATATATACAATTCTAAAGTCATACCAACTAGGATCTCTGTCCGCTTTACTTTCGTGCTACTTCATATATTTGCTAGTTTCTTGATCATATTAAATTGTATTGTTACAAGACTAGGTTATGTTTATAACCCTGTAAATTCTCCTGATCCTTTGCAGATGACAGCAAATTCATTTTCTGAGAGTGCTGATGAATGCCTTGCTGCAGGCATGGATTCATACATATCTAAGCCTGTGAACTTTCAGAATATAAAAGAATGCCTGCAGCGGTATTTGCCGTCTCAATGACTAACCAATAATTGTAAAGTAGAAAGGTAATTTGTAGCTTAGGAAAGTTTTGTGAAATCACATCCGTCCTTTTCTTGTAAATCAATGCGTAATAAATATAGCGTATCCTGTCTTTTCGACCGCTTTACCTTACTATTGGGAGATCGAGACAGAGCTCTTTTTTAGAGAGCGTTCTGAATCTGACCTAGCCCCATCAGTAAGATCGGATAGCTGACTCAAAACTTTAGGATCCTCATTCGTTGTATGAGACATAATTCCTGTATATAATTGTTATGGAGGTTCTTATCCTTTAGCAGTTAGCCATCTATCTGTATCAGGAGCAACATCGGTTTTATGATGATGTGACGGAGAACCAGAGCTCATATTATGGTGTGAAACAGCTGTCAATGTTATATGTGCGTTTCCATAATATTCTGGATTAAAGATGTCTTCTTTATGATACAAACTTATTTTAATCGTTTCTGCTCAAAGATTAATGCAACACCTAAACTGCCAGAAAGTGGATGTTAATGATAATATGTTCATGCACTGCCAGCTATAATAGAGGGAAAATTGCAAATGCTGTATACAATGACATAAAACAAACTAAACTGATGCTTAAAAGTTGAAACATTGATACCACTATAGATGTAGCAACAAAAGGAGCTTCTTATGTTTTCATTCTAGGGGGGAAGTGAAATGTAGCGCCATACTCTTCACATCACATCATGTTGTATGTGAAACCTGACACAAGTTGGCATCAACTAATGTGCCCAACCGCAGAAATATATTTTCAGCAATTATGGCTACTGGCTGCATCATCTTTAGAGATTTGTCAATTGTAAAAAGCCCAAGCAATTCTTTGTATCTCATATGTCCCAAGTAAATTCTATGTTTTTTTAGCAAACAGTGAATTCTATGTTATGTTGGGCACTGGATAATGCGCCTGAAGAAAAAACAGTTGGCCATGGATTACTGGAAAGGCTTATACTGAGGCTCCACACGGGATAATAAAGGCTAAACGATCTCTCCCGGATCATTATGTTGCCATGTTGGAGTAAAGCAGCCATCATCTGAATAGAAGACACTTTCCTCTTCTGAATGGGACCTGCACTGAGCCCAGTGTTATGTACACACCCTTCCTGTTGCTGACAGTAGATTTGCATCAAATCTTTTTTTCTCCCTTGATGCACAAGCCTGAAGAGCAATTTCTTAATCGCGATGCCCTTGTCTTTCTGGCAGATGATCATACAGCTGCCGGTCGAATAAAGATTTTGTTCTGGTTTCAGCATTGTTTATTCCTTGCCTGCAAGTGCCGGTGTCACTAGCAGCAGTTGAAAGGAGCACACAGAAAGGGACTTCACAATCGCATGGATAAAGCTCTTGTATCTTGCTCATGATGCTCGGGAAAGTTTGTTTATCTCGGCAGTGCAGAGCAGTTGAGCACAAGGGCTGCTAGAGTATTAGGGCTGATGTATCATGGAACAGGCCTGTGGTCTCTTTCATGCATTGTTCCTGCAACCCGGATTTCTTCCTCTGCTCAACCGCGATCGGTCGCAAGAAAGAGCTGTGCAAAGTGCAATCAGCAGCCATTTCCTCCAGTGAGCTCCAGTCGCATGATGCCATCCATATGCATTTGGTCATTTGGTCGATGGATCTCGCTTTCTTGCGTAGTGCTTAATACTGATAAATAAGCAGCCCTTCTGCAACATGTGCTTCAACACAAGAACATCCAGTACATGCATCTGAAATATGCTTGCTCTGTAGATATTTTCCTATTTTTACTGGGGAACAAAGGAGAGCTGAAGCTCTGAATCGGGCAAGAAACCGAATCGATATCCTGGAGCCAGATTATCCCAGACTTTCGTTTGAGTCCAGCCGGCATCTTCTGAAGCATCAGATGCTGGCCATCATCGTCAAGAACTCACTAGGAAGCTCACCAAACAGCAGCCGATGAATCTGTCAGGTTCCTCTGCTCTGACTTCTGCATGAGCACAGTGGCCAGTGGGGGAGGATGCCTGCACTGAACAAATCCAAGCGGCACTGAATCTGCAGCCCACAGGGAAAGGCTGCTGGGTTGGATGCAATGCAAACTGTGGGCATGGAGCCATGGACAAGCTTTGCCCATTTGATCCAGGGCGCCGACCAATGCGGCATCGACACGTCACGCGGCAATGTGTGACTGTGCGCTTAATATGTTGTCATCCAAATTAATAAGTGTACAGCAAATACAGTTTCAGATGATGCAACTGAAAAAAGTGGAAATTTTTGACGGGATGTATTCAGCTCGCTGAAAAAAAAGGTGGAAATGCCGTTGGGATGGTGACTGGCAATAGCATGCAAATACTGCAGGATTCCATGTTCGTGACTTCGTGCCACGTTTGTCTTTGGGCTCATGTAGCAGGATTCCGTTGCTCTTAATCCGCATCAACTGGGCTAATCATGTTGTGTTATTGCGGTTGATTAATGCAGCACAACTTGTATCCCGGCGTTGTAGTCGACACGTCCGGAGACTGATGTGTCGAGTGTCAGAAGGCTACTTGTGAGCGCCTCATGGGTGACCATATTGAGGTAATCAAAAGGCGCAACTCCAGCTTATAATGTCAGCCATCGGATGGAAAGAGAAAATAGATTTGTGGTTAGGATATTAATTTTACGATAACTCTTGTGGGCTTGTGCTTCAAATCAAGCTGCCACCTCTTACTGTTGGAGTGTAAGTGGCAATTAACTTCTTTAAAAATGACAATTAAGCACCTTTCTCCATTATACAGGCTTTGCTTGACGTTGAACTAGTGGGCGGATGCAACTCATTTCACTGTTAGGGCAGAGGTCTCGAGTTCGAATTTTGACATACATAATTAAATAATAACAACGAATAATTGAAGGAAACCTTGTAATCAGTTGACTAACCTTTTGGCACGTAGGATATGATAGATGTAACATACTTATATAACACATCATACGGCTGCATTATTTGCAGGAGTATGAAATAACCTACCAAAGGTGGTAGTGGACCAGTGGTACTATGACTCTTTGATGAAGCATGAGACTAGTTGTTCTCCTGATGTCTGGCTGATTGATAGTGCTGTCGTTACCGGCCATGCCGTTATTCCGTTACAGTGCCGTTGCCTAGGTGACGGTGTTGTAGTTAGCTGGTGGCCAGTGGGACTAGGGTGGCTTGTCTACGCACGCAAGCCATCCGTTCGCGCGCGCGTGCAGCAGTGGTTGCGGTTCTCCAACGGCGTTGAGCGGAGTTTGTTTACGTAAGGAGCGCATCAGGGGCTAATATTGGGGCCCATACTTCTTCGAGAGAGCACGTACCGTGGTAGCAAGGTGCGATTTGCGTAGGGGAAGGGAAAGCCGTGTGAACAATAAATAACTCCATTTGAAAATATAAAAGCTCAAAAGTGCCTGAATTTATTTTAGAATTTAACCGGCGCTATTCTTTCAGTGGCAGGCGACGTGCCCGTCGACACCAAAGCGCCAGTGATGACTTTGTCAATCTCGAGGATTTGACGGCTCAGTATTTTAGGGGTGCTCATGGGGGTAGGGTTGCATGCGTGTGTTCGTAGGGGCGAATGTGCGTGCGTGTTTGTGAGCGTCTGCGCCCGTGCTACGTATTTTAAAAAATATATAATACTTACTCTGTTTTTATTTACATATTTTATTTACTTTTGTTATTTTTGTTCTATAAATCAAATTTCTCAATTTTAATCAAATTTATGGAAAATATAACTACATCTACAATACCAACACATATGCACTATCAAAATATATTCTCTTGTTGATTCAATGAAATAAATTTTGAATTGTAGATGTTTTATATTTCTCAATAAATTTAAGTAAAGTTGGCCAAGTTTAACTTAGGACAAAATAAATGTTACATGTAAATAAATGAGCATGTTCCGTTGGTAGATAAGTTCACTGGTTGTAGCTGATTTTGGCTATTTCAATAGTATACTGTGAGGGAGAAGAAGATAGAATAAGTCAGCTCGTTGTGGCTAAAAAACAGATAGAAGATAGAGGGAATAAGAGAAATTTGGCTACAAATTTCCACATCGATCGTAAACCCATAAAATTGGAGAAGGATAGACTCAGGATCAGTAGTGGTATATCTGACAGTGTGGACATACCTACATCTCAGGGATCTAGTGTGACAGGTGTACGTATTTCTAGAGAATTTCATAGGCAAGTACGACCAACTTCTTCTATCTACGGTGCCCATCATTGGAGACATTAATAAAAGACCAGCAGTTTTTTGTTCTCAGCAAAAATGAAAATAGCTTTTTGGCAGCACCCCATTGGTCATTCAGGTATATGATCGACTTTATGAGACACCCACATCTGAACATGTGCCCTGCTAGCTCAAGAGGATATACAGTACACACACACACCACATGATTGTTGGTCGGATTCCATCTCAGGCACAAATATTGATTGTTATACCATCTATCCACATCGAATATTGAAGCAAAGGTGTGTAGCTAAGCTCTACCTCCATGTAATCCTCCTAGCTAGGCCCTTTTTTTCATTGCAAAGCGTGCCGAATTGCTTCCATTTTTTTGTATTGGTATAAAAAGGAACTTGGCAATTGGTTGAAAAATATACAAGAAAATGCGAAATTATGTAAAATCTAAATCTTCCATAATTTTGATGGACCTGTTTAATTAGAACAAAAAACTAATGAGAGTCATGAGTTTAATTAGGAATTTACCCTTAACATCCTTTAGCGTGCACTACACTTACATGAATGGGACCAATTAATGCAAAATCAGACTTCTGTTTTATATACAATTTAACTCTTTGCATTCAGAGATGTCAAATCAGATTGATATATGGTTTGCTGTTGGAAGTCAAGTCAACCATGATTTTAACGTGAATCCGAACGGAATGTGACATGAACGCCTCATAATACTTCTACCGTTGCTGAGACAATACCACATAACCACCCAATTAGAGGTCGCAACATGCATGTGAGCCGAACCACATAAAGCAGCTGGCCCCCAGGTGAAGCACTTGATCGAGCCAAAACAAAGGCCATCATCGTCACTAACAAGCCCATTTTAATTACTTAGAAACTATGGGTTACTAATGGGATCCCTTAAGAGTGGAATCAATCACCATGGCAAAGCAAGATGCCACTTGATCGAGAAAAAGGTCTCTCCTACAATTACAAAGCCTAACACGTAAGTAAACCCAATTAAATCATTTGATCATGTGGACTGCAAATGATGCACACAAAGCATAGTTAGCATACGTATGTGACACGAATATTCAGAGTACACTAAAATGATCAGAGATGGTAGAAAACAAGATAATTTCAGAGAAAAAAAGTTTGTATTTCCTAAATCAAGTAATTTTTTTTAAGGATTGGATGATCTATGTACGAATATTCAGAGTACAGTAAATAAAATGATCAGAGATGGTATATAAGACAAGATAATTTCAGAGAAAAAGGTGATGGATCAATCGACGATGCGCTACAGAACATATATTGGTGTTGCTTCTTCTTCCTTCGAGGGGGAAAGAGAAGACATTGGGGCTAGCTGTTTGTGAAATCGAGACATTATACCCATGTCTCTGGATACAATACAAGCCCTAGGCAGTGGCCCCCATTTCTCCTGTGGATAAGCTCACACCAAGCAACAATAAAGACGTAGACATGCACTGTCTGTAGTTTACATTTGCCTGAGTACATATCCCCCTGAAGGCAATGCATGCAAAATTGTGTCTTCTGATGCACCACTGTTAGATGAGCATATTAAGTTAACGAAAAGAATAGTACCAAACAAAAAAGTGTTGATGAAAAGGTTAATGAGGGAATATATGTTTTGATTAAAAGTAGCTTAATGGGATACTACCCCAACAAGAATAGGAATATGTGATTCTAAAGTATATAGAGTGCGATCATTCTATTGGGACCTGCTCTGCTCCAATTCTCCACTCACCCATATCTGTCACGCTAGCTCTCTTAGCTAAAGTTGGCAGACGTAATCCATGTTTTGTTGGTAAAGCTCCACTAAGTGATGGATTAAGCTAGCTAATTGATGCTTAAGGATAAGGACATGACCTTTATTACATTGAAGTAGTAACTAATGAAAGCTGTGCTATCATTAAGATGCATGAATTTCACCTAACTTCTGTAAATTGAACACATGAAGGACATGTTTTGGGACAATAATTTTGCAACAATTATTTAAAAATCATTTCAATTCCTAAATGAAGGATAAAATACTGCATAGATCCTTTTATATGGCTACGAATATGCTGGTTCTTGACCTAGCTAGATTAGCTAGGTATTTAATTTATGTAGTAGGACAAATATATAGCTAGTACCACACTTAGGACACATCTGCAATGCTCCCCTTTGTTGGTACCAGCATATCTCTGTCTCTGCATTAATTTAGTTGGCAAATAATTGAAGCTAGGATATGATGATGCTTACGTACGTCCTAAACCTTTCATTAACTTGATTGCTTTTAGTTTTCGGTTTAGAGTCTTCCAGTAATCAGTGAACAAGCAATCATTCCTGTACAGTCCTAGATGACCTCTCCTTCCCGCCACCGCAGGCCTATCCACATGAACACACAATGCAATCAGCGTGCAATTCGTAGTACAAATTTTGGGCCTTGCAATAATTAGATTTGAAAGATCTAACAATCAAGTATAGTTCTACAACTTTCTTTTTTTCAAAAGCAAACTGATCATAAGCTTTTGCCTTTGAGAAACAAAATTCAGAACCATGAGCTTCAGAGTATTAGAAGTTTATCCCAGCTCTGAACCAATGATACATGCAAGGCTTCAGCTTAACTGTTCTTGCGCAAAAGTAGAACTTCCCTCCAACACGTGGTGTGGAATCCAAGCTAAACTACTCACATCCCCATAGGAAACCCCAAAACTTTTCATCATGCAATTGTTGCTTAATTCCACCCAAGTTAACTAACCTACAAGTTACAATTATCTGGGACATGGAAGCATATCCATCTTATCTGCTTAAGCACTAACATGCAACCTAACTGGTTGATTAAACTAACCAAAGTTGCCAACATAAAACCCTTTCCCCATTGGTCTTTTTTTGCTATCCCCCTTGGCATCACGCTTCACAAGCATCAGCATTCTGCACACACCTATGTGATCTCCAGCCTGTGTATAAATAGCTCCCATTCCCTCTCACCATTCCACACCCACCTGCAAGAACAAGAACTCCTCTGACCTCTCCTCTGTCCTCTGCCTCAGCAAGAAGAACTCAAAGCAAGCTAAGCTGGTTTTCACAGCAACCATGAGGCCAGGAGCAGAGTTCCCCACCGTGAGCCACGGCGCCCCGACGGCGGCGCAGGCGGCGAACGCGACGGCGCTGCACTCGCCGTGGCAGTCGCCGGTGCCGTACCTCTTCGGCGGGCTGGCGGCGATGCTGGGGCTCATCGCCTTCGCGCTGCTCATCCTGGCATGCTCCTACTGGAAGCTCTCCGGGTACCTCGACGCCGACCGCGACCGGCGGGCCGGGGAGGCCGGCGCCGACGAGGAGAAGGGTTCGGCGGCCGGAGCGGCCAGGCCGGCGGCGGGGTTCCTGGAACACGTGGTGGTCATCATGGCCGGCGAGGAGCGGCCGACCTTCCTCGCCACGCCGGCGGCCAGCCGAGCCGTCTTGGAGCTAGGAGCCGTGCAAACGGCGCCGGGCTCGTGCGGCGGCTCCGGCTCGGGAGAGCAGAAGGCGGCGACGGTTCAGGACGACGGCGGCTGCGCAGAGCAGACCAGCTCGCAGCCGCGGGTCGGAGCCGACGATGACGCCGGCGCAGCGAGCCGAAGCCATGAAAGCAGCAGCAGCAGCAGTGCGACGGCGCTGCAAGAAAATCTGCAATGAAAAGCAGGCGATCGGGAGATTTCTCCTTTTCTTTTTTCCTTCTCCATTTCCCTCTTGCTGGTGTGTTAGATTTAGGCATAGTACGTGTAGATTCTTGACTCTTGACGTGATTGTTTGGGCTTGGGGTGAAAATCAGTGAAAAATGAGACGTCAATGCGAGTTTTTGCAAACATTTGTGAACATTGCCAATGTCGGAAGAGGAATTGGCTTCAGAATTTCAGACTGATCGATGTGCAGGTACAGCCAGCACGGCACCCAGACACAGTTGAGACAATGTTTAAGTTAAGCACATAACTTTGGTACAACATACACTTCGGTTCATCTGTTTGTATGCGCTTGATGAATCAATTGGCAGAAGCCAGTGACAGAGGTTCACACTAGAGAAGAAAAAGACACAGGATGCAGTATCCAGAGTTGCTGATGGCCATGCCGGCCTTGCTGGCACCTGGTAGTGGCATCCGTGCTGACGAGAAGTGACAACAGAAAGTGGTACCAACTTGCACGCTAACCGGAATGGTTACAGCTCAAAGAGCCTGAAAGTAGGATCACAGCCTCTGCATGACCAGTGCCTTCACTCTAGATGAAAATGGTGTTAGCTTCATCGCACTGCAGGAGTGCAGGGGAAGCCCATTAGATGCAGTGATCAAACATTCAAACTAACTCCAGCTCGCGCATTCTGCACACTCATCGTTCAAACATCACGTTTCTGCACACCTCAACTGCAATTTGTTATATTATGTCATATTAGGACATAATCAGGATTTAGGAGCACCTGTAAGTCAATCTGTCGCTATAAAAAATGTTCGTTACTAGGTATTTCTTTAAGAAATAAACCCATTGACATTTTAACCATATGAACACATACAAGAGATGGGGACAACTTATCTTGAGAGTTGAGATTGACAAATGTAATCTTATGTAATTTACTAATTTTGTAAAACTTTCTTTTGATTTTTCTTCTTACATGAATCAGCAATGGTACAACTTAATACTATTCCTTGAAAAAATGTTGTTGTTGTTTAGTTTTGTCACGAAACTCGAATAGCACCTATATGAGCTTGCTGCCTTTTCTGAAGAATCTGCCTAAAACTGGCAGACCGAGGTGGAAAGAAGATAAGAGGATGCAACAAATAGCGAGACAGGAAGTTGAGCAGCTAATGTCCATGCTGCTGGCTCTGTGGCTCTGCCCCCTTCACTTCTCAAGAAATGGAGTAGAGTGCTCATTCGATGATGAACTCAGCTGACCGGAGCCCCTCGTGTGATCTTAGCCGTTTACATCCGATCCGGCAATCCTGGAGACATAAGCAGTTAGCTGCAGCAGCCATATGCCCATATGTGCAAGCGAAAGCAGTCCACCTCGTACATGCTCGATCTGTTCACGCATCTCACCTTCCTTCCATAAGCAGCCTGACCTCGGTGGCAGATTTCTGTTGCGGCAACACAAGCTCTGAGCCAGTCCGAGCTTATCTGCTGCGACCCGGCACCGGATACGTATCCGCAGATCGATTTCACTACACGGTTCATCATTCAGAGCGCCTGTCCACTCTCATCGGCCATCAACTGAACAACACTGCTGCAGTGCAGTGCAGGTGCTGGACCGGTCGGTCTCACATACGAAGAATCTGTCGCATGCTGCTGCCACTGTCACGGATTCTCGGATCCGAATCCGATCCGTCCATTCGCCATGGTCCGTAGTTGATCCGCTCACACTCCGACGGATAAACTCATAAGCTCCAACGATCGAACGGGCCAAGCCCATCATTTCCGATTCAGATCCGATCCTCCCATTTGCAGCCGGGATTCGTTCGCACCTCAATTCCCGGAACGACGACGTAGCAGGGAGCAGAGCCGACGAGACGTTCGTGCGGCCACGGAGAGGTCGGCTGTCCCGCTCCATTCCGAGTATATTCGGCCGGCTGATCCCATCTCCGTCCGGTCACATCTTCCACTCCCATGGTCGACGCCGAATGCTGATTCCCGAGTACGTGCGTCAGTGCGTGGCGGCTCCGGCCGTGACGGGCCGTGTCCTGTGCCGATCCCAGCGCTGCGTATAAGACATGAGGAACAATTTCTCTCGGCGGGGGAATTGGAATCTGAGAGGCTCTTCTTGCATTCATTGAGCCAGCTTCCCTTGGGCATGGAACCCGTCTCTGTTTCCGCGGCGACTCGGATTCGGATTCCAGGACTTCACCTGTGCCGCTGCCAGGCGTGCTCCTTGCTGCGCCCTAGTGTATTGTTGCTAGTGGGAGGGCACCTGAAGCACAAGGAATTTAGTAGTAGGACTGGACTGCCGGCTGGATCAGATGCCCCCGGACGTGTGCCGGCCAAACCCTGGAGGATTTGATTTGATTCTCGGGAACGGATCAGTCTGCCATCACCCATCTTCAGTGTGATTCAGTAGTGCCCATAACGAGGTCCTGATCCCCTGCCGGGTTTGTGCTCTGCGGAGAAAGCCATTTTTGTTCTGAAGTTCATTTTTACGGCTGCAATGCAACGCAAATTCGCAAAATATGGTCCAAACGTGGGCTCTCATGAGTACTTGTTTCGCAGCCCCTTTTTCATGTAGGCCGTATATGTACAGTAGCCCGAGGCCTTGCAGCCCAGGTTGTTGATTCCATTCCTGCGGCCCACCTAGCTGACCAGCCTAGCTCAGCCAACAGGGCCCAGCAACGGTTGTGGCCTGCGCGCTGGCGTCTCCCCTGTTTTGTTGTTTTCCAGCTGCGGAGCACGGAAGCGACAGACGCTGGCGGCAGCTCGCATTCGTTCGGCGCCCGTTTGACTGCGCCGCGCCCAGTGCTCGTGCTCCACGTGGAACTAGTACTGGCACGGGATTTATTTTTTTATTCGGAAAAACCGCGGCAGCGCTGGCACGACTCAACAAATGGTGCATCAAGATGTCCGCCGGCCGTGGACGGTTTCGAAAGACCTGCCAACAGCGTAAGTACTCTTCACTGGCTCGCGCCCTTATTATCTCTGCACCCAACACTCTTCGTTCACTCCAAAGCGCAAACCGAAACACCTCAAGTAGCCGTTGCCGTGTGCCCCTTAGAGCTTGCGAAAGGAAACGAGCTATAGGAGGCATCGTCCGTTCCGGCCGGCCTCTGCCTCTGCCTCCGTCGTCGTCGCCATGGGCTCGGCGGCGAGCTCCTGCTGCGGTTCCGAGAAGGTCGAGCAAGAGTATGTGTGTGCCTTCCTGTGCGATTTTTAATTTTTTTACTGGCAAGACATGAATGCATGCGTTCTTCTTGTTACGATTTTATTATTGATTTTTTTATTTACCGGGTTTTAATCAGGTGCGTGAGCGCGTCGTCCATGAGCAGCACGTGGCGGATCTTCACCTACAAGGAGCTTTACGTGGCCACCAACGGGTTCAGCGAGGAGAACAAGCTGGGCGAGGGCGGCTTCGGCAGCGTGTACTGGGGCAAGACCCCCGACGGCCTCCAGATCGCCGTGAAGAGGCTCAAGGCCACCAACAACTCCAAAGCCGAGATGGAGTTCGCCGTGGAGGTCGAGGTCCTCGCCCGCGTCCGCCACCGCAACCTCCTCGGCCTCCGCGGCTACTGCGCCGGCTCCGGCTCCGGCTCCGGCAACACCGCCGGCGACCAGCGCATGATCGTCTACGACTACATGCCGAATCTCAGCCTCCTCTCCCACCTCCACGGCCAGTTCGCCTCCGACTGCCTCCTCACCTGGCGCCGCCGCATCGCCATCGCGCTCGGCTCGGCCGAGGGCCTCGTCCACCTCCACCACGAGGCGTCCCCGCACGTGATCCACCGCGACATCAAGGCCAGCAACGTGCTCCTCGACTCCGACTTCGCCCCGCTCGTCGCCGACTTCGGCTTCGCCAAGCTGGTCCCCGAGGGCGTCTCCCACATGACGACACGTGTCAAGGGCACCCTGGGGTACCTGGCCCCCGAGTACGCCATGTGGGGGAAGGTCTCCGGGGCCTGCGACGTGTACAGCTTCGGCATCCTGCTGCTCGAGCTGGTGTCGGGCCGGAAGCCCATCGAGAGGCTCCCGTCGGGGGCCAAGCGCACCATCACCGAGTGGGCTGAGCCGCTCATCGCGCGGGGACGGCTCGGGGATCTCGTCGACCCGAGGCTGAGGGGAGTGTTTGACGCCGAGGAGCTCGCGCGCGCCGTCGAGTGCGCCGCGCTTTGCGTGCAGGGGGAGCCGGAGCGGCGGCCGGATATGCGACAGGTTGTGAGGATACTGCGTGGGGAAGGGGAGGTGGTCGCTGGTGGTGGTGGAGGAGGAGGGAAGCAGGCGGTGAGGATTGAGAGCGTCAAGTACGCGGACCGGCTGATGGAGATGGATAAGAGCAGCTCGTACTATGGAGAGCCGGAGGATGACGACGAGGAGGAGGAGGAGGATGTTGATGATGAGGAGGTGGAGGAGTACTCGTTGATGGACGACAAGAGCAGCATGAACTTCGGGGCGTTTGGAGCCATGCCGGTGCATCAGACGATGCAGGATCCTTACGCTAAGAGGTTCTCTGCTGGAAATGCTAATGCCATCAAGATCTGAAGGTCGTGTAGTATACGATGAACGTTATTCTCTTAATTTTGCTGGGTGTATTATTAAGCATGTCTCTAGTTAAGTGCTAGTTCCGGAGTTGGTCATCTGTTGATTTTTTTTTCCTGATTTGTCGAACTTAGTGAAGTTCTTGTATGCTATGCTAATTTTTTGAGAGTTCGTATGCTACAATTCAATTCTGTTCTCGAACGTCTGGTGGAAAACATTCATAGCTGAATTACCAGACACCAGGTGGTGGTGTCATTTGCAACCTTGCAGGTGTAGATGAGCAGTAGTATAGGAGAAGAAACTGTGTGAGCAATGCATAGAATTTGGATAAACAAGAGCAGCATGAACTTCGGGGCGTTTATTTGGCGCCATGCATGCCGGTGCAGACGATGCACGACCCCTACGCTAAGAGGTTCTCTGCTGGAAATGCTAGTGCCATCAAGATATGATGATCGTGTACTCTACAAACATTATTCTGTTAATTTTTGTTGGGTGTGTTTGTTAAACCTGTCCCTAGTTAATTACGATACGAGTAGTTCTGGAGTTGGCCATCTGTTGAATTATTTTTCTCCTGATTTAATTTGTTTAACTTATTGAAGTTGTTGTATGCTAATTTTTTGTTAGAGTTTTATGCTAAAGTTCAGTTGTGTTGTCGAACATCTGATGGAAAAAGAAACATTTATGACTGAACAACCAGACGCCAGATGCGGCAGGTCGTGCCATTTGCAGCCTTACAGATCTTGTGAGCAATACATAGAGTTTGGATAAACCTGCTGGACAGTTATTGAACCACTGATATATAGAATGCTAATCTGATTGTGACATGAGGCTTGCGATTGCCTCGAATTGTTCGCAAATTTCGTTCCTAGTCTTTGCCTCTTTGGTAGTGATCCTGATGCAGGGTGACAAATGGCAAAAATGCAAAACCAGTTCTGACTTTTCTGTTGGACGTACACGTTAACACGTACATGGACTGATGGGTGTGGAATTGTGTAGCTAGCTATTACTTGTATTGCCTCAATTTTGGGTTAGAATCGTGAGCCCTAGGCCCATGTCAAGATGGGCCAGTTCAATACCATCCTGAAGTTTTTTTTTTTCCATATTCATTATATTTTATATACACGGTAGCACAGGCCAGTGTGCTAATATATTCGCGGACTGGGCCAGGCATAATCGTCAAAAGAAAAATAGCTGAAGAACACTGGAAGTTTGTTTGGAGTCGCTATTACGCATTGTTGTACATTGATTTGCTAATAAGCAGGATTCCTGCACTACATGGGTCAGTAAAAAGAATAATAAACGTGAAGAAAATAATGAACATACTTAGAGGAAGAATTGACCAAGAAACATTTATGTTTAATTTTCTTGCTTTGAAATGTGGACCAGTTCACTTCCCATCAGTTTCAGGTGATTCGGATGGAAAAAAACAAATTTTGCATCCCTACACGTGCCTCCCAGCTACATTAGCATAACGGATTGGATCAAATGCGAGTTCAACAGCAAGCCAGTACTCTCCTACCGCCCAAACCCAACGGAAGAATCACCAGCCGAGTGAAGCATCCGACCACCGACCAATATGCTAATTGCTAAGAACACACATACATGCCGCTTGAACTGATCTATCAAAAAAAAAATCTCCAAATCATCTGTGTTCTAGTCTGCAGAAAAAAAATTAAAACAACTGTATGTGTTCTATTCTGCAGATCTATAGTCTCGATGATAAAACATCATAAACTTAAGATGATGAATTGCTATAGGCCTGATGATAAACACCATTAACTTAAGATTCTTAATTGACAGTCCGTCCTCGGTAGCTGCTGATACTACAAATTGAGATTTGACACTGGAAAACAGCGCAGCTAGTTCTAGCAAAACATGCTGCAGGTAGTAGTAAGCAGAAGCAGCAGCAGCGGTAGTAGTATGTATACAAATTATACATCACTAGCGTACTTAAGGCTAGCAAAAAGAGAGTACATGGGATTACTATTCCTCCCCTATACATCGATACAAGTACAAATCGTCCGCGCGCGCGCGCGACCGAGTGCCGGGTCAAGCGCGCCGCCTGCCCCGCGCGTGGACCGAGACCGCCACCGTCATCGATCAGAAGCTGGGCACGACGCCGTAGCCGAAGTCGAGCACGTACGACGAGGGCACGGCAGCCTCGGCGTCGGCGTCGTCGGCGTCGGCGTCGGCGTCGTTGTCGGCGCGCTTGGCGAACCTGCCCTTGATCCGCGGCCGCGTCTCGGCGTAGGCCTTCCGCGACGCGTACCGGATGGTCTTCTCGAACCGCCGGTTCTTCCTCTTCTCCCTGTACCGCATCAGCCGCGCCTCACGGCTCTCCCCCATCAGCGGCACCGGCCTCGCCGCCGCCGCCATGTCCCCGACGCGCTCCGGCACCACCTCCACGTCCACCGACGACACCGCCTGCATATACAGAATCGAGCTCGAAATGATCAGTACCTGTATATGTACTACACGTGTGCGTTGTCAGAAGGGTTGGAGCCTGGTTGGGGCAGTAGTCTTACGCTGTGGCTCTGAGGGGTCGCGGTGTACGGCATGTAGGCTTGAGGCTTGGGCCTTGTGAAGTCGAGCTCGAAGCTCCCGGCACCGCCGCCGCCGCAGAAGGCCTCTGGCACCACGCCAACCTCCGAGGAGGAGCCCTGAAATCGATTCGAGATTCATCAGCACGGCGTCCATGAATATACATGAGCATCGAAAGGTAATAATAAGTAACTAATATTGTTTTTCAAAAAAAAAGTAACTAATCAGGCATAAGGAAGATGAAGCTGCTTACGCTGTGCGCGAGGGATGTTGCCGTGTAGGAGTAGGAGGATTGCTTGACGCCGATGCCGCACGTGAAGTCGAGCTCGACGGCGCCACCGTTGCCGGCGCCGACGCCGGTGGGGACGACGCTGTCGGCGTGCTGGAAGCGCGGGATCTCCACGCTGAGGTAAGGGTCGAGGTCGGAGAAGAGGTAGTCCAGCTTCATATCCTTGGCCTCCACGTTGAGGTTCAGTGCGTGCTCCTGGTGGTGGTGGTGGTGGTGGTGCACGGAGTTCTGATGCGGCTCGTCGGCCTCGGACGCGGCGGGCTGGCCACCGGTGCCGAACAGCATGGCCTCGACGGCGGCGGCGGTGGCGGCCTCGGACCCTATAGGCGCGACGGGGACGCGCACGTGGCGGCGCGCCAGCGGGTTGGCGTCGTGGATGTCGGCGTCGCAGGCGGCGCAGAGGACCGCGGCGTCGGCCTTGCACGTGACGGCGGCGGGCGCCAGCTCGCAGACCTCGCACATCCACACGCGCTCGTGCCCCAGCCTCGCGTGCCCCGGGCGCGCGTCGCACGCCGTGCACAGGAACGCGCCGCCGACCCCTCCGGTGCCTCCGGAGGAAGGGCACGAGCGGCAGTGCACCGCAGCCGGCGCCGCCTCGCAGCTGCCGCACCGCCTGCCACCCACGCCCCAGTACTTGTGCAGCTCCATCGGTTATTACCAAACAGGTCGGCAGGCAGGCGGGGCGCCCCTCCTGGCGCGGCGCGCGGCGGCTAGAGGCTGAGCTCGGCTGCGGCAATGGCAATGGCAGGTGGTGTTGACGCGGCGGTTCTTGTGGTGGAGACGGGAGGGGAACGCGCGCGGCGTAGTGGCGATGGGGGGGGCTACATGTAGTAGTAGGTGGGAGGCGGTGACGTGGCGGGGACGGAACACGTGGGTGGCTGGGAACCAAGTGAAATCGGATTAAATAATATTTCTCTCGGGGATTTCGGCGTGGGCTATGGGGCCCACGGGTCGATTTTGTGCATGTGAGGGAGGTGGGCCCCGCGCACGAGGGGGCGCGGGGAGGGAAGAGAAGGAAGAAGATATCTGCGTGGGCGGGGCCGGGCCGACCCTGTTGGCCTTTCGCGGGGATGAATCGATGTTGGGGGGCCTAATCACACGGGCCGGGACGGTGATGCTGGATTAGACGCCGCTGGGGGGAAACGGATTAACGGAACACCTCCGGGCCTCACGTTTCGCGCTACGCTAACGGAGAGAAGCTGCTGCACTGTTTTCAACTTTCGAGGTTAGTTTGTTTTTTTATTTCAAATGAACGGCACAACGACCGTGCAAGTTTGTGTTGAAAGAGATTTATCCATTTTTGACTTTGTATGTATTTGGGATCACTTTTCACACCGATGACTTGATACTGCAATGGTACTAATGTGAATATGTGATCCTGGTGAATACTAGACATTTTGGACCTTGTAAATTGTCAAGGATCTGCAGTAGAGTGAGAGTGTACACTACCCCAAGATCATTTCCACAACATCCATGCATCTTGTGAACATGTGGGTCCCGCGCAAATATGCTCATACAAACATCAAATGTCAAGAAGGACCTGCTTTCGATCCGGTCACACAACTGCAAATATTATGTATTTTGGACTCCAAATGTCAAATGATGAAAGTAATCAATATGGCCATATGTGCACTAGGGTTCCACGCTTTGGTCTTTTGATTATATGGATTATGCCAAACCTCCTTTTGGATCGAGGAAAAACATGTAAACTGATGATGCGGTTCTACAGTATCACATGGTATTATAGAACCGCATCATCAGTTTACATGTTTGTGTGTGGTCTTAAGCGGGCCATTGTTCATGTTAGTTTTCCAAATTCCAATAATCTTGGAGTGTGAACCCAAGTAACCAGCTCCTGCTGTATGGAGTATGCCACAAGATATTGCATAGCCATTTCAGTGATGATCCTATTGTGAGTTATCCTCTTAAGTCAAAATTTATCATAGATTGGAACGCACATAGGAGCTTCAGAGCTTAATTAAAGATATTTTGAAAGCAACCGCTCCGTTTAGAGCCACAAGCTGCAACCTCTATGGTTCCTCGAAGCTGCAAACGACAAAGATTAGCTTTACGGATCTGACACCGTCAGCTGCTCCGTTAGAAAATTAGCTGCCGAGTATCAATAATTAGCCGGTGATTCGCTGCCTGTCGATATCAGCCCAGCTTTCTCTGCCACCTAAACAGATCTGCTGGATCAGCTAAATGTCCAAACTACCCTCCAATAGTGTGTGGTGGCAAACGTTTCTCGTTTATCACTGTCTGGTAAGACTGTAAGAGTATATGATTAAAAAAAAATTATTGCAATCCCTTGCGCGCCATGCAAATTGGATGTGACGTTGTTTGTTCTTGTTTTTGGATTTCTGCTCTGTGATAAAAAAATATATAATTGATATCTCTTTTGTTATTTTTATTCTTTTTCCTTGCTTTTTAACGTCAATAATAGTAACCTGATATTCTTCCTTGATCTCAAAGAAAAAAGTAACCTGATCAATAATCCGCTCAAAAGGAAAAACAAAACAATAGCTTGTATACTGTGTGTTAGTTCTCACGTTTCAAGTCCTTTGGCTGTATCTTGTGCTTATCGACACATGCTCTTGTTTCCAGAATGATTTACGGAGAGGGGTCATTTCAATTGCATCCTATAGATTTTGACCCCTGCATAGGACATCCATTTGTCGCTATCGCAGAACTGTGAGATGATAAAATCCTGCAGGAGTATACATCTTGATAAGGGGGTGTTTAAATGAGTAAAATTTGATGAAAAGTAGTGAAAACTTTTTGCATTGGGTTGCGTGCTCAGAGTGAAAAAAATGAACCAACAGGAGTTATATCTACCAGATGCACTCATATAAATTTCTTTGAGATGCAAGCAGCACATAGGATTGAAAGCGGTAGAAAATCACTCTAGACGCGCTAATGAAGTCAACTAACACTGCATGAGGATTTAGTGTATGTCTCATTTATGCCTTTCAATTTTATGATTTGTAAATGTATTCATTTTAACTTTTGCCCGTGAATACATAAAAGATCTTGATAATAGTTATATGTTTCAAAAACGCATTTCAATCAGAAATTACAAGTATTTGAAAAACAAAAGCTTAATTAATTGACTAGAAAGTATGAGTGCTCTCATTTCTTGTATTTATTTGAAAAAAAAATGGTGGGCTGTAATTATCGGTCCAATCTCTTTGAGGTGTTTTGGGCCTCGCTTCTTCAGCGCAGCGAAACGAACATGTCGAATAATATGATGAGTACATATGTACATGTATGTCAATTTCTATGTATTTCGTAAAAAAAATGTCATTTTGTACATATGTTCCGGACCATCACGTCAATTATGTTTGAAAATCACTTGGAAGACAAGTCAATGGTGCCGTAACCAAGTTCCTAGGAGAAAGAATATTATGTTTAGAAATGGACAAAGCTTTCCTTTTAGGTTTGAAAATAGAGATTTTGGAGTTGCTTGTGACAGGATAGACATGGGCAGTTTGGTAATTTGGCGGCAGGAACGGGCGACTCGGCAGCGTTGAGTCACAGTCCGGCCCGGGAATCTTGACCCATACGCCTGACGTGGACGCGTCGACCCGGGACACCCCGGGGGCAGAAGCGTCATTCGGCGCGGGTGGCGGGTGACGAACCGGATGCCGTCATCTCGTAAAGCTGGCGATCCCGTGCGGTGGCTCCCCATGTGACCGTGTGTTGCCAAATCCAAGGCGTCAACACCCCAGGACATGTCCTTTCACGATGCTATGGTGCTTGTTTGTGCACGTCCTTGTGTCCTGGCTGAGAGTTAATTTGGTCGTGGTGATGTACATCTGCATAATCTAGGCTGCATTTCGTAATTGGTTGGAGCTATGTTCCCAAAAGAAGTAAGAGGATTTGATTGAAATTTTTGTGTGGGACTCCTTTAATTAGCATGGCGGAAAACGGCAATTTTGGAGCTATTGTCTAAGGATGTTTAGTTCCAAAACAAAATTGTTTCACCCATCACATCAAAGGAGAATCTTAGATGCATAGAGTATTAAATGTAGACAAAAAAGTGAAAAGTTACATGGAATGGATAGATTGTAAATCGCAAGACGAATCTAATTGGCCTACTTAATCCAAGATTTGTAACATTATTGCTACAATAATCATCCGCTGATTATAGATTAATTATCATCATTAGATTCGTCTCGAGATTTTCAAACAAGATCTATAATTAGTTTTATTATTAGTCTACGTTTACTACTTATAAATGAGTAAGATTTTTTTCCAATTTTTTTCGTCAAAATCTTTTCGGAAACTAAACAAGGCCTAACCATTTTGTACGAAGGCATTTTGTGTCCAAAGTTTGCATAATGACAATGCATAGGAATACTCTCCTAATATAAACTTTCTACTGTTATTTAGTCATGTATTATCATCATGTCAATGCATGATGAACTCATATGTTTAGGATCGGAGTGGAGGGATACACGTAAAGGCCGAATCATCAAGTAGCAATACAAATCTTCACATTGGTATGGCAAAACAATTTCATTTCTCTCCTAGAGAAGCACCTTGTGCGCCCTTTCTCAGCAGGGTGCATACTAGAATGACTCTTGAAAGTGCAAAGCATTCCCGTTGAATCGCCACAGAGTGGTACACTCTTTGCTCCATGCGCACTGGATTGGAGGCTGTGGGGACGACCAACGCCAACTCGACGGGAAGGCGATTGGTTTTGCCGCCAACATCTCGGGCGGGGCCCACCTCCCCGTGCTTGTTAAGCTTTCTTCACGTGATCGCCGCATTTAGGACTTGGACTTGGAAGGTTTGGGCTTCGCCATCGATGCGAAATCTCATAATTTTTTTCCGACGCTTCGCGATCGGAATTTTCCAGAAGATTTGCTTGCGAGTTCGGCAATCCTCAATCCATGATGAGCACTCTCTTCGTTGCACAAAAGTATGTTCCTATTTTCTTCTCTTTTTTTTTTCCATCGAAAACAAGGTTTACAAGTGGACGCCCATATTGCCTGCCAGTTTTGACGAAATGAGTGCTTACAGTTGGAGCATGCTGCTTCTATTCATTACTGCAAACTTCATGATCAGGTATTGCACTGTCTATATAGCCCTTGTTTAGTTCCAAAACGAAATCTTTTCACCCATCACATCGAAGGAGAATCTTAGATGCATGGAGCATTAAATGTAGACGAAAAAGGTGAAAAGTTATATGGATAAGCTGTAAATCGCGAGACGAATCTAATGAGCCTACTTAATCCATGATTTGCAATAGTAATGCTACAGTAACCATCCGCTAATTATGGATTAATTACCCTCTAATTACCATCGTTAGATTGGTCTCGAGATTTCCAACCTATCCATATAACTTTCCACTTTTTTCGTCTACATTTACTAATCCTAAATTGGTAAAATCGAAACCCGAAATCTTTTCATCAAAAAGTTTTCACGAACTAAACACGGCCATAGATTCAGGAATCAGGGAAAGCCACAAGATTTGCCCGGAGTTTTTTTTGTCAAATCCAGTGTCAACTCCTGAACGAAAAGAAAGAAGCATAATCAGAATCTGGAGCTAAATGCTCTCTCAGCCAAGCGTCTCCGGAGCTCCCGGGGCCGCCCCCCAGCCGGACACCCTTCCCGCGGCTGGACGTCGCCGTCGGTCGTGTGCCCTGAACGCGCGTGCCGCGATAAGCATCTCCAGCTCTAGTACGCGTGGAAACGACGATCAGACGGTTCTCTCTCCACTCACGCCAAGCACTCGCCGGTCGCCGCCGCGTTCTCAACTCACTGGAGGCTGAAGCTTGAACCATCTTGACCTGCGACAGCCATTTTCTTGTCTCAGAAAAACAACCTGCACATGATGTCCATTTCAGAGTTCAGAGTACAGAGTGCACAGCACAGCAGCCGTGATGGTTCAGAGTTCAGACAGGCCGGGAACACGATAGGGATTAGGCGATTAGCAACAAACATATCACACTGCTACACTGACAGGTACAGATACAGGTAGTAGCAGTCACTCACAGCTACTGCTACAGGGAGGAGCGAGGAGCGAGTTGCGTGTACTCCTGTGCCACCGAGACGGCCGCCGGGATTTCCCTTCCACTCATCCAACCCCACGACGGGTCGCCGTCGCCGTCGGAGGCTTGCCTTTATCCGGCTAGTGTGCGGGGCACTCACTCGCCGTGTGTGCCCGCCGGGCTGAGTGTCCAGCGCACCCCTTTCCCCAAAGCTGGTGAGAGGACGACGCGCCGGGCCGGGGAGGCCTTGAGATCGGTGGCCAGCAGCTGAGCGTGAGATGATGGCCTGATGGACCACTCTGATCCGATGGTGAATCGGGAAAAGGAGGGCAGATGGTGAGTTGCCGATGGCTGCTCTCCTGCGAAAAGAAGATGGGGGAACAAGGGATTTGGGATGGGTCGGCAGAAGCTACAGCGTGGTAGGAACATGCAATTTGCAAATGGGTCTTTGGTGTCGAGTGTGGTTCACCTAACGCTAACAGAGTTTGAACTTTGAACCTGGCAATGCTGTAGGTAGATCACATGGCTAGGGCTGGTTGGGGGAGAAGGAAACGTGCTCAAAAGTGGGGAATGCAACAGGTTGTTCAGTCGTGCCAGAACCGAAAGGGAAAAGTTGTGTCCACTTCAGTGCAATTGATTTCACGTGTCTCAAACGGCAATGTTGGATATCCTGCGAAATAGTACTACTAGATATGGTTCAATCGAGAGAAGATAAAGCAGTAATTGGAATGATTGTAACAAGTCACACATACAAGTACTGGATATGGTTCAATCGAGAGAAGATAAAGCAGTAACATTTGATCTGGATGAATTGTCAAAAAAGAAATCTACAGCTTCAGGGTTCAGAGAGATAGAACGGTTTTGGGTAGAGCACAAAAGGAATGGAGTATGGAATACTGTTCTAGTACGTACCCACCTGTTAGTCAGGGCAGCAAGAGCATCACGGGTCATAACAGAACTCTTCAGTTCAGTATCCAGGAAAACCTGAAACTATAGAGAGATTCTAACAGGTTACCAACATATTTCAGATCAACTACACGGATGAGATAAACCAACGCAATATGACAGATTGACAGTAGAGTTCAACTGATCAGCACTTCAGGACAGCAGGCCCAAAAGGAAAGAATTGCATATTTGCATGCACTTCTTGATATACATCTGAGTGGTGTGTCCCCAAGGACAACAAAGAATGTCATTCTACAGTACCCCCAAACAGGTTACTAGCACCTAGGAAAAATCAATCTCATGCTAACATGGAACAAATGTTATCAGCTATCACCGGTACTTACCTACTTCCTCTCTAAAGCTTCAGAAAGACAAACTCCTCGACAGACGATGTGTCGCCAATCAACTTGAGAGCTTCCTTCTCAGGCTCCTCATCAACCCCAATGGCCATTATCGCCTGCTTTCCGCGAGCAGTTCTTCCGACGCTCATGAAACTCACATTCACATTCATATTTCCCAGGATCGATCCCACCTTCCCTATGACGCCTGGCTGATCAACTTGGCGGCACAGTATCAGGTTGCCCTCAAGGCTAACGTCAACACTGAAAGACCCGACAAGCGTGAGATGCGGGGAGCCGTCCTTAACCTTGCCCTCCACTCTAATGTCACCTGCATCAGACAAGGCACCACCAAACTTGGACTCCACATTGGTGAGGTGGACCTGTATGGAATCTAGCGGTGTTTCGGGGGAACCATCAAGGAGAATTCTCTCCTCAATGATCCGGAGGCCTCTTTGCTTGGCAACATAGTCTGCATTAACAATGTTGACAAATGCGCTTGAAATGGGTTCGACAATGCCTTTGGTCACCATGGCACGAAGAATTCTTGTGTCCAAGTCATCGGGGTCTCTTGTGGATGAGTAGACAACCTTGACTACTTTAACCCCGCTGCCACCAGCTACAAGTTGCACAACAAGTCGGCCCAGCTTCTCGGCAAGGACGACATAGGGTGATAACTCTGATAAAACCTGTGGGAAGGAGATGTATGGTTTAGACACATGCAGATTGCACAATTGTACTGATAAGATTATGATGAGTTTCTTCCATCCTAATGAAAGTACCTCAGCAGGGACCATTGGGGCATTCACAGCTGTGGCAGCCAGATCCCCTCTCAGTGCACCGATAACAGCCTCTGCAATTTCAATGGCTACACCTTCCTGCAGAGGTACAGTGCAAGAGGCCTTTTAGTAAAGAGGATAAGCTAGTATGATGTGGTAGAAATAATTTTGCTAGGGAAAGACCAGCAAACCTGAGCTTCTGTTGTGCTAGCTCCAAGGTGTGGTGTGACAGTGACATTCTCATGCTGCACTAACTTGCTGTCTCTCGGAGGTGGCTCCTCAGTAAATACATCAAGTGCGGCCTGACTCACACCATAATGCAATCAGGAAAAAGGCTAAATATCTGACAAAACATCGCACAGTGAATAGATATCAGATGCATATGAGAATTGGATAAAAGGTAACAGTAATGTGCACTGTCAACATTTGGATGGGTCATGAGTGGCCACAACGAAAATGAATTACCTGGGCAACTGTTCCATTGTCAAGTGCTCTCAGCAATGCTTCTTCATCAACAACTCCACCCCGTGCAACGTTGATAATTCTAACACCCTTTTTCATCTTTGCAAAAGTTTCATCATTGAAAAGCTTTTCTGTCGATGGAGTAAGAGGCATGTGCAGTGATATGAAGTCTGCTGTGGAGATGGCCTCATCAAATGATACAAGATCTACGCCAATTGCCCGGGCTCTATCAACAGGAGCATATGGATCATGAGCAATGATATCCATCCCGAGTCCTTTTGCACGCCGAGCTACTTCCGAGCCAACCTTTCCAAAGCCCAAAACACCTAGTGTCTTTCCCACCAAGGTAACACCAATATATTTGCTCCGTTGCCATTTGCCTAAATTATGCAAAGCAAATTGCAACACCAACTCAGCACAAATGAACTGTGCACAGTAGAAACCATACTATTGGGCTCCGTTTGGATGTACATATTGGAGGCCTTGGCATTGAATTGACTTCAATACCAAATCCAGCTAGGCATTGAAATGAGTTCAATACCAAAGCCACTGTTTGGATGTAGATGAAATTGTTGGATAGAATTTAACTCAAGAACCAATACTAATTCATGTTTGGATACCAATATCCTCCGATTTGGAGTTGACCTATCCTCATCGAATGGCACCAGCGCTTGTAGCCCGACGATGGAGCATGGTCAAGGGCGGCGCGGCTTGACGGCGGGATGGAGAGGGGCGACGAGGATGGGACAGGGCGGTGCTACTCGCCGGTATAGGGGAGGGCGGGGCAGCGCGGCTTGGGGGAGAGACGGGCGGCGGCGCGACGCGGCTCGTTGGCGCTTGGGGAGAAGATGCGCGGCGCGGCCACCGACGCTGGGGAAGGAGACGGGCGGCGCGGCTCGCCGGCGCTGGGGGAGGAGGCGTGCGGCGCGGCCGCTAGAGCTGGGGAGGAGACGGGTGGCACGGCTCAGGGAGGAGACGGGCAGTGAGGCCGTCAATGCTAGGGAGGAGACAGGCGGCTGTGCGGCGCGACTCGTCGGCGCTAGGGAAGGAGACGGTCGGCTCGGCTTGCCGACGCTGGGGGAGGAAACGAGCGGGGCGCTCGCCGACGCTGGGGAAGAGACGGGTGACGCGGCTTGGGGGAGGAGACGCCGGCGCTGGGAAGGAGATGCCCGTGCGGCTCGCCGGCGGGGGTGGACGGGGGATGGCCGGACGGGGGAAGGAGCTCAGGCGGTGATTTTCATAAATAAACACATTCTGAACACAATGAATCATTCGTTTCTCTCAATGGCTACTAATCTTAAATATGAACCTACAGGTGGATAAAATGTGAAAATTTGGCAATATTCAGTGCCTCAAGAATGCCCAAGTCGTAAAAGTTAAAATAGCTAGCTGGTGGATAAAAGGTTTGTTGGTTATTAACAAGAACTGTAGTAGAACGGATTTTTTTTTATTGCAAACAGGAATTTCCGTTCGTTGCAAAAGGGGGGATAACCAGATAACAGAACCCAACCAAAAAAATGTACTAATTGGCCGTGGGAAAATAACCCCAATAAATGCTTCAAAAAAAACTTAAAGCTTCTGGTACTCATTGATATCAGCAGAAAATCACATTATATGGCAAGTATATTTGTACAATGATATTTGGGCATATCAGAAAACCAACACTTGATCTAGCATCTGAGCTGCAATCACCTTTGATCAGTATACACCACTTTGTACTACCAAACACAATCCATGAATGACAATAGTGCAGCAGAACCATGCTACCTTCATCATGCCATTGGTGTGCCACGATTATTGGCAACACACACACAAATTTCCATTAGTCATCACGCCAGCATCGTTTACAACCTAACTTTTGAATCCATCAACAGTACGCAACTACAGAAACACGACGCATCCTGGGTCGCCTAACAACAAACGTGTGTATGGACTGATCGGCGTAACATGAACTACATTTCATTAGCGAGCAACGTGCACCCATCAAAAACTATCAAACTAGTACTAGTAGGAAACTACGATGGTATTTCCCTGCCCCTTCAGTACGTCGACATTTGTGAACACAGTAGAAGTACCTTATCTATTGGCAGCAGAATGTGTGGTTGGAACGGCATCTCTGTGTTATCGTGCACACGCTTTGGTTCAGGGCAAACGAGCAGGGGGGAGGGGCGTACCGGCCTTGAGAGACGCGTCGGCCTGCGCGACATTGCGGGCCATGGAGGCGAGGAGCGCGACGGCGTGCTCGGCGGCGGCGACGGTGTTGGCGGTGGGCGCGTTGACGACGAGGCACCCGGCCTCGGTGGCCGCCTGGAGGTCGACGTTGTCGATCCCGACGCCGGCGCGGCCGACGACGCGGAGCCGCCCGCGCGCGGCCTCGAACACCTCCCGCGTGACCTGCGTCCCGGACCGCACCACCAGCGCGTCCACCAGCGACACCTTGGCGCGGAGCTCCTCCGCCGTCAGCTCGTACGAGCAGTCCACGTTCGCGAACGCGCGCAGCAGGTCCAGCCCCGCCGTGCCAAGCTTCTCCGTGACCAGCACCGTCGGCCGGCCGCCCGCCGAAGCGGACGCCGAAGGCGCCATCAGGTACCTGGACCTGGGCTCCGGGGACGGGGACGGGAACGCGGCGAGGCTGGAGCGGAGGCGGCCATGGCGGAGGGAGAGGGCGCGGCGGGGCGGCGTGAGGGACGACGGCGCGGCGGGGTCGGGGGCTGTGGCCGGCGCCGCCGCCACGGGGAGGAGGCGGCGGAGCGGCGTCGCCAAGGCCATGGGGCTCGTGCAGTAGCGTGGCAAAGTGTGTGTGACTGGAGAGGCAGAGAGCGGTGAAGCCAATCGGTGTGGAGCGGTGAAGCCAATCGGTGTGGATCGCGGCGCGGGGGCCGAGGGAGTCGTGAATCGTGATGGGTGTCGCCTGGACGCCTGGTTTGTGGGAGACGATCAGACGGGAGAAGTTTTAAAATATCAAATTCCATCCATACCGGCAATTCGCATGTGCATGAATTTTCTTTTGGCACAACCGATATCTTTTTGCATTATTGCTCCTAACTATCTTACCAATACTAATTATTTGACCACTTTCCATTAATCTTTTTTCGTGCCAAGATTATTTCGCGTCACAACGTTTTGCATTAATGTTGCTATCTCATCTTAATATTTTTTGCATCATTTGTTGCTATCTCATCTTAGGGGGTGTTTATTTCCGGTAAAAAAAAGCTTTGCAAATATCGCATAAAAAAGCATCTTCCTATTTTGGAGTAATAAACGTAGATTAATAATAAAACTAATTACACATCTTGCGAGAAAACCGCGAGACAAATCTAATCTATAATTAATTCAAGATTAATGGATGGTTATTGTAGCATCACCGTTACAAATCATAGTTAAGTAGACTCATTAGATTCATCTCGTGATATACACTGTCGCTTGCAGCCATACGTCCCAGCAAAAGCACCCATAACATAAACAGTATTCCTTCAATCATATTACTGTATTCTCTCTCACTTAAGAGATGAGGTTGTGTCTTTTCCCATTCAAGAAATCTCAGTCCCAAACAGTCCTAACCATATTCTGATGACAGAAAATAGGATGGAACCAAAAAAAAAACAGCTCCCAATTAGCACAATCCCTAACCATGAAGTGAAAGATGCATCCAGAATAAGTGGATTTCAACCAGAAATCGTGGACTATGAACATGCCACCTAGACAAGCTCTTTACAGTAGAAGATAAAAGCCAAGATTAAACAAAGCGAGTTCAAGTTATCCTAATTACAATTTGGACTAATCTACCAGAACCCCATATCCATCCATGGTAACTAAATATAGCAAAGATGGAGAGATGCACACAATTTAGAAACATTGCAATTTGGATGGATCCCTAATTTCCAGAACACCTAAATACATATTTTTTTCATAGAGAACGCCAATTTCCTGCCCTTAAGAATTATCTACGAACCAACAACCAGAAATCAACTGATCTTAGTGTGTTTGCATCAACAGTCAAAAGTCAAAACCATAGGACAAGCGCAGATCCCTAATCAGTCAACCAACCAGACGCGCAACGAGACGGGAGCAGAGGACAACGCGTAGCAGCATACCTCGTCGTAGTCCTTCTTGTCGACCTTGGGCGCCTTCAGCGGCTTGGCCTTCCCACCTGCACCACCACCCCCGAAGAAACCCATCAATCAGCAACCAAATCGAACCGATCGGCGCCGAACAGCAGCTAGATCCCGCGAAATACGCGCGCACAAGAAGAGATGGGGGGAGCGAGCAGGCGAACGTACCTTGCTTCGACATGGCGGACGGGGGCGGATCGGGCGAGCGGGGCAGGAAACCCTAGCTGGCGGGCGCCGCGGCGACGAGGAGGGCAGGGCAGGTGGGGAAAGGCAAGCGAGCGAGTCTGGGAGGGGAGGAGCGAGGTGGGCGAGCCAACGGCGTTTATAGGTAGACGGACTAGAAGGTTGCGTGCGCGAGGCGCGAGGCCGTGGGGAATCTTGGCATCTTGCGGTCGGCGGAGCTCGGGCCGGGCCTTAACACTGGCATGGGAATTTGTACATTCGGCCCATGTTTTTTGTGCGCAAATGGGCTCAGATCTGTTTCCATGGACTCTGCTGGCCCAAAGTGCCGTGGGCTGTGTTTGCCTGTATTTTAAGCCGTGTGTGTGTAACGTCGGTCGTGTCCTCGACTCCTGATCTTTACCTTTGTGCGTTACAACATGCAGGAAATTGCTTGCTCCTGCACTCCATTCCCCTCCAAAGCTAAAGGTGAAGTTCAGCATTGATCATGTGACTGTAGTTGTTCGAAAAAAATATTTGTTGTTCGAAAAAAATCATGTGACTGTAATATTTATCAAGTTATTCAGGTTTATCATACCTTTGGAGTTTGGACGTTCCTGATAAGTCCAGTCGTGTACCCTCACGAAATCCATCCGTCGATGAAGCCGATACGAAACGAAACCACCAAAAAAAAGCGTCCACGAAAAACCAAAACCCCCCGCTGGGCTGCTGCTGGTGACCACGGCGAGTGACACGCGGAGGCGGAGCAGAAGCAACAGGCGCCGAAAGGGGAAACGCGAACAAGGGGTGACGAAATGGGTCTGCACTGCAGGAGCTAGAGCTGCGGCTGCGGGTTTGCAGCGGCCCCGAGATAGGCTCATGCGGGCGGCGGGGTTGTTCGGCCTCGCAGCCGTTGCTTGTCCGTAGTACGGCCCGGCCGGCCGGCCAGGCGGGCTGGCCGCACACGGTGGGCGCCGCAAGCCACCGCCAACCGTTTGCGTCGCCACGGGGACACGCACGCATCGGATGGCTCACGCTCACGCCTGCGCGGCTCGATCACCGGCACGGCGTCCATGTATCATTCCGTCGGCGTCGCCGGCTATATATATATATATCCAGGGCCCCTGTCAAGCTCTGACCAAGAGCCGTCGACATCAAGCATTTCCAAACAATTCTGCAGCTCTGCATTCTTGGCGACGTTCTCGAGGTTGGGTTGGCATCGTCTCCATTGCCAATTGGCAACGCCTTTCTTTCACCTGCGTGCGACATTGTTGCAAGTCGCCATCGTGCATGGTGAGGGTCTCGTTCTCGTCCTTTGCTGCATCATGGCTCCATTCACAGCTGCTGTTGCCGTGTGCTGACAATGCCATTGTTGTTCTTGCTTCTGAATGCTGGCGCACAGGCCTTGCTCCCGCTGTTCCTGAGGCCGGTGTGCGGTTCGCGGCGCGGGTGGCGGCCGGCGGGCCCGCGGCGGCGGCGGCGACGATCCTGCACCGCGCCGGCGCGCTGCCGAGGAACCGGGGCCTCGAGCGGCTCGTACGGGACGACGCGCTCGACGACCGCGACGGCCAGGACTGCATCGCCAGCTTCGTCGTCGGAGTCATGCGCTGCCTCGCCTAGTAAGGTGACCACCGGCCAGCAACGCCGGACGACGTCATGCACATTTGGCCCCATGAGGCCATGACCATGAGCAGTATCTTGTGCTCCTGGTTGTTGGTAGATTCAGAGAGAAAAAAAATTGTACTCCATGGTTCGGAGGAAATTCACCGTGGATTTGTAACAGGGAACTTGCATTGCAAATTTGCAGTGTTAACCATTTTGGACTCTGACCTGGACACTCGGGATCTGTTGCTTCTTTCTGCGACGCAGAGCCCACTGTTTGAGGTTGGTAGGATTCCCCCGTGGTTTTGGAAAAGGCAGCATTACAAGTGGCCGCCGCCATTTTGGCTTCTCAGAGTTTAATAACCGGGCTAAATCTGACGTCTTCTCCAAATCAACCAGCACTGAGCCGAAATGTACCTCTTGCACAATATGATTTCCGGAGGAGAAACTAATAAAGAACAAAAACGTGTACCTCTTTAAGCCATGAGTGCGTGACACCATGGGGCCGGTATAGGTTAAACTAGTAATGTAGACTGCAGAGCTGAGTTCAGCTCTGTCTGTACGCACATACAGGCTCATACGAACTTTGGCAGTTAAAAGAGGAAAATCAGTGATACTTATCAACAACAATCACAAACATCCCCAGCATGAATTTGTGAATTAGTACACCGAATCTGGAGATCAATTTACCACCCCACATCAATCAAATAAAGAATAACCAATGGAACTCCCTATTAACAGTATATATCGTGTCAATCCTCAAACCAGTGTTCCTATTCTGCACAAACACCTGGTGCCAAGGAAAACCTATAGCAAGAGCACTATAGAAAAATCTATCAGAAAGATCAAAGAGAAAATGAATACACAAGTCTGTTTAATCTCTTATAGGCACTGCACATGGAGAATGACTCAAATGGTTGTGAGTTGTGACTTGCAAGTAACTGTCAACAAAGGATCAACTCTTCAGCTGAAAAAGAACGTGCACACAAAAGCCAAAGGCAATCTTATGCTACCTCAAGCCTTCCTCAGAGCATTGACCGGGCAGCCAGTTCATCAAAGTCTGGCATTTTGGGGTGCACACGCACACCCATAGGACAGTCCGGCTGCAGCGAGGTGGACCGAGCAGGAACCTTAACTTCTTCGCCCGGGCCATTGGGTTCAGGCGGTAGCGAGATAGCTCTACCCGGAGGATGTAGGGGAAGCTTTTGCTGGTAATCAATTTGTGCTCTTTTCTCATTATCCGCTTTGTTGGTTGGATCCAAACCTTTCTTGCTATAGTGCATCAGGAGCTTGTCCATCATCCTTTCCTCCTCATCAATGTCTCCATTGCATCCGCTTTTGTGTCTCCTCTGTCCATTTGCATTTCGAGGCAAGAGATTACCAAAATCAATACCAGTTTCATCTGCTTTGGGCTGCCTACGCTGCATGAATCTGTCATAGTCATTGTTGTGGTTCAAAGCTCCATCCCTTCCACCTGTGTGCTTTGATCGGTTACTAGGAGTTCTGTCATCGCCAACGACATCATTAGTCCCATTGCTTTTTGGGTCAAGGTCATATTTTGCACCATTCTGCCGGCTTGAGTGGCCTCTGTTACTGCCGGGTGTTTGGCTTGTGGCCTTCTTCTGATTGTTAGGCACCTCAGCAAAACCATCAACAAGAGCTGGAGGCTTTGAACTTCTCCTCCTGACAGAAACAGGACGAAGCACATCTTTGCTGTCCAATTGATCGGTTTGTCCAGAGATGTTGTGCTTGCTGTAATGACTTGGAGTTCGCTTTTCAGGATCACCATTCACAGGTTGCGTGTTAGATTTTGGCTTAACATAAGGAGGTCGCATAGTTGTTGCCCTCTCTGTCACTCCTTGTCCTTTCTGCGCCGGATTGCCCAGATCAGCTAAATGTTGCGGTTTGTCATACAAGAAACCATTGTTTGCTTGTTTTTCAGTAGGACTCTTCATCTTTGCCCCATTCAGCTTAGCATAAGGAGGAGCCTTGTTTCTGGTGTTACCATTCAAAGGACTCACTGGACGCTGAGCTCTTAGCCCTGAATCGGCATGTGTCCCATTGTAATCAGGACCACCAAGTCGTGATGGTTGGTGGTGACTAACAACTTCCTCATTCTCTTTTTCAACATAGTGTTCTTTCACAACCTCCTTTTTCCTGGCATTTAGATGAACTGTTTTGTTGCATTCTGTTTCAGGAAATTTGACTTCAGCCAGTCCCATCTTAGGTAGGCCATTAAGATCAAGCTCTACTGCTTCCATCAGCTCCTTTTCAGAAGGGCGATCATCTCTTCTTTTAAGCTTCTTAACATCTTTTTGGATGTTCCTTCTGTTAGTGTCCACTGGAGATACTGATTTCTGCAAATGTTCCTTCTCATCAGATTTATCAGATTGCTGGTTCCTGGAATTCTCCTCAATTAGATTGCTCCAACCAGCAACAGCATGAATATCTTTTCGGTTCAGCTGTATTTCCTCTTTCTCGGAATGGCGTGCAGGTTTAGCACCATAATTTCTTTCGCACAGAGCATCCTCATTACCCTTCTGCTTGTTGGATAAAGGCATTGCTAGTTCTGCTGGCTTGATTGAACCACCCTCAAGCATATCCTTATGTTGTCTTTCATATGGAGCATCCTCATTGCACTTCTGCTTGTTGGACAAAGGCATTGCAAGTTCTGCTTCATTCCTTGAACCCTTCTCAAGCATATCCTTATTTTGCCTTTCATATGGAGCATCCTCATCGCATTTCTTCTGCTTGTTAGATAAAGGAATTGGTAGTGCTGCTTGCTTCCTTGTACCCCTTTCAAGCATATCCTGTGGGAAAAAAAACATATTCCATGATTCCAAGTCAAGGGACCATATTTGTTTCCCCAATTCATCTTTCAGGTAATAAATTAGAGGACCACTTACATGTTCAGTTTCTGACATGGCCCATAACTTGCGTGTCAATTCCTTGGCATCAAAACTGACGGATAATTCTTCAGCAATACTTTGCATTACTTGCAACTTATCCTCATTAGTGAACTCTGTATTGTCAAGTTTCCGAACAAACTGTAGACACAAGGAGAATCAATACCGTTAATATGTATACAGTGGACCACTAAAGCATAAAGCAATTCAACAGCAATAAAGTAGCAACAACTTGTGTACCTCGAGGCTAACAAATGGCTCAACAAAATTGCCGTATCTCTCTGTGAATATGTGCCTGAGATCGCACAGTTCAGGCAGATCCGGAAACCGAGCAGCAGCAAAAATCAGAGTTGACACGGCTTCTCTGGTTTCTGGGGGACATTCCCTGTTTGGAAAGAAAGAAAGAAAGGAACACTTTGACCATCAATACAATTGGAAATGCTTCTCTATTTGAACTCTTAGCGTGCTAGTAATAACTAGTTGGTATTCACTAACTGCATTTCCAACACTTAAGTAACACCAAAGCAGACAGGCAGAAGTGTCATATGGATATATACTGTGCATGGTACTATGAATGCTAATACTCCTGTACTACTGCCTTAATTGCTTAACAAAAGCGACACAACCAGGGCCCCTAAAGACATGGGGTCACCATAAGTCAAGGCTCATAAGTCGTAAGGTCTCATAACCAATCTCTTGTCCATTAACAGTGTCTTTCATAGATTACCTCAGTGCTACCATGATTGCTCTTTGACAGCAGAAATGGTTCTGAAACCAAACGTTAGTTGAGTTGATTGAATTTACCTCTGCTTCTGAAGGCTGCCCAGTTGTTTCCCAATGTAATCACAGAACTCCTCGATCATATCATAGCAAGAAGCATGGTTCAACTCCACTATCAGCCCATCCATCTGCATGCCAGATTGAAATTATAGTCAGGGAACAGAAACACCTCTACCAAATTAACCGCAGTTTCACCACCGACCAGTAAAATCTTTGCGCCAAAAAAGTGCAACTTTTCCGATTAATAAGGAAGGGAAATAAGAGCAGTTTTCATCAATTTAACCACAATACAAATCCTCCCCAAATCGCATTCGCCCCCAGAACAAGTATGATTTGTGACGCTAGAGCAACGCAACCTCAATGTTGAGCAAGAGAGAGCCCGGATGAACGTACCCGTCCGAAGGCGTGGGTGTCGAGGCCATTGGCGAGGAGGTCGGCGACGTCCTTCTTGAGGAACCGAATCATGGCGTGCTTCTTCCGCCGTATAGGAGCCATCCGCGTCCGGATGCATTTGAACGCGTGCTTGCTGCGTCCATGGTGCAAGAAACCAAAGATTGGTTAGCGCAATCCAAGAACAGAAGCCGTTTTTCTTGCCCAATCCAAATAAACGCGACCAAATCGCCAAGAACCCGGGCGGAAACCCGCATTGGGAAATCCCGGGAAAATAAAAGGAAAAGAGGCGAAAAAAACTAGCAAGAAACCAACAAGAAGACCGAAGAACGAATCCATCTGGAACCGGAACAAAACAGCCCAAGAACCAAGAAACCTAAACCGTAGGGCAAATCTTTCGTTACCATTTGTTGTAGAACTTGGAGTTGAGCAAGCTATCAAACATCTTCTTCTTCCTCCTCCGGCGACCTCCTTCCTCCTAGTCCTAGCCCCCCTTCCTCCTCTCGCTGACTCGCTCCCCCTTCTCCTCGACCAACAGGCGAAGCTACCAATGGCGCCGTCAAGGCATGAGGATTGAGGAGGGGGCTTTGAGGCAGAGGCAGGAGCGGGAGGGGAGAGACGGTTGGGGGAAGAAGTCGACGAGGTGGAGGAGGTGGTGGTGGTGGGCAGATTGCAGAACGGAACAGGACGGACGTGAGCTGAGCTGTTGGTTGCTGCCGCTGCGCCGGCTGCAGGCGCGGCGACGGGCCAGGTGGCGGCGAGGGGGGTTCGGGGTTGTTCCCTGCCGTCCGATTGGATACCGACGGATGGGATCGGGACGGCAACGTGGGGAAGGATCCTAACAAACACGAGGAGAAAAAGGTCGCGGAATAAAGCAACTGCCTTTCGAAATTCAGACGCCCTAGCCCGTTGCGGAATCCCTGCGAGCACCGGCCAAGATTTATGACGCCAAATTTTAGGAAAATCATATCTCATCATGAGATCTTCAGGTTAATAACTCGCTGTGTAAAAATAGTAGATAGATGGATGTTATCTTCTTTTTCTTGTTTTAGAAAAATCTGAAAATGGAATATACAAGTAGTCTTTATGGCGTACCGGCCTGATACATCATGTGGCTGCATAAGCTGAAACACTATTTTTATTTTATCATGATATAAATAAGAATCATCATCATCATCAAAAAATAGTTTGAAGAATTTGGATTGAATGCACACATGGTTTTGAAATCGTAGGTAATTGTACGAATTTTTACACACGATGTGCATGATCCGTACGTGAAATGAACATCTCGTATGTGAATTTGATTTCTGAATCCTCTAAATTTTGCAAAATTTCTTATGGAGTTGCCTACTGTACTTGCCAACATGTTGTGCCTAAGTTGACTTTCCCCAACATTCCGACATGCTGCTGCTTCGTAGAATCTCTGTTTCAAGCAGATAGATTTGTACAAACCTTGGAATATATTATATGGTTATTTATTTTAAAAAACTTACTATATGGTTATAATCTACAAGTTGCATAATACTACTACTCCTGTACTTGCAAGGTTCAGTTTTAACTTTCAACTGCATTATGTTTACCTGCTTTCCGGTGCAACGTGCAAGTGCCTATCCTGACACATGGGATAACTGAGTGATTAGCACAAGTGGTTCCACGTAACCCGAGGCCGAAATGGCAGGTGTTCATCATGTGTGCCTTTTCCGTTGTGTAGCAGGGAAGCTCAAAGGAATAGTAGGGGACAGGGCTTTCAGAAAAGCTTCCATTCTGCCATGACTTGCTTCTACAGTTCTACCACACTCTTGCAAGAACTGTAGGCCGAAATAATTCGGCTGATGAGCTGATCCAGAGAGATTTCTGGTCTCGGGTTCCAGCACCAAATCAGTGAATCGGTATGATTTGGCATGGACATGAGCTAATCTATACTCAACTGTCACGTGCCAAACCTTTCTCCCGACACTTGCAGCTAGCCAGCTATGGCAGTGGTTCCCTTTCCGTGTACCGTGGTAGCCGTTGACAGAAACTTTTCATAAAATGGTTCCCATGTTTTTAAAAAAGAAAATGGTTGCCATGTCAAAGAAAATGTGCAAAAAATAACTCTTCAGAAACACAAGAAGATGCCTTCTCCCCATTTTAGAATGTCGAAGGAATGCAGCGCCATAGAAAAAGTTTATCAACGGAGGAAGTCAGCACGGGACGTGGCTACGTGACAGGTTCAGGTTCTTCTGAATCCTGACGAACGGGAACGAAGCGTTGCCGACAGGAAACGGAGGATTAAAGAAATCAGAGATTTCCGTGCCAGCCATCAGCCAAGTAGAATTCCCAAGAATGCCATTTGGATTGTATGCATGAACGCACAGCAGCAGCTCGTTGCTATGTACTGCGTACAGCCCTCGGAGGCTTGGAGGGTTTTTTTTTTTAAAAACAAAAATATTTTCTGCAATCTTTCAAAAAAAAATATTTTCTGCGACATTCTGGACCATCATCAAAGGTACCGTAAACGAATAAGCGAAGAAAAACACGAACCAAAACACCGACAAAATCGCAAAGGCATCACTGATCGAACGTCCTCTCTCATCTGTCAACGGAGACGGAGAAATTGTCAAATTTCGTGGCCCAAGTGTCAGGTTCCATCGCACTGCTGGCAAAAGCTGTGGCAACCGATGAAAAAAAAGAAAACGTAAAGATCAGGAGAGAGTTTGGTAAATCTACAATCTATTTAAAATTGCAAGGACCCGTCTACAACGGGTACCGTGCTTGGCCCCGTGTCGCCCTCGCCCCGGGCGACGAACAGAGCTCCCCGCCGCCACACTTCCCCCTTCCTCCCCTCCTTTTCCCTCGCCGCCGCCGAAAGAGCTGGCCGGAAGCCCGCGTCGGCCCCCAGGACGGCGGCGGCGGGGTCTCCTTGCCCGCTGGCCGCGGGAGTCCGTCCCGGGCGAGGGTTCGGAGCCAGGCGGTCATGGCGGGACTGCCGGCCACGACGACGGCGGCGGGTCGGGTAGGCCGGATCTGACGCTCTCGATACCGGATCCGCGCGGAGCAGGGGCCGGTGGGCCGGCGGAGGCCATGTGTGGCTCGTGGCGTCTCCCCCCGACAAATCTGGCCGGCGCGAGGCTGCGACGGTGGTGGCCGCGTGAGGATGCGGCTGGAGATGCGTCAACGGCGACGGAGGGCTGGTGGTGGCAGCGAGGTCGGGCGGCGGCCCGGCAGACGCACGTGGCGCGGAGTATGGTCTCGACGGGGATCTTCGCCGGACGATGGCTCGCACACGCGTGCTGAGGCGCGTGCGGGAAGGAGGCCGTGGGCAGGTGGAGGCGACGAGTGAAGCTAGCGAAGGTGGCCCTGCAGAGAAGAGGTTGTGCAGCGGTGGCAGGTTGGAGGATGGGGTGGTGGTTGGGTGGCGATGCTTGACGTTGTCTGCCATGGCAAGTGAAGTAGGTGGTGGCGACTACAGGTAGGGGGAGCTGGGCGAAAGCTCTGCTGGATGCGTCCGCCGGACGTCGGCGACGTCTAGGCGCCGCGTCTCCTGTTGGGGACGTTTTCATGATGCTCGCCTCTGCTTCTATGTTGGGAACTCAAGGTGAAAACCTTGCCAAAGATATCTTAGGCGGGCGGTGATGGCGCATCTTGCGTCGTATACTTCTTGAAGGCGTCGTCTTGGAGTTCCCACTCTGCCTTCCCGTCGTCTTGGAGCTTTTGCTCGGTGTGGAAGGCGACAGGCAGTGCGCCCAAGGCCTCTTTGTTTTGCTTGGTGGCGACCGGTCACGCATGACGGTGGCCGGTTTGGTGCCAAGTTTTGGCCATGGTGCTTTATGGCCATGTGGTGGAGTGGTTGGAGACCCGGTTGACAAATTGGGGAGTAGATGTCCATGGTGGCGGAGAGTGGCCAAGATGGGGATGTTGGTGCAGTGTCTGAAGGGCAAGACTTCTGTTTGGCAGTTGAGGGCGACGGTCGGGGGGATCCGTGTGCCAGGAGTGTCCACGAAGTTGGCAGGAAGCTGGCGTGGCAGGAGGTGGCCGGCAGATTTGCTTCGCTAGAGACCTGTGTGCGATGAGACGTTGGGCGGTCCCGCACGGCGGTTCTGATGGCTTGACAGCTACACAGCTGGCAGCGGACCACAGCGACTAACCCCGCTTAGCGGTGGCTAGCTCGGTGTGGGACATCGTCTTTAGAGATGGCGCTGGCGGTGACGATGGGTCTTCGTCTGTTGGCCTCATGCCTAGGTGACGGCTGTGGTATTCGAGCAGTGGGGTGGTGGTGTGTTCGGTGGTGTCACTATTTATATCCGACCAACCTGGGGTCTGAGGCGAGCGTGAGTTCGGCGAGCATTGATGTCCCAATCCAACCTGCCGGAGTTCTCTTAGAGTTTTTTCTGTAGTTTCTTTTCTTTTGCCTGGTTATGACCTCCCAGGGACATAATCTTGTATTTTTTCTGCTATATCAATAGAAACGCACACATCGTGTGCCGTTCGTTAAAAAAATGAAAAAAAGAAATAGCACGTACTCCGTACTACACAACAGAAACAGAGTTCTTGTACTCCTAGCAAGCAGCATACCCCCTCTCCCTGTGCCAGCTTGGAGTTCCCAACCCAACTGCCCCCCATTTTGGACGTCTTCCAACGGTCAGAACGGTCGTGTTGCGCCACCGACAGGTGGCCCCACGACCGCAGCCTCTTCCCTGTAGCGTGCGCTAACGGATGGGAGGACTGGAGGAGGAACCGTCACGTGAGCTGCTTAGGCAAGGATGCTCCAAAAGCGCGACTCGAAATCATCGCGGACGCACGCGCATTCTCCTCGGCCGGGCACGGAGCCGGACGAGACGATGCACACGGGACGGGGAGGACGCCAACGCATGCGTCGGGACTCGGGAATGCAAGTTTCGTTGCGGCTGTGCCACTAATAAGCGATTTTTTTTGAAAATTAATAAGCGAACTTCAAAATGACATAGATGAATTAACTAATGAGAGACAGAGACCCCACCTGGTTATTTTTCCACCATCCAATGCAATATAATGATGCCGCCAAGCCGGTAGCGGATGGTTGCCAAGCTCCTAAAACAGCGAGTTGCTTCCAGAAGCCTACCCTGCCTCTTCCTTTGAGAGTTGCTGGTAGTCAGGGGCGGAGCCAGGGGGTGGCCAGCAGGGGTCGTGGCCCCCCTGACCTGCTGCCAAAAAAAGGTTTTCACCCTTAGGCCGTGTTTAGTTCACGAAAAATTTTCGTGAAAAGATTTCGGGTATTGATTTTACCAATTTAGGAGTAGTAAATGTAGACGAAAAAGGTGGAAAGTTATATGGATAGGTTGGAAATCTCGAGACGAATCTAACGATGGTAATTAGAGGATAATTAATCCATAATTAGCAATGGTTACTGTAGCATTACTATTGCAAATCATGGATTAAGTAGGCTCATTAGATTCGTCTCGCGATTTACAGCCCATCCATATAACTTTTCACCTTTTTTGTCTACGTTTAATACTTCATGCATCTAAGATTCCCCTTTGATGTGATGGGTGAAAAGATTTCGGGTGGGAACTAAACACGGCCTTAGTTACGTGTATGACTGGCTTAACTTGAGTTGATGGCTTTGCTTCCTTCGTGGAATGAATAACATGAAGCGTTTTGAATGCTCGATGCATACAACAGGAGTGAAAAATCAGTGATATATGCACTATTCTTAGGCATGTTGATGTTTAAAAAGATGACTTTTTATTTGACTGCCCCCTCCCCCTTCCCTTTTTTCTCGAATACGCGTGTAGCGTATCATTGTATTAAGATGAAGAAGAAATTGGTACAATGTTCGGTTACAACCCAAATGGAACGGACTCCATATGGACACAAGCCGGCGGGCCAGCTGAACACAACCCGAAAAGGAATACTCTAACATGAACTACTCACATCCAAGACAACCTAGACAACTGGCTCTACGCGGAGCACTCAGTCAACACTCGATCCCATGAAGGGAGAGGTCTTACTCTTGTTCTTCAGCATCGGAAACATGTCTGACAAAGCGTCCATGTGGTGCGGCGGAGGCCCTTCTTCAAAGAATTGCTTCACCGCTTCTGTCGAAGCCCTCAAAGGAACAGGCACGCCAACCTCACCGAGTCGGCGCATTAGGAGCAAGCATCATAGAGTGGAGTGAGTGCGAGGGCGCACCATCATTTGGGCTCCAGCCCTAGATAACGTGATCGCAATCCTCTTAGAGAAAATGGAAAAGTCACGTTTTCACTCTTCAATTGACAAAACCGGATAGCTATAAAACCGGACAGATTTGGCTCTTTTTTTATGGGTTTCAAGAGTGATTTTGCATTCTTTTAGAAATTTAAAAGTTTGATTTAATAAAAAATACTAATTAATTTAAATTTAGAAAATGTCAAATTGGTAACTTAAAATTTATAAAATGTAACTATCTATCGATGCTCTATTCGGTGTTATTTGAGTCTTATCCGTACATGTTCCTTGTGTTTTATTTAAAATGCTAGGAATAATAACAAATGAGATATAAATAATTTCAAATAGATTTCAACAAATAGTTTGCATTTTAAAAAAACTTTGGTACCAATTTTATAATTTTCTAATTTGAAATGGACTAGTTATGATTTATGGATTAACTAAAATTTTAAAAAAATTCTAGCTAAAATGCAAACCCATCTAAAGGACCAAATTTGTGCAATTTTGATAATTAATGGCTTTTGTTGTCTGGTTTTGTAGTTATGGATTGAAAATCGAATTTTTGTCATAGTTGAAGCAGGTTGAAAATAGTTGAAGGAAATGCTCAGCACAAGCAGAGATGCATCTTAAAGATGGACCTTTCTTAGAGGATAGCTTTATTCTGAGTTAAACTTATCCAAAAGTCTTACACTGCAAAATATATTCGAAACACGCACACAAATTACTCAAAACACTTATTGCAAAACACTCTACCTCCACCGCTCTAGTACTCTTCTTCCTTAACTCTACCTCTCTTACATTACATGCACCCAACCAAACTAAATACGTCTGGGTAATCGCTATCCAAGTCGTCACTACATACATTTGGTGAAGTCAGGAATAGAAGGCAGGGAATGGTGACCCTTCTTCTTTCTTGAGCTCCCCCTTATTTCATCAATGTAGTCTAAAAATTTAGAGGGGGGCGTAGAAGGATTCATGGCAATTTGAGCTGTATGGGGGCTAGAGCCCCCCCAGCCCCTTGTAGATCCAAGTAGTGCGACGGCAAAATTGGAACAATGACACGTCAACATGAAAGAAAATAGTCAAGGACCTCTCTTCTTCTTCTCCAGTATCGGTCGGGCGTTGGCATGCGATAAGCTTTACGCATTTAGCTATGGCATCCAAAACTGACATACAGATGCGGTAATGCACGTAACCTTCTCGTTGCAAAAATGGCAGCCGCGCGCGATCCTCCGCTGGCTTACAACAATCGCGCATGCCACAACTGGCGCCAGCTCGCTCTTCCGGTTCAAATCCCCCCTCCTAGTCTCTCTTTCTCTGTCCTCTCCCTCTCATTCCCATATGATCCTCCCAACAGCATCTCGTATGTGAGGTGTGCGTGACCGCGTGAGCGTGAGGCATGGCACAGCTGCCGAGAGGCGACGCGGGCTCCTACTAGATGACGAGGAGGCCCTGCATCTGTGCGTCGAAGCCGTCGAGCCAGTGCATCTACGGCGGCTCGTCCACCGGTCGCGACGTCACCATCGGCCTCATCGCGGCGGTCGTCTGCTCGACGGCTATGCTACTCGTGGCCTACATCCACAAGGTCCGCTGCCACATATCCATGGAGTTTCGGGCGGCGACGCTACTCGTGGCCTACATCCACACGCTCCGCCGCCAAGGAGTCATACATGCCGATAGTATTACTGCCATGAGCATTGTGATTATAAGAATCTGTTATGTTGCAATGCAAGGAAGCTGGAGTTAGAATTGGTTAAAAGCGTTTCATTTCTTAGGTGTGTCTTCTGGAATCATATGATTTTTGAAAGTGTGGTATTCGCTATTGTCTACGTAGCTAAAACGAGACCAATTAGATAATGATGGAAACTTTCTAAACAATCAATTTTTAACCGCTGTTAATTTACTGCAATATGCATGTATAAAAAAACCATAGGAAGGTAGGAAATGTTCTGTGTGCTGATAAGACAGTGATGTGCTTAGCTTGGAGCTGTTCTCATAAGCCACGATCTCCAGGGGACTCTCGGACAGGTGTTAACTAGCTTACAAAAAGTCCACCTGTAACCTGAGAACCTGTCGAGTAAAAGTTCAATGTAGACACTTTAGAGAACCTGTCATCTTATTCATAAACTTTCCAAAGAGAAGAAGAAACTTTATGAATAAGCAGAACTACAGGACCTACCGAGTAAAATTCAATGTAGAAGCATGATGCCTATCTCAGGTTTCCTTTTTAAGCATCGGCTCCTATATTAAAAGGCAAATTCTCAAACAAACATGTACCGTTGATGTGTTGGATCCAACAGACCGAGGATAAGGGGAGCGTATCTCGCCCCCCTAATCCGAGATTTAGTCCAACTAATCTAAGTCCGTTTTGCCTTGATCGGGAGGTAAAGTTTAGATAACTACGGACTCGGCCCCTGGCCTACAGCGCGGACTATATAAGGAAAGGGCCCCCCACGGGGTTCCTTACACGCAAAACGAGGTTTACCTAAACCCTAATCCATCCACCGATCGTTAAGCGCGCTGGAAGGCCTGGAAGCTCGAGACGCGCGTCCTGGGCAGTGTCGTTGGCGTCCTGAATGTGGGGACCCCTTACCAGGACGTCCCTTGATTACCTGTATCAGGTCCTGGATCGGCCGCTGATACAGATCTTATCACAGATTAGTATCAGAAAAGGTAAATAACGTATAACTTTAAACAGATTTAACACCGTTTGTTTTAGCTAGCGGAGAGCGGGTAGGCACTTCATTCCTCCACCGGAATGGGCTGTAGCACCTTCTCGCCCTGGAGTTCTAAACCTGTAAGACATTGAAAGCAAGGGTGAGTATTCTAAAAAGAATACCCAGCAAATCCCACAAATTCAATAATATAGTATATTAAATTAAATAAATGTAAAGGTCGGTCCTGGAGGGGCACTTCCTCCCTGCCAGTCCCGATATGTTATCCCGAACCTGACCAACGGTACCTTCGCCGTCTCAGGTTCCCCGTATAGAAACAGTAAAAACTAATCATCGGGGGCTTTGACTAAGTGGACTCTTGCCGGAGTCGCGGCTATCCAGATAGATTCTACACTCTGCAGAGGTCGTACTTATCTACCCCGCATTCGGTCGGCCTGTACCGCGTACCTCGGCGGTACCGACCTACGAGACTCGTACCCACCGGTGACCATCGCTGGTCAGCATTCCCTAGGTCCAGCCACGTGCATACTGGGGGCTAAGCAGGGGCTACTAATCATCCGCCTCGTGGATATCAACCAGGGTTTTTGATGAGCTCATCGGGCCTTTGGCCCTCAGGGTCTCTGACCCTGTATCCTAGTCAACCAGTCCCAGCCCTCTGTCTGGGGCTGTCTCCAGTATACCCGTTTCCCGACTTGGCGCGTGCTCGACCCGGCACCATGCGCTCCCCAGTTCGCCGGTCAGCACTCTGCGCCAATCATACGGCTCCTTGGGATGGATTACTAGGTTCAGCTGGTGGGGTGTGAATCAAGGCATCACATAAATAGGCATTCCCGAAGGCTATGCCTTTTTGGCATGCGAGGTTGTACTGGGCACTAGAAAGACTCTCCCGTGAACCGGTCCTTAGCTGAGATCAGAGTGGCTCTTAGGACAGAATCCCCTTCCTTGGGATCTTCCTTCCACTCCCAATCAGCATCCTATAACTACAGCGGGGCCAGGCATTCACCCACGTGATGCCTCCTCATAGCTTATGCTGCAAGAAAGGTAAACTTTAGTGATTAAAGTGATATTATTGGTGAGACTTGCCTTCATTGTCATCCTTAGGCGGTTCTTACGCGGGCGTATACCATATGTTGACCGGGCCGGGCTTCGGGTCTTCTGGAGCTTCGACGTCTCGTCGGGCCCGATCATGCTGTCGATAAAACACATAAAATAACAATCAGTATAACAATACACCAATCAATTCGCAAAAGGGAAAAGTGGAATGGAAAGGAAGACGGGGATTGAAGGATTTACTAAGGGTTAAGGAATAATGGCTAGAGATTGGATTAATAACCCATTAATTATATAAAATAATTAATGGATTAAAGGATGAGAATAAGAGAATTATTAAATAATTCCCCGGACGGTGGCTGGAACGTTGATTATCAGTATTCCGGGATTTATATGGATTTCTAAGGAATAAACCTTGAATGACTGATATGGATTTCTAGAGAATCCTTATCTGTCTTCGGGTAGCATGACGGTTAGGGTTTCATCGGTATTTAGGGGTTTGCGGGCGGTTGGCATGGTGACGGGGTTTTAGGCGGGCGTAACGGCGGGGTTTGGGTAGCACAATGGCTGGGCTGGCTCAGAATATAAATATTAGGGAAGTAAGCATATAGAAATGCTTAGAATAACCCCTAATATTTATAGGAATTTTCTAGGGATTTATGGGGCTAAGACATGGGAAGGAGAATTTCCTGGGTACACTGAGGGAGGCTTTCTATTGGTTAGAAACTAACCCAATTGGATTTAGGCTCTAATGAGGTGCTAAAAAGGATTGGGTGGCACTAATAGGCTTAGAAATATTCCTAGTATTTTTGGGTGTTTTTGGGTGATTTTTGGAAGTGAAGAAGGGCTCTAAATACACTTGTGTGTACACTTACCGGGGTGTAGCTAGCATTTTGCTAGGGCACGCAGCAGGGTGGGCCGGCCGACGTGGGCCGGTGGGACCCACTGCGCGTACTGCTCCGTGGGCCGGCGTCGTGGGCGCGGTGGACCGCGCGCCACTGGGCCAATGGTCCAGTGGACCGCGTCTACTTTACGGGCGTGGCTGCCGCGCCGTAGACCGGCCGTGGGCCAGGGCGGCCGCCGAGTCTACGGCTCACGTAGACCAGGCGCAGGGAGTCGCGGGCGGACGACGTAACGGGGAAGGGCGACGGCGTTGCTGCCCTGGGCCCGCCTGTCGGGTTTAAGGGCAGAGAGGGGGGGGAGATGGCGGGGCGACGACGGGTAACGGCGGCGGGGCGTTACGCCGGGGCCAGGCGGCGCCGCCGGACGCGCCATGTGCGCCGCCGTGGGGACTCGCTGGCGTGGCCCTTGCCGGTGCTAGAGCTCGCCGGCAGCCTTGCGGTTGGCACCAGACGGATGAGGGGAACACGGCGGACTCGCTGGTGGGGAGTGGGAGGGCCGAGGGGGAGTGGAGCGGCATGGCTGTGCGCGGGGGAGGAGCGGAGCTCGGTTTGAGTTCGGTGATCCCAGAGAAGAGGCCTGGGGGTGCCTTTTATAGGCGGAACAGGAATGCGGGGTGAGGCCACGTAGCGCGGAGGAGATGGGGCGGCCGGCGGAGCAGGACGCGCGGCGGCAGCGGAGGGGTTGAGCGCCGGCGGCGGGGAACCTTGGCCAGGCGAGGTTTGGGATGGTCGGCGCCGTCATTCGGGCGCGGTGGGAGCCGGGGGTGGTGACACGCGTCGCACACGCCCCCCCGGAGCTCATCCTGGCCGGCGGTCGAAGATCGAGCGACGGCGGTGCATCCCGGCGGCGCTCGGAGGGGGAAGAGGAAGATGACGTAGGGGGAGCGGGTGACGTCATTCGTGACGTCGCCCCGACGGGCGTGGGCCGCGTGCGTGCGAGAAGCTAGCTGGGCCGCGGGAAGGGGGTGGCGAGCTGCGGCCCGAGGGGAAAGGAGGCGGGTGCGTGGGCTGCGGGCGCAGTGGGCCAAGCGGGCGAGGGAGGTGGACTGGGCCGCGGGAAGGTGTGGGCCGGACCGCGGAAAAGGGGGAAATGCGGGTGAAAAGAGGGAGTTCAGGGGGCAGGGACAGACTTTGTAGTTGGGCTGCAGAGGTTGGTTGGGCCTACGGCTAGGGTTTTGGCCCAACAACGTTTAAAAGGGTTTTTCCCATTTATTTGATGGATTTTTGGAGGGAGTTTGAATTCAAATTTCAACCAAATCTTTTCTAGTTTTAATCTAGGGTTTAGGGACTTAGTTTAGCACTCAAATTGTGGAGCATCCCTTGGATTTTCCCCTAGTTATTTTCCATATTTATTCTTTCTTTAAGACTATAATTATTCTAATGAGTTGAGTGTTTATTTAAATAATCCTAAATTGATTCTATTTAAATTTGAGGGTGTCACACTGAAGGCCATCGATACCCTCAGAAGACGCTCAAGGACCGACTACGCTACAAGCCTGACGAAGCCCTCGCTGCTACTACTTCGTCAGGCCGTACCGACGACATGGACAACGCCAGCGCCGGTATAAAGCCGAACTTACTCTCTTTTTCCGCTTTAGCTAAGGTGCTAGATGTGATCTAGTTAGTCTAGATGATCCTGTTCATGTTTATGTTCTAAGTATTGTTAGTTTCAACTAACAATTGGTATCAGACGCCTAGAACTAGCGTTTCTAGATCCATAGCACGAACCCTGAGTTTAGCCAGTTCGGTTTTTATGTGTAGATCTACTCAGTACCTTTTGTTCATGTTTTAGTTACGATCTACACGTTTTTAGTCATGTTTTAGTTCGGTTTTCTTTAGATCCGTAAGTTTTCATGCCTAAGCTAGGTTATCAGTCAAGTTTTTAGTTTCTCAGTGATGTTTTTATTAGATCTAGCATTTTTTTAGTTAAGTTTTCTCGAATTTTGTCAAGTTTTACATGCTAGAATATCGCTAGAATATCAGATCAGAGAAGTTTTAGAGTAGATTCATCAAGTTTTAGTTGAGTTTTCATGTTTTACCTAATATCTACACAATTAGGGTTTCGGTTTATACATGTCACACATGATTTTTACGTTATAAGCATCATCTCAGCCCACCCCGTAAGGTACTTCATGTACAACATCTTAGCCCAAATCCCCAAAGTACATCATGTACACAACTCAGCCTCACCCCAAAAAGCATTAAGAAGAAGGGGAAAATAAGTAAAAAAAGAGGGGATCTTGCATCCCGAACCCTAGATCTGAGATCTAGGGTTCCCGAAACCCTAACCCTAAAGGCTCACCTTAGCCTTGGCGGCCGCGCGTGGCATGAGTTGGCCGCACGCGACCGCCGTCCTCACGACCGACGCGCCTCGGCTCCGCTCGCGCAAGTGACATGAGTAAGTCACTGCGTAGCGGGCCCTTGGCCACAGCCTTCCTCTTCATGGCGGCGCCTCACTCTTGCGCCGCTGCCACTGGCCGTTTGGAGCACCGACAGATCCCCCTCGACGAGCCGCGAGCGTTCACGCAAGCGGCGCGCAGAGGAGGTCCGTGGAGCTCCGGCTCGGCGGCGTTCCGGCGTGGAGCAGCTTGAGGACCTTCGGGTCTTCGCCCTCACTCACCGGACATGGAGAAGAAGTGGATAAGGGGGGCGGCGGGCGGCGTTACGCCGCTCCGCCGCCGGTGGCGCTGAGCTCTCTCAGTGGCTGTCGAAGATGGAGGAGAAGGCGGCGGCGGGCGGTGGATCGCTCCGCCGCCGGCGACGCTGAGCAGGGGAGGGCTGCTCGGGCGGGGGAGGGGGGGGGGGGGGGAGGGGAGGAGAAATGGCTAGGGTTTGCCACTCCCCAGGGCGCCCTCGCCCTTATATACCTCCGATCCGCGCAGCTGGCCGTCCGATCGGCCGGACCGCTCAGATCGCTGCGGGGGAGGGCGACAGCGCGTGGCTTGGCCGTTTCGGCGGCCCGCCCGTCGATTGCTGGGCTACGGCCCGTTAGGTCAGTTAGCGGGCTGGGTCGCTTCGCATTAAGCCGTGCGGCGCGCCGCGTTGAGCCACGCCTTCGCCCTGAGCCGCGCGCCCGAGCCCAGCTGCGAGCTGCGCCGCCGCAGCGCCGAGCCGCGCCATCGCGCCGAGCTGCGGGCAAGCTGCCGCGAGCCGATGCGCTCCTGAGTCGTGCGCATCCGCTGGGCCGCGCGCGTAAGTGGCCTGCGCGTTTTCTGAGCCGCGCGCGCGTTGTGTGCGTTAGATGGGCCGCACGTTTAGTGGGCTGTTGTGGGCTATTTTGAGTCTCGGGCTGAATAAGTTTCCTCCTTTTATTTAAGTTTTCAGTATGTTTTCTCAGTTTATTCCTGTTTTAAGTGCATAAGTCTTTTATTGAAGATGTTGGTGTTCATGTGCATTTTTCTGCTAAGTTATCACTGAAATTTTAAGTTTAAATCCACTTATACTTAGAGATGCCTCTAGATAAATGGAACCATCGGAAAATTTATTTAGAGTAAACTTGTGTTTATTTCAACCACCGTTGTTTATTCATGAGTATTAAGACGAATTTCGTTTGTTTTCCCCACCGGTGATTGCAAATTGAAATTTAATGCATGTTTTAATCAGACCACCGTAGGGTTATTTCATGCTTTTATTCGCATTTATTTGTATATTATTATTACTAAGCTAAGTTTTATTTGTCTTTTGTTTCAGTGACAAATGTCAACTCCGTTGCATCGTACCTTAACAACATCAAGCCGCTCAACGGAGCGAACTTCCCCGAGTGGAAAGGCCAGATTCAAACGTGCCTGATGTGGAACGACCTTGATCTCGCGCTCAGGGAAGATAAGCCTGCTGCTCCTGCTGCTGGAGGGTCTACCACTGCTATTGAGAAGTGGGAGAGGTCCAACTGCCTTGTCGTCATGGTAATGACTTAGACAATCAGCGCCGGCATTAGGGGGGCTATTCCCACTAAGACTGCTGCGGGTGTTGATCTCACTGCTAAGGAGCTCCTGGCTAAGATTGAGGAGAACTTCAAGAGGTCATCTAAGACTTATGCAAGCACTCTGATCATGAAATTAGTCTCCTCTCAGTACAATGGTCAGATTGGAATCAGAGAGCACATCCTCAACGTGTGTGACATGGCAAATAAGCTTAAGGAGATGCAGATGGTTTCCTCGTGCATTTCATCATGACTTCAGTCCCTCCACTGTATGCTGCCTTTAAGATAAACTACAACACCAACAAGACTGTTTGGTCTATCAGTGATTTAATCAGCTACTGTGTTGAGGAGGAGGAGAGACTTAAGACAGAAAAGATGAAGGATGTGGTCAACATGGTTGGCAATCTCAGCCTAAATGGCACTCCTAAGAACCAGCATGAGTCAGGCAGCAGCAAGCAAGGCAACAAGAAGCACTCTAAGAAGAATGGGAACAAGAGTTTTGGTCCCAAGAATGACAACAAGTTTAAGCGTGCTGACCAGTCTAAGGGTGGCAAGATGACTTGCTCCTTCTGCGATTCACCCAAGCATCTTCAGAAAGGATGTGCAGGTTTTAAGGAATGGCTAAACAAGCAAGGTAATTTTTAGTATGATGTTGTCTCTTTTATTGATGAATTATTCTTAGCTGATTTTTCCCCTAATACTTGGTGGATTGACTCAGGTGCCACTGTGCACATTTCCAATTCATTGCAGACATTCCATATGATCCAAACTATAAGAAGGGGGGGAGCGAAACCTAAGAGTGGCTGATGGGAACGGCGTTGAGGTTGAAGGCGTTGGAAGCTTCGTCTTAGAGTTGCCAGGCGGCTTCCTGCCTTAGTTTAGAAGAAGTTCTTTATGTTCCTAGCTTAAAAAGAAACCTTATTTCAGTATCGGCTTTACCAGATTCAGGACACGTTTGTGTATTTGATAAAGACAAGTGTGTGATTCAGTTTAATTCAATAAATGTGGGTCTTGCTGAAAGGCAAGGCAAACTCTATATGCTCTCTTTAAGTAATGATTCTGTGATGAATGTTGCTAATGTTTCTAATAAGCGTAAGCGTTTTAATGAGACCTCATCGAAGCTGTGGCACTATCGTCTTGGCCACATTTCGAGGGGAAGAATGGATCGTCTCATTAAAGAAGAAATAATAGAGAAATTAGACTTATCAGACTTAGAGCAGTGCATCGACTGCGTTAAGGGGAAATACGCTAAGACAATTAAGAAAGGCGCTACTAGGAGTACGGGCGTGTTAGAAATAATTCACACAGACATCTGTGGCCCTCTCTCTGTAGAATCAGTGGATGGTTATGATTCTTTTATAACATTCATTGATGATTATTCCCGCTATGGACACATCTATCCTATCCATAAGCGTTCAGATGCGTTAGAAATATATAAGATATATATCAGAAAGAAGTTGAGAAACACATAATACTACCATTAAGATAGTAAGATCGGACAGGGGAGGTGAGTACTATGGGAGACATGCTCAATGTGGTCAAATTAAGGGACCATTCGCTAAGTACTTAGAAGACAATGGCATAAGAGCTCAGTACGCCATGCCAGGCGAACCACAGCAAAATGGAGTTGCTGAGCATCGCAACCGTACGCTCATGGATATGGTACGGGGCATGATCAGTCATTCTAGCTTGCCAGTGGAGCTGTAGATGGAAGCATTAAAGACAACTGCTCATATACTTAATCGGGTTCCGTCTAAGTCAGTTCCCAAGACACCTTTTGAGTTGTGGAATGGAAGGAAACCGTGTTTAAATTATTTAAAAGTATGGGGCTGCCCTGCTGAGGCAAAGCTGTTTGATCCACAACACAAGAAATTAGATTCTAAAACAATAAGCTGTCATTTTATTGGATACCCAGATAAGTCAAAGGGGTACAAATTTTATTGTCCTGGTCGTTTCAATAAGTTTGTAGAGACCAGACATGCTATGTTCCTAGAGGACTCAGACGTTAATGGAACTTTTCCAAGGAGGGAAATTAGTCTCGAAGAATTGCTGGTTGAGCTTGCAGAACCAGTGATTCAAAAGCCTACGGAGGTATATCAGTTTGTACCACCAGTGATTCCTCCTACTCAGATGAGCAGCACTGCGTCAACTGCTGTTATTCAGGCGGAAGAAATTCCACAAGAAATACCTCAACATATTCCTGAACCAGTTGCGATCGAACCATTAAGAAGATCGCAAAGGGAAAGGAAGAAAGCTATTGATCCTAGAATTTATCAGACATTTTTAAGTGAGGATTTATATGATGTTGGGAAAATTAATGATCCTGCCACATTAAGGCAGGCAGTTGAGAGTGAGAATTCCACTAAATGGATTGAGGCCATGCAAGAAGAACTTAAGTCTATAGGTTCAAATAAAGTCTGGGAATTAGTAGAAGTTCCTGATGGGATCAAACCAGTAGGCTGTAAATGGGTCTACAAGACTAAACGTGATTCCAGAGGGAACGTTGAACGATTTAAGGCCAGACTCGTGGCAAAAGGGTTTACACAGAAAGAAGGAGTTGATTATAATGAAACATTTTCTCCTGTGTCTACCAAAGATTCTTTTCGAATCGTCATGGCATTAGTAGCACATTTTGATATGGAGCTGCATCAGATGGATGTTAAGACTGCGTTCCTTAATGGAAATTTAGATGAGACTATTTATATGGCTCAACCGAAAGGTTTTGCTATTAAGGGTAAGGAACATATGGGATGCAGATTAAGGAAATCCATTTATGGACTCAAGCAAGCATCCAGACAGTGGAACCTTAAATTCGATAAGTTATTAAGAAATTTGAATTTAAGGAGACTAATGCAGATAGCTGCATCTATGTCAAAGCAAAGGGTGGAAAGATAATAATCCTAGTGTTGTATGTGGATGACATACTATTAGCTTGCAATAATAAGAATATGTTGTGTGAGACTAAGAATTTTCTTTCATCCAACTTCGATACGAAGGATCTTGGTGATGCCTCGTATGTGCTTGGCATTGAGATACACCGAGACAGAGCTCAAAGAATACTAGGATTATCTCAGAAAGCATATATTGAGAAAATGCTTAGGAGATATAATATGGAAAAGAGCAACACTTCACCTGTTCCTATTCACAAGGGCGATAAGTTTAGTAAAGAACAGTCCCCTAAGAATGACTTAGAAAGAGAAAGAATGGAGAACGTTCCTTATGCTTCTGCTATTGGAAGCATAATGTATGCACAAGTCTGTACGCGTCCTGACTTGGCATTCGCTGCCGGAGTTTTTAGTAGATATCAGTCTAAACCCGGATGGGCTCACTGGGTTGGTGTCAAGAAGGTGTTAAGATATTGCCAAGGCACTAAAGACTATATGCTCACATATAGGAGATCAGATAATCTTGAGGTTGAGTGTTACACTGATGCTGACTTTGCTGGTGATGAAGATGATAGAAAGTCTACTTCTGGCTGTCTTCATGCTAGCAGGGGGAGCAATTTCATGGAGAAGTGGTAAGCAAGGTGTAACTGCTGCATCGACCATGCAAGCTGAATTTGTGTCATGTTTTGATGCAACGGGATAGGGCGTGTGGCTCAAAAGTTTCATACCGGCATTAAGAATTGTGGATAGCATCTCGAGACCTATCATAATGCACTGCGACAATCAAGCTGCAGTTTTCTTCACGGCTAACGATAAATTAAGTGGTGCTTCTAGGCACATTGATATTAAGTATCGTGTCGTGAAAGAAAGAAACCGGGACCGCACGTATAAGATTGAGCATATAAGTACAAAAGCAAATATTGCGGATCCGCTTACAAAAGACATACCACCATTTCTCTTTCAGAAACATGTCCTAGGTATGGGATTGGTTGATAGCCTTGATAAGGTCCTGGTTCAGGGCCATTAGTACTTCCCCAAATAAGAATAAGTAATCCTAACAAAGTTTTTCAGTATAGACTATGGGTAATGTTGTCCCAGTGTGCCGAAGTGCTGCTGACGACGCATTGGTCTGGTACTTGCTGATTTACTGAGGAGGGATTTTAGTTTAAGTTAGTGACTGAATAAGTATTAGTTTAAGTTTTTAGTTTAAGTTTGTTTGACCTTCGGTCAAGGGGGAGAATGTTGGATATCGGTTTGACCTCGGTCAACCAACAGACCAAGGATAAGGGGGAGCGTATCTCGCCCCCCTAATCCGAGATTTAGTCCAACTAATCTAAGTCTGTTTTGGCTTATCGGGAGGTAAAGTTTAGATAACTACGGACTCGGCCCCGGGCCTACAGCGCGGACTATATAAGGAAAGGGTCCCCCCACGGGGTTCCTTACACGCAAAACGAGGTTTACCTAAACCCTAATCCACCCACCGATCCCAAAGCGCGCTGGAAGGCCTGGAAGCTCGAGACGCGCGTCCTGGGCAGTGTCGTTGGCGTCCTGAAGGCCATCGATACCCTCAGAAGACGCTCAAGGAACGGCTACGCTACAAGCCTGACGAAGCCCTCGCTGCTACTACTTCGTCAGGCCGTACCGACGACATGGACAACGCCAGCGCCGGTATAAAGCCGAACTTACTCTCTTTTTCCGCTTTAGCTAAGGTGCTAGATGTGATCTAGTTAGTCTAGATGATCCTGTTCATGTTTATGTTCTAAGTATTAGTTTCAACTAACATGATGTACCTGAAAGCGATGAAACTTCCAATAAGGTATCAATCAGGCATTCTACTCCAAATTTAAAGAAGTGTAAGCCTGACTCAAAAGAATGAGAGGAACAGAGACTGAGGAGTTTACCTGGCAAAATCCAATGCTAGAAAGCTAATAATCTGGGAACCACAGGCTTGCATGTATTTTGATCTGATAAAACCAAACCAAAAACAGAACCCAGGGCCCATTGCGCGCCAAGTACCGCTGATGAATCAATATCCACATCCACCTGCGGAAGCTAAGACTGACTAATAAGAATTTATGCTTTGCCCATAGTCTTCACGATGACCCAAATAACACATTGTGCACTTCTTGCAATTGATATGGCTGCATGCTAGAACAAACCTCTGGAGCAGGTGGAGACTGGAGTAAACCTTCGACGTGCTGAACCACCGGATCATGGATAGGTAGATTTAAGGGAAAATAATCTAGAGGCAGTGATAGACGGAGGATTTTACATTATTATTGAGTTGGAAATCTTAAAAATATGAAAAGCATCACATACGGCTCCGCTTTTGCACAAACAGTGATCCAATCTACGTTTATACCATCGGTGGTTGCTCGTGGCCCCCATAGTAAAACCGCCCGTTGACAATCGGGGTGACGGCATAGGCATTCCGGTTCGTCTCGAGCTTGGGCAAGTCCCCAGTTACAGGCCAAGCCCGGCCGTTTTGGTCGACGAGCTGAATGTTGCTGATGGACGCAGCGCTCTTGACATCCGTTGGCAGGTACCCACTTCCCATCGGCGTCGGCTTCGTTATGGGTGCTGACACGACGCCGCCAAACGTAATGCCGACTGCTCTGTCTGCGAAGCCTCCGGTGAAGAGCGATCTTGGGAAACGGCCGATCAGTTGTGGGGGACGGTCGAGCCCGCAGTACACAAGCCAGTCACCTGATGTGCCATTCTGTACATTTATTAAGGATCATATCTCTCTGTCAGTATATATATAGTTATATATATGTATATATGTAAGCATGATATGAACAAGCCTATTCTGTACCTTGATGATTTTAAGGTTGAGGTTTCGCTTGGCTCCGTTGGGAGATGATACGTGGTCGATGACATCTCCAGGAGTGATGGCTGCGCCTTTCTCAGGCTGAAAACCATTGCACTTCAGGTTGAGGCAGCCTGTGCTTTGGAACCCATCATTCTGCAGTGACATTACTCCATATTAAAACATAAAACACAAACACATGCTAGCTGCTATCAACTCCGCCTTGTGGATTCAGAAAAAAAAACATGCAACTCACGGTCCACTTGATGTAGAAATGGGTCTTTGAATCACCGTACAGGTCGGGTAAAACCTACAAGGGCAACGGAAGCGTTAGCTAATTTCCTGAAATTTCCAGACGTACGTATATATGGTGCTTTATTTGTAGGTTATATATGTATAAATACTCACATCCCAACCAATCATAATGCTTTTCAGGCTAGATGGTGCGCCATCTCCTTCATCTGCAATCCAAACCGCGGCCGCACTCCCTTGTCCCTGAGCCAACGGGAGGCCATACACGTCCATTGTTCCGATGAACCCGTAGTAACCATTTGGTGCCGATGCAGCACCATGATATGCAAACTAAATCATGACGAGAAACAATTAATTAATAATTAACCTCCATTCAGTAGCAAATTCTAAAAGTTCTGCTGGAATGGGAGAATAATATCACATGAATCTCACGCTGATCCGATCCAAAACTATAGCTAGAAAAATGGCCCAAGTTTGGCACATTATAAGATCAAAACATGTGCTCTGTCACAACTCACCGTACCTCTCCTACATTACTGTCTCCAAAAACAAGAATAGCCGCTAGGAGAAAGTGAAAAGGGGGTAAACAATTGCAAGCACATCGCGGGATAACTCACGTATACTATGGCGTCAGAAGAATCCTGCAGGTGAGGTGAAACGTGGCCGATCAAGCCTCGAATCGAACTTGTTTCGTTGATGGGCGCATGGAACTTCTGTTTGACCTCTTCACCTGTTGCATGGCTCCGAGATCCATGGACTTCACCGGCTACAAGCAGCACGAACAGAGTACACGCAACCAGAAGGATACCCATCTCTCTTTGATCAGATTTGCACAACATGAAAGGCACATAGCTAGGTTACCTATATATACATGGAAGATCTCGATATCCCTCGTGATACCTTCATTATTACAAAGATTATATACAGGTTGTAAGGTTGATCTGATATCACTCGTGTTTTTCTTTCTTTAATTTGGCATGGAGACATGTGTGCATTTTTTTCGGCATGAAGAAGCAGCTGGGCCTCTAAAGTCAGTGAATTGTAAGCACGATATACTATCTGGATAAGGGTCCAATTATGTGAGATATGATGATAATTGATATATTACGCACCATTTCCGTAAGAAACATTGATACGGTGCATGGCATGCATCAACTGCTCTCTGTACTAAAGCTCCAAAAATCTGCACAATTTTAGGCCTTCCTGTCTCCGTGCGTGCGGCCGAGATCCTGCGGTGATGGAATGGTCCGGTACTCCGGTCGAGGAGGAGGCAGGCTTGACATTTATATTTCACAAAATATAAACAGAGGAGGGCCTCTGTTTTGCGCTAAACAGAGGCCCCCTCCCGTCGCGACCTTCCTCCCGCCTCCCTCCTCCTTCTCTATCGCGCACGGGCCGATGCCTCCTCCTTCCTCCGCCTGCACGCCGCCAGCAGCCTGAGGAGTCGCGTCGCCGCCGCCGCCGGAGAAGATGACCAGAAGGGTTAGGGTTAGGGTTCCGGGTGGAGGGTGGGCGGCGGCCGACGGTGGCGGGGGCGCCGGCGGCCGCGGGGGAGGCGGTGGAGGAGGGGGACCTTTAGGGTTCCGGGGTTGTCGGGGTTTCCATCTCCGGCGGACCTAGAGGGGAGGGTTGGGGCGGTGGATCGACCGGCGGAGGTGGCGGTGCGGCCGGTGGCGGAGGGCGCGGCGGCGCGGGAGCGCCGCCGGCCGGGCAGGGTTCGATGACGGTTGGGCGGTGTCAGCGGCAGGGGATCCGGTGGAGGTCGTCGGTGTCGGGCTCGGGAGGCGGCGGATCTGAGGTTGGTGGCCAGCAGTGGAGCTTGGTCGGCGGCGGATCTGGGGCCACGGGAGCCGGCGGCGGCGGCGGACGAGGAGGTGCGCGGGGAAGCGGCGCCGGTGGGGTTCGCGTCGGCCGCGGGAGCCGCCGGCGGCGGAGGCAGCGGGAGCCACCGACGCCGGGGAAGGGAGGCTCGCGGGGACGGGTTAGGGTTTCGGCGGGGGAGGGGGAGGCGCGGCGTGCGGGAGGTGAGGAGGAAGGAGCGTGCGGGAGGAGGCGTGCGGGGGAGTGGCCTCAAGTTAAGCTACGCACTTCGAAATAGCGGTGCAGGAGTAGGGCGTACAATGGTGCGCGTCAAACGTGTTGGAAATGTTGGCATGCGAAGCAGTGTTTTCTTGAGGCACGCGTAGAGCTGCGACTTGGGCCGTGCCGTGTTGACACAGCCCGGCCCTCTCGTGCCTCGTGTCGTGTCGGGTCAGGACTTTTTGGCACGCCGTGCCGTGTCCGCGTGGCACAACTTATCTTTTACTCGGCTCAAGCACGATCCATGGCACGCCGGCACGCCTTCATGTCGTGCCAGCCCAAGCACGGCCCTCAGGATACATGTGTTTGTTTTTTATTCATGTTCATTTTCTTACATATAATTATACATTCATATGATGCGCGGACTCGACCTCTGGTGAGATGAAGGCGGAGGCCACGACCGGACGGGGACTCAGCGGGGGCGGTTCACCTTCGCCGGTATCTACAGGGGTGGGCGAGGGACGCCGGCGTGGCTAAGTTCCGCCCGGCCTCCCTTCCGACGTCTCGAGGCGGCGACGACGGGGGCGAGCTGGCGCCGTCCTCTCTCCCCTTCTTTCTAGATCTGAGGTTGGTCGGCGACGTCCTGAGTCGACGGAGACGGCAGGCAGGATTGTGGAGACATATCAGAGTCCTCAATGGTCGATCTCTTTGGCTTGCAGGTGCTTACGCCTACTCGCTTGTGCGCCATGTTGAGTGTACTGCTGGAATTTGGAAACCCGATCGATGCCTGAGCCTAAGCGCTTGGTACGATCCTACGAGTCTGGAGACCGGCGGTGGTGCAATGGGGCTGGACGGGATGGGCGTTCGTCAAGGTCCAATGGTTCTCGGGCGAAAGCGTTTGCGTGGTCTTGGACTGTCGCCGGTTATGGCGGTGTTGTGGAACATCGTTCTCCTTTTTGAAGGCGTTGCTGAGAGGACCACGACGTCCATGGGATTCTCCAGGTGAAAACCAATGAACTAGTGGTTCGAGTGGTAACAACATCTTCGATGCTATACTGCAGGGGTTGCTTTGGAGTCCTTGAAAGGGCGACATGGGTGCTTTATGTGCTCGACGGGGGCCAGTGGTGTTTTTTTCTTTAAAATAAGGAGTGTTGGTGTTCGTGTTTGGAGATCGACTCAGTACGGTTTCTACACGACAAGCAACATGATGTGTTCGACAATCAATACAAGGGGAAGCGAAGTGTTATAGAAGGAGCTTGAAACTTAGCCTTTGTTTTTTTTCTTGTTTTGTTTTCCTCAGTGTGAGGACTTGAGATCTATGTGCTCTTGTATTCTCTGGCTCTGTAGCCAGTTTTCTTGGCTGTAAGCGCTCCCCTGGAGTAGCGGAGGCCGGTTATTCCATAATTAAAAAATACACTCATATGATAGAAAATAATTTTTAAAATTAGTGGAATAAATCTTAATGGTGAAGACATTATAGATGGATGTTGGAATTCTCGATAGTTATACAGATGCAACATTATTCATTTTATGAATGTCCATTACCACAATTACCACAATTCCATGCTCAAAAGGTTAATTTTTTTCCCCGTCACATTAGTTATGTTAGACTCTATAAATGGTAGAGAACGACATGCTATAGACGTGTCGATGGGCCATTTTCGTGCCATGCCTGCCCAAGTACGGCCCAAGATACGTGTCGTGCCGAGATCCTAAGCACGACACGGCCCTCGCCATTCGTGTCATGCTAGCACGGCCCAAAATTTATTGTGTCGTGTCGTACCAGAATGTCGTGCTTCGGATGGCCCACAGTTGGCACCGCCCAAGTCCCAGCTCTAGGCACGCGCATGAGAAGAATCTTGCTATTTTCTCAAGACGATGACAGGGGTTAAGACATACGTAAGCAAATATACATATATAATATGCTGATGCCAACTACATGCGCATCATATGATGCCCATTCCACCCGCAGTCACATGGAAGCATGATGATTACGTACAGAATATGTATTAGAACTAAGAAAAAATGAACAAACAGTTGGTTAGCTTTTTGTACACATTTTTGCCAATCCGCTGAAGCAAGAAAAGTCATATATAATGACATGGAAGTTACACCTTAGCCTCACAACAACCATCATATATACTTCTACACCGTTGCTACATTCCTTCCAAAAATTATATATATACACATGAACAAACTAGCTGTTGTGTCCGTTGAAAGAATCAAAATGAATAATGAGACCTGATGTATTTTCTATAACAACCTCAGCCTGTACCTTTCTGTATATACCGTCCTGAACTCCTGATGATGAATTACTAGCTAGTATACTACACTATACCAACTACCGAGTCCTATGAGCTGCCATGTCCAAGTCGTCGCGGGGCAATAAGCTTCTTGCTGAATCCAGCACCGAACCACCTCCTGGTCACGTCCCTGAGCATGGTGTCCTGGACGTCGCAGAACTTGTTCGCCCACCCTTCCGGCTCGACCGCCTCGAACCCAAGTCCCGGCGTCCGGTCCTTGGAGCCATGGTTCACCGGGTCGGTCCAGTCGGCGACGTAGGTGGACACCCGGCGGCGGAACTTGAGCTTGAACTCGTCCCATGCCTGGTACTTGTAGTGGTTGACCCGGGCGTGCCTGGACCGCTCCCACCTGAACCCCGGCCGGAGCTCGAAGTGGTGGATGGAGTTGACCAGCGACGTGTCCACCGCGTCCAGCCGCACCACCGACTTGTGCCGCTCCTCCGCTCGCCGCCGGCACGTGTACCCCTGCGTCACCCCCTCCTCGGGGTTTTTAGTTTGGCCGGATGGCCCGAAATCCCTGCACCCTAGCGTGAGCTGGCCGACGTCCGGCTCGACGCCGCCGGCGACGACCGAGCGGAGCATGGATTTGGCCGGCTTGGTTGACTGCGCCCAGGCCGGGGAGAAGATGAACTCGTCGACGTCAACGAAGGCCATCCAGTGGCAGGAATCCCGGTGCGCGGCGGCGGCGTAGGAGAAGCCGGCCTCCTGGGCCTTGGGCCACGGCCAGATGTGCGTGGTGACGTGGAACCCCTCCGTGTTCAGCTGCCGCACCTGGGCCTCCAGCTCGTCCTGGCTCCCGTTGTCGTAGAGGAAGAAGCGGTCGACGCCGACGGCGGCGTGGTAGGCCACCCACTCGCGCAGAAACTTGCCCACGTCGCGGACCATCGTGCACGCGCATATGAGCTTCTTCTTGCTCTCCTTTTGCTCCGGCGGTGGTGGCAGCGTTGGAGGGGTGTAGGTGGCCACGGAGGGGATCGGCTCGCCGCCGGCCACGGCCAGCGTGACGCGGAGGTCGCCGTCGGCCGGCAGTGGCGGCGGCGGGCAGCGGAAGACCTGCTGCGCCGACGTGGCGGCCGGGAGCGAGGCCACGACGGCGTCGCCGGATGCGTCGCGGCCGCGGTAGTAGACGCAGGTGACGTCGGAGGCGTTGCGGTTGACCCCCTGGCGCGGGTTGACTCCCTTGGCGAATACCAGCACGTCGCCGCCGGGGCCCAGCGTGGCGGCGTCGTACACGAGGCGGCCGCTCCAGCGCGCCATCTCCCTGCTGCTGCCGCCGCTTATTGCCGGAGGCGACCGGGATGATGCCGCCCGCTTGGCCGCCAATCAGCATGGTCGGCGCGCGGAAGGGCGGCTTGTGGCGGCGCTCTGGCGCGGGCATGGCGCAGGTGTACGCGCGGCGGCCGGACGCGGGCATCCTCCCGAGCGATCGCGCCGGGGACGCCGCGCCGCCAGGGAACGCGCACGTGGCGTTGTGGTGGTCCCCGGGAGACGCGGCGCCCGGGTGGAGCAGGACGAGCACCTCCCAGTCCGGGAGCAGCACGGCGTCGGTGTCCGCCTGGGGATCTCCGGATGGCGGCGTCGACGTTGCTGCCTCCCGGACGGTGCGGAGGTTTAGGCGCTGCTTGGTGGTGGCGCTGCTGGTGCCCCGCGGCACGAGCAGGGCGCGCGCCGGCGACGAGGATGAGGCGTGGTGGTGCAGGGCGGCGGCCGTCGGGGTGGAGATGAGGAAGGCGAGGAGCGCGGCGAGGGCGAGGGCCACGACCAGCAGAAGCCGCAGGGCCCTGCCCCGGCGCCGCGGCGGGGACGGCGGCGACTGCATGATGCCTTGGCTTTTTTGGAGTACTCTAGATTATTAATCGCAGCAACGAAGACAACTCAACAAAGCCGGCGGAGTCAGCGCCTGTATATATGCATAGTTGTTATTGTTTGAGTTCGTGGCGGACGCGGAGTCGGACTAGACGATGGTGTGGTTTTGAATTCGACGCGACTCTGTTTAGTTATGCGAGGAAGGAAGGATCGAATAATTTCGATTCATATATGTATGCTAGTTGGAGTCCGATCCGGATCCGTTTAGTCGCGTCTGATTTTCGAAAGAAACGCGTCAACGTTGATGACGATTACAACAAAGCACGCACGCACGTCGTAGGGTGGAAGGAGGGGGGAAACGATGACGTGCAAACAATACCACACACCACGGGCTCAGTCAGAGCACGCGGCAAATGAACCCCCCCAGCCAAGGCGACAACAGCGATGCATGCATGCATGCATGCCCGGTCCTCACCGGGTCAACCCAAAAAACTCTCACTGTTGACTGTGTGTATAGGAGGGACACATCACATCCGGCCGGCTATAAACGCTGGCCCAGCCGCAGTCGGCCCGGCCCACAAACCTAACCAACGGGTCAGAACTCAGAAGCCTGCACCTACCAGCTCGCCATGTTTTCTCACCCAGTCCCCCCTCCTACGGTCCTACCCATTCTCCATTTCTGCCGAGCAAATTGCAAGAGCAAACCATAGAGAAGAAACGGCAGATCTGAGCAGGCACATCCATTACACCATTACCACCCATACCATCTGCCTTCAGGAAGCCATGGACTACGCAGAGGCAAACGGACTCTTTTTCACTAAGGTTCGTTTTGAGTCGTATTGAGGGGAATTGGATAGTATTGGGACGTATTAAATCCCTAACAAGTCAAAATATATTTCAATACACTCTAATACACTCTAATACCTTCCAACCCCTCTGAGGAAGATATTAAACGAACAATGCCTAAGACAGCGCAGAACGTCAGTGAGCTGTTCTACGAGCTTTGGCAAGTGCTCGAACCGTCTCAGCTTCAGTTCTGTGAATTTTTATCTGTTGATCGATCCCATGATTGATTAAAGGTAAACCGTTTCTGTGCATTGCCAGCCGAAAGACTGGTGAAGTTGCGGCCTACGTCCGGCTGGAATGATCCTGCACGACGGCAGGCACCGCTATTGCAGGCGTGAATTGTCAAATCCATCAGAAAAGGCATTAGGGTCGAAGGAGGGATATCACAATTCACATGATACATATACGTGCAAACCTTGTGTTATTCTGCCTTTGCCACGTTATAAACCTTCACATCTGTGGAAGGATGTAATTAGGGAGACCATGCTGTTCACATCACTGACATACAAACACAATTATGCCGCTGACATGATATTAGTTGGTGACTAACAAAATCATTGTCTTTGACCAGGGAAAAAAACTCTATTTGACAAGGAGAAAGAAAGCAGAGGATCGTGCATCAGCTGGGGCTTTAATATACAGTACGGATGGTAAAATAAGTTATACAAAATTTGCTGTATCAGCATATGAACAAAGAATAACTATCAACAATCATCTGTGCTCTATAACTTAAGCTCTACACATGCAAGGGGTGAGGGGATTTTCCCAAAGGTCATAGTGTGGGAAGGTGGGCTCAGGGAGGCCAGTTCGTGTCTGATGGGTGATCATCACGTCCTCTACGAAAGTCGCCCATGGCATGTAAGGGTCGCCAAAGAACTTGGACATGAGCCCCTTGTCTGGCTTGATAGACTTGAGACGGTGGCGCCCCATGTAGCGGCGGTAACCGATGATAAGCTTGGCGAAATTGCCACCGTGGGTCATGACAAACACGTCTGATTTCAGGCATACCAGGAAGTCCAGTGCAGCAAGGCTGGTTACATGCTTCTTGAAAGGCTCCATCTCCTCCTTGCTTGCAAGATCTTCTTTGCTAACCTGCAGTTACGAAAGGATAGGTCAGCATGATCAGGTGTTTCTCAGGCAGCTTCCATAAATTCCATAAATATACTATGATAAAGAAAATATAGGTATCTCAATTATATATATTCCTTCATATGCTACTTTTGCGTTCTGTACTTCTGCATAATTTTAAATCAAAGGCAGGGAAAAAAGGGCCTGCGCAAACTTCAGAGGCACTTACCAGATTGGGGAACATATTCCTCAGGGGTGCCATTCGAGTGTTTCCACCGTACACCTGCCCTGATGCAACATAAATCTGAGTTTCCTTTGTGTACCCCATTGCACGCAAAATAATTCCTATTTCCCCAGGTTCTAGTGGGCAGCGGCCTTCTTTTCTCTTCTCTAGTGCTAACGGCCATAGGTGAGATCCATTCTGCGTGCAAAGTACAAGTGAATAGAGTATATCCAAATAATGCACTCTCCACCATTAATCTTTTCAAGGATCATGTCATCATCTGGTATTCAGAAAACTGAAAATTCACGTCACCTTGTACCGCCTTGGCCATTGCTTCTGTCTGTAAGTAGCCATCATAGCTTTCTCCTCTCTAGTTCCAGCAAAATCACAAAAAGAAAGACCCACCATTCCTTTCTCAAATCGCAGATGAAGAGCCCTGCGGAAGCAAGTGAGATTGAGTATGAGACATCAATTTGTCAACTGGAAGCAAGATGAACAAAAGAAAGTGAACTAAGCTTTACATGTACGGATTTAAATTGCCTGTTCGGTTCCTCATCCTTGTTGCTAGCCTGTCAGCCATTTCTTCAATGTCAGGTAGAAACTTCAAAGCATGATAATTAACTCGGCACCTGAGTCGGTTAATCTCCATTGGAACATTGCCATATCTGAAACAGCATGCTTAAACATAATTAGCACATCTACAGATACACCAAAAGAGTAAAAAAATGTCATGGTCATATTGCCATCTTGATGCTGTGATATACTTACCCTAACCTATCAACGAACGGCTTGATGGACATTATCTTTTTTTCTTTGATCCTTGGAAGCACATTGTCAATGTAAAATTGTGCTGATGCATACTTTGGGACATTTTTCACAGTGCGCCTGTTACAACAAACATACAGAACTTTAGAGGCGAGAGTTGAAACACAATCTCTAGCTGCATCAGTGCTGTACAAGGTTAATAACTCTTGCAAAACTAAAAATGAACAATAAAAGTGTATATGACTAGGCAACTAGGTTGCAAAATGTGGCTATACAAATCAAGCAGAAACAGTTATCCAGTCAGGTGGCACCCTTCAGGTTCATCAGTTCATGTGATCAACAGCAAAAAAAAGAACAAGTTTTTCAGGTTCACGTGATCAGGGTGTGATAAACCCCTCGCTAACAATACTAGTGATTATATTGATAAGATCACCCATATCAGTATCAATCATGTGTGTAGCTTTTAGCACAAGGTATAGCTGAAATTGATGGAACTAACTTTATACTGGTGAAAAGTTCCTCTTTTTCTGTGAACCAATCAGGAATATCCCGAACAATGCGCACATCATCCTTCAAATAATTTATAAAATGATCTACATCAAAGATGTCTTCAAATTTCCTGCATAAAGAGATACGAGTTCTCAACTGTTTAAGGGATCATAAAAAAGGAAGACATGACATATAGAAAAAGGGTGGCCATAAGTTGTTTAAAAGACAACCATAGTTCACCACTTACGTTTGATCTTTCCATATTTGATCCTGCTTTAGCACCGGCAGAATAAGTGTGGCGTTCATTATCTTAGCAATTGCAACAGCATTACATATCTGTAAACGAATCAAATTCAAACAAATTAATAGCTGTGCAATTTACTAAGATAATATGCATATTTTAGCAGAAAAGGCCATTTTTTAATAAGCTTAAAAAAATTGCTGTCAACAAAATGACGATCTTCCAAAGTTGTAGCATTAAGCACCAGGCATCATATAAAAAATTACAAAGTAGAACATGTTAGTTATGTCACATTTTCCCTTGCAAGTCTAAGATTGTGGGATAACTCATGTGTTCACAAGACAACTTCTTAAAGGGCATGAACTGTTGAAAGGGCACATACGTACAGCTATACGTTGCTGGTTTAATCCACCCTCGGCATGAATAAATATAAACCCAGATGTTTCATTCTCTGGTACAAGATCTGCAAAATAGAGGAGATCAAACTGGTAGTTGTCAGGGCCATGACTTCAAGTGAATTTGTCACGTGCACTTAAGCTGTGGATTGGTAAGCCAAAACAAAAATGAGGAACCAACGCAGTTTGAAAGTCATGCCTTGCACCGTTAAAACACTTTCCCAAGAGGGCGTGTACAATGGAGGTACTTAGACATGGTGCTTGCTTATAATTTATAATGAGGTGTTTAAGTTTGATCTAGATGCTTAAGATGTGTGAACTAGGTGCTTAAGGATGTGATAAAAATAGCATCCTCTCTTTCAGAGATCGCCTAAGCATTTTACATTGTACACAAGGCTCAAGTGGGGCAAGTGAGGCACCAAAGGTATCAAAGAAGTTCTGAAAGTTTTTGTTTCTCGGGATGGTTGTTTCATTTTAACTTTATTCTGCTGCTAAAGATTGTATAATTACTCCTGCAACCAGTGCAATTGCACACGAAGAGTGGTGCATCATCCAATGAAAAACTATCATGGCTCGCAGTACAAGTTACTAATAGCAAACTAAATTGATCATTACAGTAAACTAGGATGCAACTAAAGAGGTCAACCAATTATCATCTACTTTTCAACTAGAACACTCAGATTCTGTACTTGCCTGAGATCTCGTCGCTACGACGCTCAGCACATGGCTTCCAGGAAGTGGCTGCTGCATGAGGATTCTCCCACAGAGAGTCCCGCTCGCTCACCTGCAGCATAATACCAAGCCAAACAAAATAACAATTCAGGTCCCAATCAAATTACGTGCGAAATTAGGTTCCCCCAAATACATTGCTCAAATGAACACCTCATTACCCGGGGGCAGTGGAGCCGAATCCCCTCCTTGCGGCACAGGTACGGCGCGTTCTAGGGTCCAGCACCAACACGAGCGTAAGTAGCAAGCAAGAGATCTCCACGAACGTAATTGAGATGCAATGATCAAGGAATCGAGAACTCACGAGGCGTGACCAGACGGAAGGGGCGGAGAAGAGCCCGGCGAGGGCGAAGCAGGCGATTGCGGCGAGCAGGATCCGGTAGGAGGTGGAGGCGGTGGGCGACCTGGGGTCCTCGAGCGCAAGGAGGGAGCGGACGGGGGACGGGAGGGACCACCTCTGGTGGGGGCGGACCCCGTCCTTGCCGCCGCCGACGCGGGGGGAAGCGACCAAGGGAGATGAGGCTGACGCGGCCTCCGCGTCGCGCTTGGACGGGGAGCTCGAGGCGCGGGTCGCCGCCGCAGCGGCCGTGGCGTGCCGCAGCTCGGCCATGGCGCGGCCGCCCCCGCCGCGCTGGCGCCGGTGCGGGGGTGCCGCCTCTTTTTCTCCCCGCTTCTTGCGCGGCGGCGCGGGGTGCGGAGGCGACGGCAGCGAACTGTTCGGATCTCCCGAGTGAAGTGAGGCGAGGTTGGGTTCGTTGGCTGTTCACAGGGCCGTACCCGGAAAGGTTTTCCAGCTGCGTTCACTACTGTTCTAGTGTTCACTGTTCATGGCCTTCAAGTTCAAGTGATACATCAAGAGTGAATTAAAAAAACGAACTGATTTGTGAAAATTTTCTGATTTCAAATAGATATTTTACAAAAATTTAATCGCTTCGTTTTATGTTACAGATTTAAAAGGGATTTAACCAACTTCAACGGATCTGTCAGCTTAAACAGAGATTCAACAACACATGTCACGTCAGTTGTTGGCTCAGTACCGCTACTAGCAGCTTCTTCTGTAGGCTGCACAATATGATTCGTAATTCAGAACCTACAATCTAAGCAAGCACAAAGACCGCTCACGTTGGGTCATTACAGACTGGAGAGTGATTGTTGAGCATTCGCAAGCATATCACGAATACAGTTCACAAGAGGAGCGAAGCGCTCGGAATTGCAACTCTATTTCCCATCGTAATAATGAACAATTGAAGTCTGTACCTGAAGAGTCATGCTACTCTACTCTTCTTAACGTTCCATCACAACCGGCAAAACCAAAAAAAAGTCGAGAACTATGTTACACTTGAAGGTGAGCATAATCACCATACTCGGTTAGCTACAGCTAGGATCAAAACGAGAGCTACAGCTGCTACAAATCTTGCAACCTTTGATCCCACAGCTTTTTCCTCACGATCAAGACTCCTCCATCGCCTGACGAGAGTGCATCTTTCTTAGGTTTCACCTCAAATGTCCAGTCATCCCACCTTAGCGCTGGTAAAAGCTTCTTGATGTAGTTTACGATAGTGGCTTTGTCTCTGATGATGGCATAACCATGAGGCCTAAGGATGCGGTCCATCTCAATTAGCAGATCCTCCAGGCTACAGCCCTGCTTCTCTATCTCAGAGAATAGGCGCCAGGCATGAAGGAGGTCGTAGGTGCGTGGGTATGTCGAGAACGATTCGCACCTTCAATTAAAAAAACGACAAATAAAGAAATTCAAAAGATATAGGAAGCATCTGAGTATGCATATGCACAGAATAATGCACAAAACACTTAGTCAGCCATAAATTAACTATGCAAGTGGTTACATATGGAGAGAAACAATGGAATGGAGCATCAGGTTTTCAATTTTGTCTTTCGTGTAATCATAATAATAATTTGGGAAAAAATTCTTATGGTGAGAACTCCTGCCCGGCTTCCCCAATCACGATGAGTCAATGACTTGTTACCATCTACAGCATTTTCCAAAATATGACAACTGGACTACCTGAGTTTCTGAAACTGTCTATAAGTGCCAGTTATCGTATCCCATACAAGAGGAGTGATGTTAGTCTGCCACCATCTACTAGTTGCATGTCTGAGTGAGTTTCACAGAATTACATGTAACTGCATCTTAGAAACCAATCAAGTTATCACACCTTCTAGTCCTCTATGAATGACAATGAACTTACATGGACATTCGCTAAATCAACTTGAACAATTGTACTTTCTAGTTAACTAAAGGTAGACGACAAACAAAAAGAGATTCTAACAGTTCTAAGCGTGCAAATTTTACCTTGAAACAGTTACATAAATGGATGCGGAGTAGAAAAAAAGTTCTCACCAATTGTGGATAGTCCCCATTAAACCACGATCGTATATAACCTTCAGTTTTCCAGATTCCATCAAAGGAACTACATTCATTACCCAGACATCCTTTTTGCTCAGAGATGCTGCAAATCCACCAAGGTTGGCGCTCATATCCATAACATTTCTAAAGGAATCCTTCTGTATCTCAGATTTCATGTGCTTCCAGTACCGAGTAACTCTAGAATGCCAAATCTCCTTCAAGCAACATTTCAATGTCAAAAAGATCATCACAAAAATGGGTGTGCTTATATTGCAAAATAATGACGTTACTCACATTGTCTTCAGAAAAGTTGTCTGAACTGATCCCAAGCTCTTCAAGACGAGGCGGTGGTGCTGTGAGCCTTTGTGGCCAGGGAAGCAATCCACTGCCTTTAACCTTGTTAACTCCTGGTTAGGCAAAAGAACGTGCCAAATCAGTGCTAAACCAAAAGGGAGGCAACACACAATTGATACCTGAGCTATTTAGTATAGAAGTATAGAACTATTAATAACTGTTTTTACGATTTCCTAAGGAAAACATGCAAGGCGAATTCGTTGATCAATAGTTCCAGAACCAAAAGAAATATGACCGGAATTCATACAAATATGCAATATAGTGCTATAACTCCAGACTACATATGTAGGTTCAGAATCGAAGACATACGATTATTCTAGCAAATGACTGAACAAGGCATTTAGTTAAAAGTAAAATATTGGAACAAGGTAAATCATTTAATACATAATTTAATAATGCTCGCCAGGTAACTATGTGTTGCGACTTTCCTAATAACAAATTCTGTGGTATTTAAAAAATGGCCAAAATAGACACCATGATGTTAGTGTGGAAATAGTAGAGAGTTGAGGCGCTGCTGACAACTTAAAAGAGGGCATAATCTTTGAGCTCCACAATGGCACAACAAAGGGGGGCTGTTTGAGCCTATTGGTGTGTGAATGGGCAGCCCAGAGCATATAATCTATATAAAATTCAAATCCCGCAAGAACATAAGATGCAGCATAAAGCTTGTTCCAGACTCTTAGTCTGATCTGGGAGGAGGAATGGTTGTGGTCACCTAATTCTTAGCAGTGGCACTGATGTAACCTTTTTTCTTTGTGGCTGTGTGTTGGGTGTGTTAGGGTCTTAGGGAGAGGCCTCTTTGGTCTCTCTTTGTACATAAAACCCTCTACTTAATGAAATGACACATGGGGCAAAAAATCAAGGCATGCGATGATCTCAAGGAAAATCAGGGAACTGGGCTTACTCATAGAGTATGGAGTTAGGCACGCTTTCATGGGTACATTCCAAGCAGCATCTGGATCATCATCACGTTTACACATGGGAAGACGTGTTCCAGGCTCTCTCCTCATATAGCATCCATTGGTCAATGGCTTGGCCCATATCACCGTCTGGTTCTTCTTAGATGCAACCTTCCAACACATCCTTCGAGCAAGATCGCTCATCTGTCTCCATATCTTCCTGTTGAAGGGATCCAGAGCATAGGCCTCCGGAGATGAATACACAAAATATCCCCCAGGCCTTAACACCCTATCAACTTCCAGCAACAAGATCCCATTCCTCTGCAGCCAGTCGATCCGACAACGAGAGCAATGTGCCATCTCGAACGAGCGGCTTGGGTATGGCAGCCTCCTTGTGCCCAGCACGCCAAGGGTTGCTGGGATCCCTCTCTCAAGGGCAAACTGAATTTGGTTTTCATGCACATCATTGGGAGCAAGAGACATTGCAAGTACATCGTGCGAAAGAAGGTAAGCCCCGAAACTGGCAACACCACAGCCAACATCAAGCACATTCCTAACATTCCCTCCATTGTTGAGCTTGCCATTTGGAAAATTCAGCATCTACCACAATATGAAAAAACAAAGGAAATCATTGATCCCATAGCCACCATGTGCAGTAAACTAACTGCAGGAAATTGAGTATCCAAACCTGTGCAAGGTGCACAATATACTTGTCAGCACCAGTGTGGAAGTGGGTGCCCCCACCAGGGAAGTTTATCTTGTCACCATTGACGACCATCCACCTCTGGTCTGACTTCTCAGCGGCAAGGTGCGTGTGGGGTATGTTGGCCTTCCACACCTCGTCCCTGCTCCTTGGCCACCTGATGGGTACCTAAGCAAGCATCACGCACATCAACATCAGTATGAGACTATGAGCACAAGAGTCAACAGACAAGGTGCATTGGTGCAAACCATGGTGGTCTCTCTCTCACCTGGTAGCCGTCGGGCGGTGGGATGAGGCAGTTGAGGCGGCGCGGCGCGGGCGGGCAGTGGCGCTCGTAGTGCTCCATGAGGGAGAGGTTGAGTCGGAGCCGGAGCCGGTAGTGGAGAGCGCGGTCCAAGCAGGGGATCAGCTCCGAATGCCTCGAGTCGCACACCTGAACGAGAACCCTCAGCACACACGCACGGCGGCGGGGTCAGCAAAGCAGAGAGACCGGGCCATCACGATTCCACCACTAACGATCGAAGCAGACGAAAGCACGGGGGGCGAGCAGAGCCGAGCGTGCGCACCGGGATGGAGGAGAGGACGAGGTCATCGGGCGGGAGCACCTCCGTCTCCCGGTCCCGAAACCCGAGGCGGCGAGGGTGGGCGGCGGCACCGCTGCGGATGGAGGGGGCGAAGGCGGCGCCGTAGAAGATGCAGAGGAGCGCGAGCGCGACGACGGCCGCCGCGAGGAGGGACGCGAACGCGCGCCGGCCCAGCGCGCCACCCCCGTGCCCGCCTCCCCGGCCCTGCGGCTGCGGCGGCGGCGGCTTCATCGCCCTTCTACTCCCCGCTCGCTCGCGCAGCGCCCCCGCGGCGTGTCCTCCCTCTTTACTGGCCTGGCGGCGCCGGCATGAACACGAGTGACTGCGGCGGTGGAGCGGGGGCAGTGTATGTGTGGGGCTCACCGCACGGAGGCGGACGCGGAAGGGGAAGAGGCGTAGGATTGGTGGGGTGGCACTGTGGCAGGCGCCAGGCGGTGGGCCGGTGGCGCGGTGCGGCAGCCGCCAGCCGCCGGCAGGGAAGGGCAGGAGGTGTGGGCCACGGTGCCGCCGTGTGCCCGTGTCCTTCTCCCTCGTGAGCCGTGAGAGGGCGTGACGGGAGACTGAGGCGTGGGCCGCGCGCTGACCGGAGGGAAGTGGATCGGCCAATTACGGCGCATGGCGGGATGGGATGGAATTTTGCGAGTTTTTCACGCGTCCGGTGCCGGGCGAGTGGCGACGCCGTGCTGGGTTGGAGGACTTTGGTCGGACACGTGTAGCACGGTACGGTCGCGGTGAAACGGGGAGCACGTGCCATCGCCGTAACGGGTTACGGCTCCGGCTATACTGCGGTGCACTGGTGCAGACGTGCAGTACCAGTCTGCCAGGCCAAGGTTGGTTACCTGCACCGGTTTGCTGAACCATTATTATGTTGAACCGACATTCACGACAATGGTTTGGTTTGTAAACCAATTGCAGATCAGAGGTGGAGATATAAGTTTTGCTTTGCAAGTTAAATCATGTTAGAAGCAGCGCGACGCGAGTATATTTACTCCGTATAGTCTTTTAACGAACAACACTCGACGAGTGCGTTTCATTGATATAGCAGAAAAGTACGAGATTATGACCCTAAAAGACCACAAACAGGCAACCAAAAAGAAAATAAAAACATGCAACAAAACCGGCAGGTAAGAATGAGACATTCACACACGCCAAGCTTTGTGCAAACTCAAAATAAAACGACTCTAGCCAGTCGGCCTCATGTGCCACAACCCTACAACACCGAGTAGCCCGTCGAAGCACCGGACAAGCCACTGCCATGCAGGGCCAACCGCCACCACAACACAAGTCATTCTCAACCTTAGGTCATGAGCATGTAGCTGTCGAAACTCCGGTCTCAACTCTGCGTCTTCAAGAAACTAAAAGGGGCAGATCACACCTCACCGAGAAGGCCACCATCATGCATGACCTGATGCCGAAGTGTCACTGTAACACCACGCTTAACCGACAGAAGAATTTCACCAAATCCGGACACCTCCAAGGCTGCTTTGCGGTCACTATCACGCAAACACACGTGCGGGGGCCTTGCCACGTCCGCCGTTGGACTCCACCCTCGTCGCCTCAAAGAAAACTCGCGGAGGACTCGCCTCATCCGCCACTGAACTCCACGCCACGGATCTGTGTCTTGTATTGCCATCGGAAAGTTGTGCAATGCTGCCCTGCCACTCTAAGATCCCCTCAAGCCGCTAAATTTCCACCAAAATCTCATCTGTGCCACAAACACACAACTCAAAACCTTCAGGGATTGGGATCGCCGTCCGTCTCATATGCAAGATCACCACCGCCGTGCTAGCACACCATCTTTGTCACTTGCGCCATCTTTTGACAATGCCCTGTACCGAAGTAACCTGGCCACGCCAAGCTACTCGACGTAGGACGCTGCAAGTCAAGTTGTCACCACACCGGCATTGCTGCAAGCGCCGTTTCTCAACGTTGTTTCGCACCGAAAGAGCCACCACAGGAGGGTCGATCGCCGCGTTCCGTTGCAAGCAGTCTTTAACAAGCGAGCAACAACCTCAAGTCGCCGTCGCGGTGACTGTGAACCGGCCTTCTGAAGCACTGACGTATGCTCCCTTGTCCCTGTCTTCCTTGACTTGTTGCCACCGCTAGACGTTGCTGGACCTCGCAGCTACCGAAGGGCAGTAGCCCCCCTATGCGTGGCCGCCACCGCAACCGCCGCACCTCGCGCAGCCCCGCGCGTAGCCGCTGAGGAGGGAACCACGAGCCGCTTGCCCAGGGTCCGTGTCGTCGCTGCCGTCCGGGCTTCGCAGTTGTGTGCAGACCAACGGCCGCCGCCGCAGAGCCGAGCCACTGCCGCCGGCGAGGCAGCACGTGAGGCCAAGCAGTAGATCCTCTTGCAGCCGTCGCCGGGCCCGGGCACGGTGAATCTGTAGCGGGCAGGTCGGGGCAGAGCCTCGGGGCACGCTGGATCCAGCGATGGGTCACGCACCTCCGGCCATGGAAGCACCGGAGATCCGCACAGCTCGCCGGAAAGACAGCACCGGCCGCCGGAGAGTCGCCCGCCATCGTCGCACACAAAAGCACCCACCAGCAGCTGCTCCCGTTGTAGATCCAGCCCGGGCGACGCCGGATCCACCCTCGCCGGCGCTGGATCCGTCGCCGCAACCACCCAGGCGTGGAGCTGCCGTCCGCCGCAACCACCCGGAGCCCCCACGCCTCCCGCAAGATGCGCGCGAGGAAGGAGAACGAGGCCTCGCCGCCGCCATCCTAGCGGCCGCTCGGGCTTCCGGCGGCGAGCTCCGGCAGCGGCGAGACGGGGAGGACGAGGGGCTCGACGCGGCGGCGCGAGGATGGGGGCTCCGCCCGTGTCGCCCGTGGGGGACGACGCGGGGGACTATTAAGTCAATGTTGAATCATTGATATGGTTTTTGAGGTTGGAGATTGATGACCAGATACTGGTACTCCGTATAGTCTTAATACGCATAAATATTTCACTTTCTATATAGTACTATTTTTATCTTCAATTGCAAAATACGTAGTACCTCTCTACTTTACAGCCACAAGATAGTCTCTTGACCTCCTTTGATTCCATATCGTGGCTCTTGTGTGTTACCTACCTTGCTAGCGTCGTATTGCCCCCATTCAATCAACCTTTTGTGACAAACGCGTACCATCTAAACAAAACTACTCGTATGTGTTTAGCTAGTATCAAAATTGGTTTGGACGGGATGAGAGGTTGGGTATGGAGATTCTAACAATACCAACGTTGTTTGAACTAAAATAAAACTTATCCATTCTATTCTATCGAAAATATAGTCTCCTTCTCGTCATGTGTTGCAAACAACGCATTGTAATATGCTAGTCGTCTGCAGATGACAACATAGATTCGTGCAGGATTCATTTTACTTAGATCATGTACTTATATGATTTAGCAAAGTCAAAAAAATTAATAGTTTGTTTGGATCACCTAAAAAATATAAAACTTATTAAAAGTAACAAAATTAAAAAAAATGGATTTTAGTGCTGATTTTAATAATTTAGCCACCTAAATTCCAATATCCTACTATCCTTTCCAGCATCCAACCTAACTATTTAGAGATTACTGCGAGTTAAAAAAAAAGAGCGATTATACCTCCGCTTCAGACCTTAATAAGGGCAATATAGATAATTGGACCTCTCAATCAACCAACTATCAAGTTTACAATCCCAGAATAGATTGTTACGGTTTAAAATATAGATTGTCCTAATTTGTAATCATAATATATTATCTGAATTCTCATAATTCGTAGGAGATGGGCTTAGGTGATATGGGTCGATAAATACTCCTATGTTCCTAAAAAATTGCAATTATCGCTTCTCAAGAAGTCAAACAATTTTCAATTTGATCAAATTTATAAAAAATACTAAAATTCATGTCTCTAAATAGATTTAGTATAAAAATATATTATTAATTATTCTATTATATTTATTTGTATTATAAATGTCAGTATTATTTTGTACAAATTTGGTCAAATTTAGAATGGATTGACTTCTCGAAAAGCGAAAACTGCATCTTTTTTTTATGGTGTATATATCTTATAGTCATCAGCTATCTACTAGTACAACCTTTTTCATCATATAATATAATACCTCCGTCTATAAAATCATTGATTTATAAACCCAATCACATATTTTATGCAACTAGCTACTTGGTTCTCAGTTATTGGGAAAAAGGGAGGAATTTAGGTTTCAAGTTTGATTTAGTAATCAGTACAAATTTGTACTCGTACTACTTAATTATTCAAAATTTCCAGACCAAAAGTTACTAAATCATCCCCCGACGTGAAAAGCACCGCAGTTTCCGTCGGCCGCACCCGCACCGCCGCGCCGGAGCTCACCACCAGATCGCGTCCGCTCGCCCACCCCACCGGCCGCCGCCACTCTCACCCCACGCCGGCGCTGCGCCAGCCTGTAGCCGCCGCCTGCCCGACCCCCCGCTCTCCGCGGGCGCCTGCCGCATGGCCGCCTCGTACTTCAACCACTCCTACCCGCCGCCGCCTCCCCCGCCGGGCACCTCCCCGTACGGGGCGTACCGCCACGCCTACCCGCCGGCGCCGGCTCCCCCCACCGCCTACAGCGCCTACTACGACCGCGTGGAGCAGGCCCTCCCGCAGCGGGACGAGCTCCGCACCCTCTTCATCGCTGGCCTCCCCGCCGACGCCAAGCCGCGCGAGGTCTACAACCTCTTCCGCGACTTCCCTGGATACGTCTCCTCCCATCTCCGCACCGGCAAATCCTCCCAGGTTTTCCCCTCCCCTAACTCCAACCCCTCGGTTTGCTCCACCGCTAGGGCTTCCGTCGTCTTCCTTTTCGCTCTTCCTTTTTCGAAGGCTATATTTAACCTAATCGGCCTGTTTATGTGTTGCAGGCGTTTGCATTTGCTGTATTTGCAGATCAACCATCTGCGTTAGCTGCCTTGAGTGCCACAAATGTAAGAGTTCCACACCAAGTCACACTAAATTGCCCACATGATTTCCAATCCACCATGCTTCCAAATTGATTCTTTCCGTGTCAGAAGTTTTTGCCTCAAGCAATTTGTCTATACCAAGATACCAGCAACATTATCAGCTCATTCTTTTTTTTTTTAAATGCAGGGAATGGTATTTGACCTTGAGAAAAATTGTTCTCTTCATGTGGATCTCGCAAAATCAAATTCCAGATCAAAGCGCTTGAGATCAGGTAGCCTTCACCTTCAGTTCCTGAACATCTTTCATGCTCTACTGTGTGGTTCTTCATTGATGCTGACGCACTTTTGATCTCATCAGATGATACTTCACCTTATTCTCCTGAGAAAAGAACTAGGAAACCAATGGGATTTCCTGATTCAGGTATCATTCAAGTGGCTTTTGAGTCTGTATGTCATGAAAGAAAACCATTTGTGTTATCTTCGCGTGAAAATGTAGTGCTTAGAGCTTGCGGTAGCTCCACTACAATCACTTGAACAATGCATAGGCTGTTCCAAATCCACAGTTCTACTCCCTCCCAGCATAACAGTTGATTTCTAACTGTCAGGGGGAATTAGTTTATCTTGAGTTCCTACAGTATATATTCCACTATTTTCTTTGTGTTCATACTCTACTAAACATGTATATCTGTGACTTCATATCCTCAGTGAAGTGCCCCTTTTACTCACATGGCTGAACATTCTTACAAAGCACTCACCTTGCACATCTTTGGCACACTTTGCGCCCTATCAGGTGCTGGAAGCAATATTTACATATCTGGAATGGGTAATTCTTCACACAGCCTGAGTGGTTATCCTTCTGCACAAAGGTTATGGCACAATACTCGAGCACAACTTTATCATGTGATTTTGTTGGGTGGATCAGCTTTGAGCTACCCGCCAGTTGATAATATGATTTAGACAATCAATACTGCATTGGAGCTATACATTTAGGAAATATTACAATTCTAGCTAACACTGTTCCATCCTGCAGTTACACAAACCTTGACTCCAGTACTTCTGTCAGGAAGGTCAGTTATAGTCTCACGTCTTGTCACTTGTTATCTATATGTAGGGCATGCTTTGTTGTTTTGATATTATGTTTTTGAGCCATGACACAAGATATTGGATTTAGGGGGTCACTCTCCAGCAGTACTCCTAATCAAGTTACTTCAAGGTTTTTGGGATTTTTGCCTATTTTTAATGAAATTTCTCGATGATATCACATGGAAACCTATGTGCCCTTTTAACAGATAATTCTGGTATTTAAGATGGTAGCTGCAAATAATTGCTACAGAGCTTGATACATTTTGCCAAATTCTATCATTGTATGCATGAGGGGCACTTGTGATTTATTTCGTTCAAAGGCATATGACATTTTTCTGGAAAAAAGAGAAGAAAAAAGTCATTTCCTGCATGTATGATATTATCCTTGCGCTGTCTACATAGATCTGCAGCCAGAATTCAGGCCACATATAGTATTTTAATTGGTTGCCCACACATATAACATATGTTAGATCATATGTCCAGATGATGAGGAACAAAGGCTTTGATGCTGGCCTGCCAAGTAAGCCATATTAAAAACTGTAGTTGTTCAATAGTATACTGAATAAAATCCCATGTCTCTATGAACAAGAACTGCAAAGCTTAGGGGATTTAAGAAATGGAAATGTTTTGATATTTCATCTTTTAGTCCGTTTCTTCCTGTTTTTGGATGAGATGCTTTACTGAAAGAGGTGCGAGGTTTTACGGATTTAAATCGTGCTCTTGCCTGCAGGATCCATCCGCATTTGCCCCTCAAAATAATCTTCCATGTCCTACTCTCTTTGTTGCAAACCTTGGTCCAGCTTGTTCAGAGCAAGAGCTCATAGATGTTTTCTCGAGGTATTGTTGATATTAGTGCTTCATGAGATGAGGTAAATCCTTTACTTTGATTTTGATAAGCTTATTTTTGCAATTAGTTGTGCGGGATTTGTGAAGCTGAAGATGCAAAACAAGCTTGGAGCTCCAGTTGCATTTGTTGATTTCAAGGTATAATGGAGAAAAGTACTATTCTTCCTATCTCTGTGATTACCATTTATTTTATTTTCTGTGAATCAGTGATGTGAACTACCATACCTATTCTGAAATTTCTGGCCAGGCAGCCACTACATTGGACTATTAGTGGTGTTAGTTTTGTTCCGTGGCTTATGGTGTACATAGTTCGTGGTATATAATTGTTGACCTTTAAGTGAATTCCAAATCTAGAAGCTTCAATTAGAGCTGGCACAAGAATATCGCACCTGATTCCATCAGTAGGCAGATATTGTGAAGCATCAATGCCCTATAAATTTAGCCAAAGAGACGTCTTAAATGTTCAGAGTATCTAGTTAGATTCCTTCCTGGTGATTAAATCCTGCAGTTGTCAGAGATTCTCTCTGTGTAATGTGTTTTGGTCTTTTGAGTTGGAACTGAAGGAAATGCAGTTATGCCTTGGTAAATGAGTTAGTGGGTTATGAAAGGAAAACAAGTACCTACGTTTGGTATGTTAAGAAATAAGATGAATTCAATCAATCAATTAACGTTGTGCTAATTGTCCTTTCGGTGACTTATATGCTTTCAGGTTTACTTTGATGCTCTTACTGGGTTTGTGTATGTGTGATTATAATCTGTTACTGCATAGTGCATACACAGTCGTCAATACAAACTTTCCTCATGTGATGTCATGGAATAATGGGCAGCAACTCTTAAACAGCTGAAAACTAGCATCGCATTTTAAAATTTTTACATACCTATTTTTTTGGCTACTGCTATCTATGTATTTTAACTTCTTTCCAAATTAAACACTAAACCAAATCTCATGTCTGCAGGACGCGAACAGCTCAACTGAAGCCCTAAATCGTCTCCAAGGAGTTATCCTGTATTCATCACCTGGCGAGGGAATACGTTTAGAGTATCCTAAAATACGGAATTTAACTTCTTTTACTATTATATTTAGCTGCAAATTCTTTTAGGGTTTATTTGGTTGGTAGGGTTACTTTGATCGTTTTAATTTATTACCATTTGATGAGAGTTGGTCAGCATATTTGTTATGCCTGAACTTTAGAAGCACATCATCAGATCATTTAGGCAATTTTTCGAAAATTTCTAGTCTGATTTTAGTTCATGTTTATCAGTCGACCTCAATTCATGAGAGCTGATGGGTAGAGCTTTTTGGAGCAACCATGCATGATCACAATACTTCCCATTCGTCTTTCTTTTACTTTTGATCAAGCTCCTTAACATGTTTTAGATATGCCAAATCTCGGATGGGCCTTCGCAAGCGTGATAAGCGCCCCTAAGTGCAGCTGAAAGATGAGGCGGTTGTTGACAATGATCAACCAACCGTGTTCACTAACGACTGGTTGCGACACCGAGCCTGCCAACATGTTCATGCAGGGAATGCCTTGCCCAGGTTTTAGATGTATGACATGATGTACCTGGGTTTGGTTGTATCACTCAGGGTCAGTGTTGTCAGTGCGCATCCTTCTCTCTCCCTCCCGTCCAGGATCCTATCACTGTACATCTGCAGATTTTAAGCTAGGAGTGTTATCTATTTTATGACTGAATTGACTCATTGAGAATGCTTTTACTTGATGGTCATGAGGAATCAATTGTGTCAGTACTTGTTGAGGATGACAGTAAGATCCAGGTGGGGGGTGTGGCACAACAGTTTCGTGTGAATCGTTGATCCAGTGGGAGTATGACACAAGAATGTAGAAACGTCAATGACCGTGCCGTGAAAGGTTATATGAAAAGGGAACATGGTGGGTTTGGCGTTCTGCGTGATGTATTCTCATGGTAAAATGCTGGTGAGATGCTGACGTTTGCCGCTGAAGCTACTCGTAACTCGTAAGAGCTCAGAGATTCCATGTTCTTGAGTTCTTGACTGCAGTCTTCATTCTATGATTATGTGCGAAAATTTTTATGTTTCCTTTTATTTTATCATCAACCAGGGGCTGGCGTGAGCCTAAATGATCAACTCCGCTTTCATGGAAAAGCTTGTAGCAAACAGAAAGTTCAGCGTACAAGGAAACTAAACGCTTGCCACCTTTCTTATCCTCTGCACAAAAATACTAAAAATACTCAAATTTGCACAAGAAAAGATAAGAAAAGGAAAACATTATCTTTGTATATTTCGGCTATTTGCAGGCTGTCTACTTTCTGCATCAAGCACTGTATCTTATTGTGATGGTTCTGCTGAACACCAACGCTTTTGTTTCCCTAGCTGAACAATGATTGCATCAACACAGCGGTGGATAGGTTGTGGTCACTGAAAACTGGAAAGGTGCACACTGTAAACACAGAAATGTAGCGAGTGATTGCATCAACAATCCATGGATAATCGCATATCATTTCGGTGAAAATATTTTGCTCATGATCCTTAGTATCTTTTGCAAATTCATGCCTGTCCTACCAATGTCTGAGAGAGTGAGAGGGCCTATTTATTGGATATGATAGGACAAAGGTGATGATCTCTCAACTCTAGGTCCTGTTTTAGGCTGTTAGCTGCAAGTCACCAACCGAACCTTTCGCTGCTGCAACAGAACCCCTAAGCTAACTGAACTTCCTGTACCTCTAGCAGTGGTTGAGTTTGACATTTTGTTTAGAACAACAAATTGGGTTATCAATGTGATTGCCTGCACAGCAATCGCGCCCTTCAGAAAAGAAGGTATCAAAATATCAGTACTATTTATTTAATTGGAGAAACAAGTACAGATACCTTTTGGTGTTTTTCAGGTATCATACACTAATTCAGGTGCTGTTCATAATAGCCACGTCAGGTGTTGTTTAGATCTCCGGTTTTTTTCTTTTTTTTGAAATAATAGATCTCCAGTTCAAGTACGATGTTTCTGAAGCACTAGCGCAGTCAGATCCCAACAGCTCCGCTAATTGCAGCAAGTCAGCAACAGGCCAACAGCAATGTGCTAGTGCTCTGTCAGAAAATTGAAACTGGATTATGGGTACATTGAAATGGTGTCTGCTGACATTTGCCACACTGTTTGCTAGTTCTTGTCAAAACTGACAGCTGACGATGTTTATTTTTGCTGACCTGCAATGCGGCCAGGGAGGTAGCTGCCATTTTTATGTCTGGAATACAGGGCCAAAATACATTGTCCCCCAATTTGGCTATCGCATTAACACATTGGAACATAACTTGTTCGAATGTATTTGTATGTTAGCTGAGAACCAATAATGTGCTTTGTTTCCTTTTAAGCACAAGTCCTTAAGCATTGGCCAAGCGTAAGGCTCTCAGAGGTTTTGCCTCTCGCATCCCAGCTGGATGGAATAAACTTCTAGTTTCTCCTATCCATTCTCTGAACCCTAAACTGCATAAAACATGTCAAAAGGAAAAAAAAAAGAGCAGTGGGCTGCATACTTCTAGGATTAAACAAAACTAACCCAGGCCTCCTTTCAGCAAGATTCTGATCCTGGGAGCAAGAGCAATCACGGCATCCATGAGCACTGCAGATCTGAAAAGAAGGCGAGACTTTGCTTTCGATGATTCCATTAACTCTTTGACGCCATTATCAACCTAATAGTTTACTGTCTGGTGGAGGAGCAGCATCAAATGAGCAAGCTCTCCTTTTCACCTTGCAAGGGGGGAGCGGTGGCATGGCGTGGAGATTTGGGCATTTGGCGCATGCCGAACATTCTTGGGAAGCCACCTAAAGTTTATGGGCGTCAATGTTAAGAGACCAAGACAGCATGCTTGCTCTCACCTTTCTTCAGATGCACAGATCATTTCTTGCTTTTGATGCTTGGTGTTTTATTATACATTTTATACTCCCTTGGGTCACTGAAAGTGACCAATATTTGCAGAGCAAGCAGTCCATCAATCCTCATGGTTTTCATGGGTTTGTCCCAAAGAAATGCCTTTGTAATATCATTATTCTATTTAGTTTTCAATATATTTCTTTAGGGATTTTTTAGAGCATATTTCTTCAGGAATTTTGGGGACGACAGTACAAAGATTCTGTTGGATAATATACACTGGGTGCTGTACTTATGCAAAATGTTGCTGCGTTCTATGCCAGTAAGACAAATCTCTCTGGTGCTAATTGTCGGAGCACCCTCTTCTAATCTAAGATTAGCTTACAATTGCTTCATTCTCGGTTGCACAATAAACTAATGCCAGTGGTTCAGAAATCCCCAGGAGAAGTGGGGGCAAATGCTTCAGGTTCAGGACAGCAGCGCTGCATGGGTTCGTCAGTGTATTGGCAGCTTGTGCTCTCTCACACACGACAGTTAAACGGCGATGCGGTTGCAGCCAGAGATGGACGGACGGACGGCGATGGATGGGCATCAGATTGCCCATTACGTGTCAGGCCCGTGACTTAAATTCCAAGCGTATTCTGATAACATCTGCCCATCTAACTCATTTATGGATGGAGATGTGCAGTTCTTTATTTTTTGTCAAAGCAACATTTCTTGGCTCCGAACTTTGGTATATCTCACGACATTTTTTGCTGACTTTACATAAGGAATTAGGTGGTGCATGTTTACGCATCGGTTCAGAACCATGCTGACTTTTCAGGGTGATTTTTTATTTCGAAATTGATCGCACAGCCCCTCATACGTCCAACTAATTTCTACTAAATATCTTCGCAACTAATTGATTGTGCTCCTCGACCTACAGTGTGACAATTCTAGCAGCATTTATCTGTTTCCAGCCCAAAGCTGGAACTGACATTTGCAAGGGGGAAAAGGTCAAGAGGGCCGGCAGGTTTCATCATGTTGTTTTCCTCGTTCGATCTCGTGCAGCTGGGGATGGACGGTAGAAAGCGATGGCTTTCGTGGCTCCACATTTCGTCCGTTCAAAGGAGCCTCGACGGCCTAACAACGTGAATTTCACAAATGACAAAAACTCGTACCTTACGCTGACGCAACCAGATCGAACTCCACAGTAGTAGCAGCATTTAATTAGTGTTCACTTAACAAGTTAACATGAACAGTAATGTAATTGCAGATTCACTCACCAGAGAAACAGCCATTATTTATGGTATCACAAGCAAATTCAAACAAAATTTGTTCGAAGGAGCACTGCCTCTTTTGGTGTATCACCAGCAAATGCTAATTCAGATTGAACAACTCGTTTGCTCTCTTCATGGGAGCAGCTTGTGGTGAGCAGAGCAGTAGCACTAATCCTATTTCTGGACGCAATTAATTTGCATAAACCTTGCCTGATCCTCTAGTAGTTCCCATGCCGATTGCCACAGTCGCTCACGAAAACGAACAGCACCACCCACCGCAAATCCCGGCGAGATTAAACTCCTTTCCCCCCTTCAATTCGCCGGGCTCCGGACCGAACCCATCTTCTTCATCTAGCTCCCTCCCCTCTCCTCGCTCTCCACTTGAGCTGACACTTCATCCATTCCCCATCTCTCTCCGCATCCACCACCACCACCACCACCACCTCCGCATCTCTCCCTCCGCTCCCAACTCACTCGGACAGCCCCTCCTTTTGGGGCGAGGAGTATTAAATCAGTCACGCCCACCTGCAGCTGCAGCGCGTCGGCTCCACCACCTCGCCATTGCCTTGCTCCAAGCTCGTGCCTTGGGGTTCGGTAGCAAGGGGGGAGGTGGGGAGGAGATGAAGGGGCTGAGCGGGGCGAAGCTGCTGGTCGTGCACCCGTCGTCGAACAAGTCCCCCGGCGGCGCGGGGTCCCCCGGTGCCGCTCTCGCCTCGCGGCGGCGGGTGTGCGCCGCCGTGCTCCTCGCCTGCTTCGCGTGCGTGTCCCTGGCCACCACGCTTCTCTCCGCCGCGCGGGACCCGGGCGCGGCCGCTGCCGGCGCGTCTGGGCGGGCGGCGGCGGCGTTCGCCGTTCCAGCGGGCGGCTCCGGCAGCGCGGCAGCGGGGGCGGCGGCGGGGGAGGGCCTGCCTGGGTACGTGTTCGACGCGCTGGTCCAGTACTCCTCCGCGGGCGGGAACTCGACGGCGAGCATGCCGGGCGCCGACGTGCGCGCCATCGCCGCCGTTCTAAAGCGGCGCGCGCCGTGCAACCTGCTGGTGTTCGGTCTCGGCGGCGAGACGCCGCTGTGGCGGGCGCTCAACCACGGCGGCCGGACGGTGTTCCTCGACGAGAACCAGTACTACGTGTCCCACCTGGAAGGGCGGCACCCGGGCTTGGAGGCCTACGACGTGGCCTACACCACCACCGTCCGCGAGTTCCCCGACCTCCTCGACGCCGCCCGCGCCGCACGCGCCGCCGAGTGCCGGCCCGTCCAGAACCTCCTCTTCTCCGACTGCCGCCTCGCCATTAACGACCTCCCCAACCAGCTCTACGACGTCTCCTGGGATGTCATCCTCGTCGACGGCCCCCGCGGGTAGGGTTACCGGTTCCTAGATCCAACCTCTTCTTCTCCCCATTTTTTAGGAACCAGATTTACTAAATCCCTCTCGAATGTGGTCGGCGGAGCAGGTACACGGCGTCGTCGCCGGGGAGGATGTCGGCGATATTCACGGCGGGGGTGCTGGCGAGGACGCGGGCGGGGGAGGGGGTGACGACGGACGTGCTGGTGCACGACTACGAGAGGGAGGTAGAGCGGGCGTGCTCCAGGGAGTTCCTGTGCGAGGAGAACCGGGTCGCGGAGACCAGCACGCGGTCGCTCGCCCACTTCGTCGTGCGCGGCGGCAGCGCCGTCCGCCGGGACGCCTTCTGCTCCGGCGCCGGCGCCGCCGCGGCCGCCCACTAGTTCTGCTCTACTACTCCTATTGCTCTTCTTCTACTTTTTTTTTTCTCTTAATCTTTTTCTTAACCTCTCTCGAATCTCGATCGATGATGGTTGTCAATGATGATGTTGTTTTTGTGATGTGAGTGAAAAAAGAGAGAAAGGTGAAGCCCTGTAAAAATTGGTGTGACAAGAAAAAGAAAGAGCAGAGGAATGTATCTCTGTCCTTGACGACTCGTTGGTGCTGGTCCATTCTCTGTTCTTTTTTTTTTCGTTGCCACTGATTTTTCGCGTTTGCTCAACGCAACCACCAACCGGAACCAGAAAAATTGCTTGAGAAGAGAAAAAAAAACCGACCGACACGTGCGGAGATGTTTGACGATATCTCATAATCTGAACACCTCGGAACAGAACATTCCCAGGTAGAGTATTGCAATTTGCAGCTGAGAATTCCCTGTAAAATTGGTAGCGAGCCTAGTATACACATACACCGTCACAATCAAGAAATGATCGCGCTCGCTGTCTCGCAGCATCACCAATACAGTTACGGAGTATACACCAATGGCGGCACAGGGAGGCATCAATCATGTTCAGTGCTCGCTCGCAGCATCTGCAATGAAGGAAGCAAAGGAGTGAGCGCCGAATTGGCGCCATTAACGTGCTGCCATTTTTGGTTCTCTGGTGCAAGCCCTGGGCCGCCGGAGCACCCTTTCCTTCATTGATGCGGGGCCTTCTTCCTCTCTCTCTCGCTGCCTGCCTGTCCACGGCCGGCCAGGGCCAGCCGCCCAGCCCCACGGACCCGGCCGGGCGGGGTCACCGGTCGCAGTCTCGTGCGCTCGTGGAGGATGGGCGTCCGGGCAGAGGCCACTGCTGGCTCGTCGTCTCGTCTCTCCTCTCCCATTGATGCTGCCTGACGCGACGCGACGCAAGGTTCTGCCGGCTCGCGAGGGGCACGGCGGGCGGTTCTGACCTTCAGGAGAAGTCACAGTTCTCCTATCCGCTGCCAAAATACCTCGCGCCCAACGTGCCGTCAGGGGTTAGTTACTGCCCTTCCCGCCATGGTCGAACGAAAGGCGCAAATTTGAGGACAGCTTGGTGCCTTGGACTGCTTTTTTTCCCCTGCATTTTGTGGACAAGTTAAAATCTTCGGCCAACCAGTTCTTCCGTGTGATCTAGGTTGAGATTTTGAGACCTGGGGTCCAGGTCATCTTCTCTCGTGACGGCGGCGTGCACATGAAACGGTGAGGGAGGATGTGGGTTAGGGTCAGAGGTTCGCGGTGCAGTGGAGGGATAATGGTGACACACGTGTCGTGATAGTTAGGCTGTATGAGGGTGATAGTTGGGTGTATGAGGATGGTACAACAACGAAACTGGGTGACGAGCCGAAAAGATGACAGTTGTTGGGTTGTATGAGGATTATTCAATGATGAAACATGACGACGAGCCAAGAAGAGAACATTTATCGAGCAGCAATTGGTGGCAACGTTGAGGCGAAATTATTGGATTGGTAGACCGGAGAAGATCGAGAAGCGACACTATTTCTCCTTTATCAACTCTATATGCGCCCCATGCATGGTTCTGAATTCTCAGGGATCCATAATACAATCGTGGGCCGCATGGATAAGGGAAAAATTAGATACAATCTAGCAAGGTGCATAATAAAAATGGGTAACAAAGCAAGTTTATGTGTAATCGATACTCGGGTATCTGATGTGTTCAAAGAGTTTATAAGTAAAATGGACTATGGATATGCCTTACAATATTAGATAACCATGTGTAGAAATAAGAACAAAAGAACTACACTTATGGATAAGGATGGAAAATGGACGAAAACCAAATACAGTACGCTTGAACACGGTATGGAACAAAATGACAAGTGTAACAAATGTATATGTGTTTTTTGGTGTGCTGTACTCGGCTTTTTAGCCGCTTTCTTCTAATCAATACAACAGACACCTCTCCTGGCAGTTCGTTTTAAAAAAAACAGATATAACGAAAACACAATTCACGAAAGCGCAATGGAGAATTGTATGTCGCTAGCGCTACTTACATGTGGTCTGTGGAGCCGCCGTTACAGTCAGTCAGTCACTACGTAGGGCCTCGATGCTTATTCCCTGCCACGTGTGCGGTGGCATGCGAGAGGGCATATCTAGGACACCGAAGTGACATGGAACGCCGCGTGGACCGTACACCACGCATTGGTGCCACGGTCAGCAGGCAATTTGGCGCCTGAAGTCGTCGTCTGGACAGTGTACACAAGCGTAATGGCGCACGCATGACAGTTAACTAACAAGATGTTGACTAACATGGCCGAACAGTATACTGTTAGGTTTGGTTGGCGCAACGGGCATGACATCATCATCGGGGTCAACGAACAGTACGTGGCGTGGTCCGTCGGTGTGCTCGCCTGAACCGACGAGCTAGCTACGCTGATGGTGCTCACTACAGGGAACTGAACCGAGCCGAATCTGAACAAATCTGTTGGGTGCCATCGTCATCCCCGTTGGCCGTTGCGCACGCGCGGCTCGTCTTGTTCGTGCATGAGCGGCCGTGTCGGGTCAGGATCAAGCGGCGGTGTAGGAGATGGTGGCGAAGTCGTGTGGGGAACTGGGCCGAGTCGTGCCACCGACAAAGTCACGCCGCCACGTGAAGCGCACAGGAGAGAGGACAGAGACAGAGAGGAGTGCGGAGCTGACGGCATGGGAGACGAGAGACGAGACGAGACTGCCGACCGCGACCGCCGGTACAAGGCACTCGGCAACTTGTGTCGGCTGCGGTCAGGCGGCCTCTGCTTCCCTCGCAAACAATTCCAGCGCGTTTAGACGGAGAGTGAAAATTTTACGAAGTATGTCGAACGCACATTTAAAATATTAAATATAGACTAATTACAAAACTAATTATATATTCTGTTGGTAAATCGCAAGATGAACCTAATGAGTCTAAAATAATCCGTCATTAGCACATATTTACTGTAGCAATTTATTGTATAATTACGACATAATTAGGCTCATTAGATTCATCTCGCGACGTACCCTCCATTCATATAATAGATCCCCTTTACTGTATTTAATATGTCATGCATGTTTACATACTCATTAGATGAGTATATAAACATCTGTGAGTATTCCAAAAGATTCGTAGACGTGCTCCATGCTGTGAGCCTGTGTGACACGCAGCCGTCGTGCGCCAATTACACGTTAGATACCACGCTGTACGACGCTAAGCATCGGGTGCTACCTGTGGAGCGACGCACGCTCGGATGCGCATTCCATATTTCCATTCCCTGCCAGGCTGCCACGTATGCAAGGCACGGGCATCGGGCATATATTTGGGGGCGTCCAAGTGACATGGGAATTGGTTCGCCCAGTGGACCGTACGCAGCGGATTGATACTAGTCCACTGTCTTCCTCCCAGTCCCAGCAGTGGTTTGGCATCCCCCGTTGTCTCGTACTAGTGCAGTAGACTCGGACACAACAGAGCTTATATAAATGAGCCATATTACTGAAAACTAACAAGGTGTTGACCAGTGATGTCCTTTGGGTTGAACCGTACTACGCTAGATTCGTGTGGGAGACATCAACTTGGTCAACGGACAGCAGTACCGGTTCGACCGGAGCTTACCTGAACTGACGACGAGCTATGCTGATTATGGTCGGCACAAGCGACAAACAGCAGTGCCAGCTTTTGTTTCCACAACAATCGTGCTAATCGTGTCCCGTTTGAAACGCATCGATTTCGTCTAATTTTTGTGGAGAATTGCTCGCAAAATCGGGGCAAATCTCACCCCAGCACAACCTGCAGGTCAGTTCAAGTCTGTGGACGCCAACATCCCGTGCGGTCGTGCCACCGACAGAGGCACGTTCGAAAGCGGCGCCGGAATGCGCCAGCGCGGCAGCGCCGACGATCTTCACTAATGGGCTGAGGAGCTTTTGTGTCCGTCTTTTTTTGTTTTATGGCCCATTTTGCGAAAGAAGTTCACAAATGGACCCTTGACAGAAAGATTTGCAAAAATGGACCCTGATCTCGGCGTCAAAGATCATGGCGCCGAGGTAACACGTCTCGGCGCCATGACCTTTGGCGCCGAGGTCCATCCCCGTGACATCACGTTTGGCAGACGTGGCGCTGACATGGCGTCTGGAGCTCGGCGCCGTAGTTTACGGCGCCGTAGCTTTTGGCGCCGAGCTTCGTGGCCTTTGGCACTAAGACGGATGGATGCGAAATTTTTTTCTGATAAAAAAACATATATAATTTGTCCAAATCGGAGTTCGTATGTGAAAATTATGACTATTTAAAGAATGGACTGCGAACTAGCGAAGTATTTTTCAAACAGTCGTAATTTTCACATACGAACTCCGATTTGGACAAATTATATATGTTTTTTGATCAGAAAAAAATTTCGCATCCATCTATTGTGGTGTCAAAGGCCACGGAGCTCGGCGCCGTAGTCTACGGCGCCGAGCTCGGCGCCGTAGACTACGGCGCCGAGCTCCAGACGCCATGTCAGCGCCACGTCTGCCAAACGTGATGTCACGGGGATGGACCTCGGCGCCAAAGGTCATGGCGCCGAGATGTGTTACCTCGGCGCCGTGATCTTTGGCGCCGAGGTCAGGGTCCATTTTTGCAAATCTTTCCGTCAAGGGTCCATTTATGAACTTGTTTTCCAAAAAGGGCTAGAAAATAAAAAAGACGGCTTTTGTGTGTGGTGTTACCACTTGATTGTGATGCGAATGTTTTCCTGTCATGGTGGGCGCCTAGTTGGCTAATGGCTACAAGCCTACAGAGAATTCGATGATGCTTCCCGGTCAGGGTGAGCGTGGATTGTTGGCTACAAGCCTACAGAGAATTTCGAGTATGTTTTGTAGTTTCTCTTTGCGACAAGTAATGACAGTTTTTTTTTTTTTTTTTTTTTGAGGAACAAGTAATGACAGCTGCCGTGCGAAGTGTGATCTTTCGTAAATAAGTTCTCTTGATCTCAAAACACACTTTCCCTTCTCGGGCCCAACCGCCCAACCCCCCCATGGTCAGGCACTGCCGAATTTGGGCCTGAATGACGTTTAGTGGACCGCCGATTGGAGGAATTTGTTCTGCTATGGATCCCGTGTGTTAATGGAGTTCGGCCCAACCTGCACATGTTATGGGCCCATCATCATCAACCTGCTTGGCAAAACGTGATCAATCAGTATGGCGCCGGGTCGTTGGCCTCTCCAGCATTTATTTGACCCTATCAATTTTCTCACAACCATTAGCTCAGGCATGTGACCAATGTGGCTGCAGGTATGGCGCACGGCCTTTACCATTGCGTTGCAGTTGCACAGGCTGAGCAGTGGCAAGAGGCGAGTAGGTCGTTCTGTTGCAGGCTACAAGTGCGTAGCCGGCCGTGTGTTTCTGACACTGGTAAAAAAGTGCGGTAATATTTTGCACTATTTTTTTTAGCGTAGTCACACGCGGCACGACAGGAGAGGACAGGCAACCGAGAGGCTCCAGGAGGCTACGAAACCTCCGGGCGATACAAGGGCAGTCCCAATGCAGACTCTACCCTAGAGTCTTAAGCCATTAATTGTGCTGCCATGTAGGCAAAATGCTGATGTGGCAGGTCATTTATTGAAGAGAGAAGGGAAAAAATGAGGACTTCGTTTCATATTTGGAAGCTGAGTCTACGTCAACATCGAGGACGAAAGACTCCACCGAACAGCGCGTTGGGGAGGTCGGAGTGGTTTCCATGGATCTCGTGCTCCATCCTCCCCCGCCGCCGGTACTCCTCCCCTCCCCCCGCGCGCGCGCTCGGCTTCTCCCGCTCCCGCGCGCTCTCCTCTTCCCGCGCGCGCTCTTCCCTTCGCGCGCCCTCTTCTCTTCCGCTTCCCGCGCGCAGAGATCGCTTCCACTTCCCACGCGCAGAGATCATCGCGAGCCGCCGGTACTCCTCCCCTTCCCCCACGCGCGCCCTCGGCTTTTTCCGCTCCCGCGCGCTCTCCGATTCCTGGACGTGCTCTCCCCTTCGCCGCTCCCTCTCATGGGCCAGCCGCCGCTTGAAGCCGGAGCATCGAGGTAAGGTTCCTCCGCCTCCCGCCACTTCCTGGCCCCTCCCTCTGACCCAAGATTCACAAATTGGCTCACAAATCTCAGATGAATCGATTAACGAAGTCTTCTCGGCGAGGCAGAGACGCACATGGAGGTCCACAGGCCGGAGGTCCTGCAACCCGACCTGGTGCTTCCCCAATCTGTCCTCCACAGGCTAGCCTTCCTGTAAATGGTACTCCCCCCGTTGGGGGAGGTTGGTCAACGGCGTCTCCTGGTGAAGGGTAAAATTCCTCCACAACCTTCTAATTTTTGAGATGTTTGAATGCCTACCTAAGCTATAGTTAAAAAATTATCATGTTCTGTGTTGGCCCCCTACTCTTTAGCTTTCTCGAATGCTTGCATGAACATGTTGCTGGCTTGTTAGAATTTTTCGAGCACTGGAGATTTACCATGTTGGTTTGTATTGTGAAAGTTTCAGATAGCCATATGTCCAATTTCTGTGATCTTGCAAATTTGATTGTAGTAGCATCTATGGCTGTTTTTGCATGGTTGGTTTGATGGATTTGATTGATACTATCATCGAAGTTATGTGCAAGTTCACATGGTATTGTAATGGATGACTCAGTAATCGTTTTGGTTCTGTGCAGTGTTGTGTTTTGGTTCTGTGCCATTTCTGTGCAGTGTTGTGCCGGTTCTGTTTAGTGCTTAGAGTGGTGTAAAGTAGATCACATGGTATTGTGCCACAGCTGATCAGCTTTGTTTGTGCTGCACAATAAATATATGGTTTTATGTATAGAAACTACTATTACATACTTTGCATTGGGGAGTATAGTTTCTTGTGATGGAGTCTTCGAGGCTAAGACTCTATGAGTGGAGTCTGCATTGGGACTGCCCTAACTCAACTTATTATGATAATGGAGGACGCTCCACCTTCTGCTTCTCATGGCATAGGCTCAGGTTTGCTTTTCTTGAAAACACGATAAAGGCGTAGTACGTACATACACGCTAATTGGAGACGAAACAATTAATTTTGAAGTGATTAGTGGATAGACCATTACAACAACAACATGGACGACGTCACGACGAGAGTATTTTCTCTCTTTATACTATCACCAAATTAACATACAAATATACAATAAGTGCATCCCTATACTACGTGAGATGATCGATGATCAACATCGCAGCAAGATGAGTGTAGCCATGCGATCAAATTTCCGCATGCTGTCGGCAGCAAGGCGCTCCCGTCACCATGGGACGCACGCAACACAGCTTGGTCCGCTCCAATCAGAAGTTGTTCCAGTAGACAATCCCTGCAATAAAGACGACGGCCCAGAAGAGCAAGACGAAGGCCACAGCCGCGGGGGACGAGCCGGCGTCGGGCTTGGGTGTGGTCTCGAGGAGTGGCGCCGCCGTTGACGGCCGCACCTCGACGAGCACCTGCAGAGGCTGCGTTTCGGCACCGTCATCGTCGGAGTCCGACGAGCTGCTGCTGAAGAAGGCGCTTGACCCTGGGAGAAGCGCCGGGTGGATGAACATTGTCGACGGAGATGGCATGATGCGAGGTGTGGCAGTGGCAATGGCGATGCTTGTACTAGGAATTAACGAAGGGATTTGTTGCCCGGCTGGACCGGGGATTTTATCAGGTGTTGGTCTCGATCAGGCGCGATCGCGTCGAGCGTGTTCTCCGTCTCGGCATCGGAGTCCGGGGCTCCGGGCGCCCTGACTACGACGAGGCGCATCCTCGTCGGTGTCGCCGTTTCGGAGTCGGACGCGCTGGGCCTGGCTTCGGGAACTGCACACAGGTTCAAGAATTCCTGCTGCTCGCATGGACGGCAGCATGGGTCGCTGCGTTACCGGCCTACCAGGGATTACGGTCTCCAGCCGAAAACCGCTCGCGCGGCGTGATCGTGTATTCGTGTGCTGCTAATTAAAAAAAGCCCCCGAGGCCGCAGCCCGGGGACCCACCAAATGTTCCTGATCTATCTATACCAGCGCCGCCGCCACCATGGATCATCATTGCCCGCCGGTGGACCACCACCACGCCCACTCGCCGCCGCCGTGCGAGCCGTCCTGGAACACGCCGGACCACTGCCACCCGCCTTGTCCAGCACCGCCACCGCCACCGTCGTTCGAGCTGCCGCAGGACAGCTTCTGGAACCCGGCGTTCCAGCCGGCGCCGTTCCTGGTGAGGACGTGGAACTCCAGCTCATCATCCGACGCCGACGTGCCATCCTGCACGGTGCGCGTGGAGAAGCCGCCGCCGGCGACGGGAGACAAGGCGCCCCTGCTCGAGAGCAAAGTCCACGGTGGCGCCGCCGCCGACGCCGGCCCTTCTCCCACGGTATGTACGACGACGACGCGCGCATCTCTAGCGCAGCGCGCAAACGGATCTGAACAGATATGCGTGCGTGTATATACGCCGACTCATCTTTGATTAATGAGCTCTTGATCGATTAATAATCATGGTTCGCGCGCGGTGCAGGAGGCGCTCTCCGTGCTACTCTTCTGGGCCGTCATCATCGGCGGGTTCGTGTACTGGTATTGGTTTTGATTGGAGCGGACACGGCGACGACATGATGCTGCCGGTAGATGCGATTACATACACGAAGTCAACTTCAGCTTACACGTGCCTTAGAATGTTGATTTGATGATGAATGTTCAGAATTTCTCAATGGTGACCTTTTTGTATATGAATCGCTTGAAACAATCGTGCATCTGACTTCTTTCTTTTCTAGTTTCCTCCTTTGTTCATGCTGTATGAATCGGCAATCCTATACTGTACATCTTTTGGAAGTTTTTTTTTCTCCATCTTCTAATGTTTGAGATTCGTGCAAACTTCGTGAACCGTTGGATCCGTCTCGCTCAACCCTAGCACACGCCCGCCTTCTCTTTACGCCGCCTCCTCCTTCTCCCTCTCCCCTGCGTCGCCCTGACCTCACTGGCTGGAGCTCGCCCCGCGCTGCTAACGCGTCGGCCCGAGCTCGTCGGCCCGGGCTGCCGTACCGTTGTGCGCCCTACGCCGTTGTCCCCACCTTCTCTTTGCGCCATTATGCACCACCGCGGCTGCTGGCCGCCACACCGAGCGCCGCTGTTGGTTGCTGACCGCCAGATCCGGGGAAGAAGACTCGGCAGTGGCTAAAAAAATTGATGTAAAATGTTGAATTTTCTAGAAAAAAAGTTGAGATTGAGGTTCAACATTTTTGAAAAATGGTGGTCAACGTTTTTTGGAAAAAAAGTTGAGGTTTAACTTTTTTGAAAAAGACGTAATTCAGACTTTTTTCAGAAAAAAGTTGGTCAACATTTTTATTCGATATTTTATCAGTGAATACCAATATTGAATGGAGCAATTCTAGGATTAACCATCTTCTACTCCTCTGTCCCAAAATAAATGCAATTCTAGGATTTAAAATTCGCCTGACAAAAAAAAAGCAACTTTGACCTACATACTGACCATAAAAAACAATAGTCTCCGAAAGTTTCTTGTAGAAAAGACAAACCAATGTCTATATATTTCTCACAAAAGATAAAGAGTAGTTTTATAATTTTACATCAAGCATTGCTTTGCGTGTCTAATACTAAAATTACATTTATTTTGAGACGGAGGGAGTACATGGTAGTTTGGAGTCTGGACAACCCCACGACGGATAGTAAATCATAGTATTGGTCACAACATCCAGGCCGTCCAGACTATTTTTTATGGAAATTATCATCATCATGGCCTGGAGCCATTTGGATGGCTAGAAATGATCTCAGGTTCAGAAACATCAATCCTTCAATTGACACTTGTGTCAGAACATTCAAGAAAGAGATGTCTTAGGTTATTCTAACGACAAAGGAAGTCAATAACTGAAAGGCTGTGTCCGTTTTGTGGTAGAGGCTGGAACATTTCCATTGTCTAAAAAAAGGGACAAAGGAAGTCAATAAACAACCCTTGCAACAATGGATCGATCTTCTGTAATTTTTTGTTTCTTTCTAGAGATGATTTTCGTTTTTATTTTGTTTGTTCTTGATTCGTTGTAAGAACTAATTGCTCTCTTTTGCTTTAATATATATAATCAGTAGAGGAGTACCCCTCCTGTTGCTTAAAAAAAGTATGCCTCGACTCCTGTTGCTTAAAAAAGGGTATACCTTGACTCTTAACCGTTGAGTTAAATTTCATGGTGAAGATTGAGAAGTGCAACTTTTCCCTTGTTTGGTGTCCGTGTTCCTAGAACCTGAAAAGAAAAATCCTTGTCACGGATCGTGTTTAACCATCGAATGAACCCCCTGTCCTTTCCGTAGGCGACAATATTTACTATGGATGCTATTCTCCCCCTGCAGAGAGTACGATGCTTTGCTGCTTGCATGCCCCATGTCCAGGCCCAGCACGGCGACGGCCCGTGGACTGGGATCCGGTCAGGACGGCTCCCCGATTCGGATCCAGTTTTCGCTCCAAGTTTGTTGCGACAACATTCCACACAAACCCTAGTATCAGGCTATCAGCTCCCCTCGGCGTCCACCTTCGTCAGCCCGGCAGTGTTCTCCTGCTCCAACTCCTCCTCCACCACAAGCGGCTAGCCGGCGGCGTCGGCGCCGCTCCTCGTGCCCAAGCCGGGTACCGAAGAAGACAACGGCCAAAGTGCGGTTGCGCGTGCGCGGTGCGTCGTGTATTCCGTGACGCGCCTCTTCTTTCTTTTCTTTTGGTCCTCCAAATGATCGATCACTCGCTAAATGGATTATCTCCATCGATCATGATTTTCATGTTGTTTTCCTTTTGGCTTTTGGTGCTTTTTGCAGGCTCTGTGCTGCGTGGGGCTCGTGGCGGCGGCCATCCTGATCATTATGTTCGTCTGAGCACATCGGATAGGAGTGCCGCGTCATGCATGGGAGCTACAGCTAGCCGATCGGAGCATCTTCAAGAAAAACTAGGTGATTTTCCCCACGCGTGGCTGCGGGATTTTAGAGAACTTTGTGATGACACATGGATGGCTCAGGTTTAACTAAAAAGGGTTGCAATAAATAGCCGTCAAATATTCATATTGGATCTTTTTTTTTGAAAAAGTACATATTGGATTGTAAGATGTTAAGAAACAAATAACATTTTCCTCTAATACAGTAGGATTCAGAGTTTCAATTCTCTTAAATATTTTTCATTTGTATATATGCAAATCTCCTTTTGATGTGCTGTACTTAACTTGGCTCAATAAAGATGATACAACTACTTGACATAATATTTCACAATTTGACATTGTGGCCAAGATAACAACTACTTTCTCCGTTTCAAATTATATGTCGTTTAGATTTTGCTATAGTGAAGATGTAATTTTCCTTTTTAAAAAAATTGTTTTTGAATTATATATTGATAATATCAAGCCCGTGTAAAACGATGGACTTGACACATCTCATGTAGCACGCGTGATTAGAGCCGCCGGGACTCTCTCAGAGTCCAGGATCCCCGGAGTCCCAGACTATGCATTAAAATAGGGCGAATTAAAAGTTCTCATGAAAAATGATAGCTGAGATCCACGCAGACGCAGATAACGTTGCTACAGTAGTTCAGATTCGTACAGTGATGAAGTGACGATTTCCAGTTCCCCCGGCTGCCGCATATATCACTCGGTGACCGCCGCCGCCGGCTCTCGTGCATCATGCATATATGGCAACTGAACGCGTGACCGGTGGTCCCGACGTGGCCGCGGCGGCGGAGGCTTAGAATCATCGCCGCCCTCGTCGTGGATCGCGGCGGCGCCGGCGATGATCTCCTCCTGCATGTCGCGGAGCCACCAGTCGAGGCTAGGGCTAGGCGAGGACGGCACCTGCGGCGGCGGCGGCGGGGGCGTCCCGCGCTGGAGCGTCTCCTTGCAGTACGCGACGGCGCCCGCCACGGCCTCCGCGCGCTCGCCGGCCTTGTCGTCGTCGACGACGACTGCGCCGCCCCTGCGCGGCGTCGCCGGAGGCGACTCCTTGGCTGCTGCCCTGGCCTTCCTTAACAACCGCCTCGAGATCCTCCGCAGGAATTTCCCCACCTCGCCGCCCTTGGGCGCGGTGTTTGCCTTCTGCGCGGCGACGTCCTCGTTCGTGTTCTTCGACGCGCGCGCGCGGTTTTTGCTGGAGCTCCACAGCAGCGTCCCGGCGCCGCCGGCGCCGAAGCACAACGGCGAGGTGGACGGGCTCTGCCGCCGAGACGTGGTGACGTCGAAGTGGCCGTAGCTCGACGAGGAGGAGACCGCCGATGGGGACGACGGGCAGTCAGGCTCCGAGGAAGCAGTCGCGGCGTGCGGGAGCATCCAATTCATGGCGGCGATCCGTCGAGTGCTCGTAGGAAGGGGACAGCCGAATTGGAAATGGATTTTGATTTTTCGCATGCGTGCCGAAATGGTTGCATCGATCTTATTATATTCACGTCGTGAGATCATCCAATGGCGTCGTCGTCGTCGTCGTCTGAAGATGGCAAGCGTTCTGGAGCTAGACGGACGCTCGTCGTTCGTGTGCATATGGAACCTCCCAATCACACACAGCAGTTGCCTGGTTTTCTACTGTCAACTCATTCCATAACAGCCCCACGCGTCAAGATTGAAATTTCTGGGTCACCCTTGCTCAGGACTCCTGTTCCTGTTCGAATGCAGCAAGCATGAAAGGCAGATACTGGTTACAGTTAAGGATAAGGGCCAATCACTATAATTAATTCCTTCAAAGTCATACTGTTACTAATTGAATGCTTTTAATTAATACTAAAAATTCTCATAAAAATGGAAAGATGTGTCCAGTACACTCTAGTAATGATTAACCATAGTAGCCATAAAAAACAAGCATTCCAAAAAATCGTATCTAAATTACCTACCTCTAATATTATTAAAAATAACCTACTTCTAATAATATTAATAATAGCATAAAGTAATTCTAACGTGGCATCTAAAATAACCTACTTCTAAAATATTAATAATAGCATAAAGTATAGTATGTCGTTAAAGTATACGGCATGTAGCACGCAAGCTCGTGAACAATTTTTTTGGTAATTCTTACATGTAAGTATATCTTGTTGTTATCCCACGGTGGAGGCAAGTGATGTGCAAACAGCCAAACACTAACGCTTGATGCCATGGTAACTTGTCAATGGAAGATGGTGTTAATTTTAAGATTTTTTATGGTCCTAGGATATAGACGTTTCTTTTTTAAAAACAAATTCAGATATCCATAGTGAAATGCACTGAAAGAGTACTTGTGCTTCGTTTTTAATGGTTCCTTGGTACCATTCTTAATGAAACATCATCCTCTTTTATGAGCCCTAATGACTCAAACATCATACATTGAAAGTACATGTTTGTTGCAAGGAGCTCGCTTTTGTTGCAGAAACATGATGGTTGTGCTGTATACTCGTCTAAATAATATCACAACTATTAAATGAACATGAGTAATTTCAATGTTGAACCCTGGTCCAGTCTCCCTGATGATGTCGAACCCCAGGTCGCCTCCATGTTCCAAGCCTCAATTACCATTTTGGTAGGGGATGGCAGGCGAACACTCTTCTGGCTGGATAGATGGTTAGACGGTCAGTCCATTGCAGATATCGCGCCATGCTTACTACAAGCAGTGGGACCGCGTATTCAGAAATCACGCACGGTGTATGAAGCATTGCAGAATTCTAGATGGGTGCGCGATATCACTGGGGCGCTTACGGTTCAGGTCTTCCTCGATTACTGGACTGTGTGGGAGAAGATAAGATTAATATCTCTGAATGACACAACTCAGGACAAGATTTTATGGAAATGGACGACGGATAACTGCTTCACAACTGCCTCCGCTTATAGGGCCTTTCTTATCGGACAGCATGCCATCCCTGGAGCCAAGATCTTGCACAAAACCAGAGCACCAAACAAGTGCAAATTCTTTGTATGGCTTGCTCTGCATGGGCGGTGCTGGACAGCGGCGAGGCGGAAGCGGCATAGTCTTCAAGAAGATGACACTTGCGTACTTTGTGGACAGGAGCCAGAGACCATTGATCATATACTAGTGAGTTGCTCATTCAGTCGGCAAGTCTGGCATATGCTTCTGAATTTGGTAAACAGGGCTTCAATTGCTCCAGCGGCGACAGAATTTTCTTTAGCCTCTTGGTGAACAAAAGCCAGGAAACGTCTTGATAAAGAAGACAGAAAAAGTTTCGACTCTTTGGTCGTTCTGGTGACTTGGTCCTTGTGGCTGGAGCGCAACAATCGCACATTTGAAAGGAAGGAAATGAGTATAGTGCAAATAGTTCAACACATCAAAGATGAAGCTTCAGTTTGGGTAAGGGCTCGATACAACCCCATGTGTCCGTTCGTGACGGATACACACGCCCTGAGCTTGCAGCCAATAGGTCGCGAAATGGATGCTGTGTAATTTTTCCATTTTGAATTTCCTAGGTGGCATTCGTGTCAACACTCTTAATGACACGGTGCCAGACTCTGTACTCCATTTTCTTCTCCTTAATGAAATACGTGCTAAGGCACGGTCGCTAAAAAGAGTAATTTCAATGTACTCAACCATTGAAAACAGAATTTAGATCAGAACCATTAAATGAGCATGGGTACGGTAATTTCTAGGAATCAATGAACATGAGTAATTTACAACAGAATTCAATGAGGCTTGTAAAGGGCGAAACGCCCGCTTCGTCATCACAGGAACTGACGTGGAGGAGAGAGGGGTGCCGAGATTCCTTGAGCGAGCGTTTCACTCTGCGCCGGGCTAATCACCAAAACCAAGACGCATGCGCCTGCTTAGCGCTCGCTTTGCGCCCGTTGTCGGCGTTTCAGCAAGCACGTGGGGAAAAAAGAGAGAAAAGTGGGCCCAACTGTTGATTATTAAATAGTGTATCAGCTAGCTAAAAGAGTCTATTAGTATACGAGGATGGGCTCATATCTTGCTGAGGTTGGCACTTTGCAGCCGGTGAGCGGGCTCAACCATAAATCTTGCTCTTATCGTGCCAGATTTCAATCATGTTCTTTGATTTCAATCAGTATTCATGATGATCAGGTTTAATGACCGCGTATCTTATATACTAGGGTGGTAAGAATTGTTCCTAAAAAAAGGATGGTAAGAATTTGTGCCGAATTTTGAATACCTCATTAGAGTTAAATTCGACCTCTCCTTTTTTTTTTGAATTGTGGTCGTTCATTATAAAATTTTGTATTCTAAATTTCTGGATGATGCATGTGACCCATGACCTTCTGCTGAAGCGAGTCACTTGGACACAGTACACTTACCTGATAGCAGAATTTCCCAAAACTATTTATGCACATAATAAGTAAAGTTGCAAAATAGTTTAATTTTCTCATTTACAAATACAAAAATCATCGTCTTGTATCTTGAAATCAACGTACAATACTACATGCTAATGTGCAGAAATGTCCATATGTTAGAAAAAGCATTTGCCATCTTTTTTTTTAACGAATTGCACGAGATAGTACGAGTTTCATTGATATACTACAACCCTAGGAGGCCATAGCCAGAAAATAAAAGAAAAAAAATAAACAGGCTTCGACCGGTTGGATTGGGTCGTCAACGCGGTCGAACCACTCCACTGTACAAACGGAGACGAGAAAACAAGACATAGCCGCCGCGGCTACCAACCCACTCCTACTCATGTAGTAATCGTACGAAGCACGACCCCACGCTGATAGAGAAACTAGAGAAGCAGACCACACCACACCGAGTAAGACACCGCTATGCGGGACCCATCGCCGAAGTGCCGCTGCAACACCACACACCGTCCGACAGAGTGAAAACGCCAGATCCGGACCTCTCTCAGGCTGTCTCGCAGTCGCCACCACGACACACAACGCACGGGGGCCTCGTCACGCCCGCTGTTGGACTCCTCGTCGCCTTGAAGACACGCGCGGGAGCCTCGCCACATCCGCCACTCCATGTCACGAATCCGTATGTAAAGTCGCCATCGGAAAGGTAAGTTGTGTTGCCCCCATCTCCCATGTTCCCCATCAGGCACCAGAATCACATTCGTATGTCGACATCAGCTCGTTACTTCACCCGCGCACAAGGTCTTTGTCGCCATGTCAACAAGCCAAGTTGTCGCTTGCGCCATCTTTCGACGATGTACCGCACCGGAGTTGCCGAGCAAAGCTGAGCAACCCGCCGCAGTCCGCTGCAAGCCTAGTTGTCGCATGATGTCGTTGCTGCAAGCGCCATCTTCCGATGTTGCCCCCACGCCGCACTAACAGTTGCCAAGAAATGCCAGCCACCGCAGTCCGCTGCAAGCAGCCAAAACCAACGTCCTTACGACGACCCCTGGTCAGCACCATAGCTTTAGAAGCCTTCACGTGAGTTCGGCAACCCCCTTCCTTCTTGCCATCTGCACCAAGCTGCTTCGCACCGCAGCAGCCTCCCATGACTAACGGCGACACCGGCAATGCCAGAAGCTAAGATGGACCTCTAGAGACGACGCCTCCAAGAAGGTGACGACGCCAATGGCGCCGCCGTCGCTCGTCCAGATTGGACAGGGTTTTCACCCAGAGAGCCCCGTGTAGCGAGGATGAGCTCCAAGATGACGCCCCTAACGGGAAGAACGACACCCTAAGGTGTCGTCGTCATCACCACCGGCAAGAATACCGACGAAGGCTTTCGCCTGGAGAGTCCCGTCCCAGCTTCACATTCCCATCCCGGCCATCCCAGACCCGCGGCCACGGAAGCCTTGCCAATGCAATTCCGCCGTCGTGCTTCCTCGTGTCGCCGCGTCTCCGTCTCGCTCCCACCTCCGCAGCCTCCTCCTGTCACCACGCCAGCCGTGTAAAGCCACAACCGCGTCTCCTCCCTCTATCGCGCGCACTCGCAGGGTCGCCGTCGTCGCGCGGCCACCTCGCCCGGCCTGAGCCACAGCTGGCTCGCGCAGCCGGTCCTCCGCCACACGGCTGCAAGGCACAGAACCGCGTGGCCTCATCGCGCCGCCCGGGGCGTCGCAGTCGCGCGGCCACCTCACGCCGCCATGGATGTCGCCGCCGACGCCTCCGACCCGCGGCCCCTTTGCGCCTCGCCCCGCGTCCACCTGCCGCCGGTCTAGCGGCCTCGACGCCCCGCGCTGGGCTGCCGTCGGCGCACAGCTCTTCTCCGCCGCCGCACGCCGCTTGCCTCCGCCGTCTGGACGCCCAAAACAACCGCCGTGAGGGGCACATCGGCCAGATACGGGGGCCCAGACACCGGATCCATCTCCCTCCGCGTGGATCTGGTGCCTGCTGCTGCCATCAACTCCGGCCATAGCGTGGCCGCGAGCACGGGAGTGGGGCGCCTCCAACGGCGGGAGCCGAGCTCGAGCTGCGAAGGCCTCGCCGCCGCCATCCTCGCAGCCGGCCGGGCTTCCGGCGGACCACTCAGGCAGCGGCGAGACGGAGGGAGCAGGGGAGAGAGGTGGGTGGCGGCGCGGTTGAGCTCGCTGCCCGTGTCGCCCTCGGGTGAGAGCGACGCGGGGGCCTATCCCTTTGCATTTGCCATCTTCAACCCTGAAATCCTAGATGCTGCAGCCATCTAACAAATGAACAAATTGTGTGTTATGAAAAGAAGCTGCAAACAAGCTTTAATGAAATGAATGAAAACTAGACTACCTATACAAATGCAAGCAAAACAGCCAGATGGTGAAAGTAATTAATAAGAACACAAACAAAAGCAAAGCATCAGTGGAGACGGTTTTGTTCAATAGGATGAAGCAGGAGAAAAGAATGGAAAGATGACTATCTGGTTCGCAACAAAATAAGTAATATATAGCAGCATGAAATCAGAATAAAATGTAACAGATATATGAAAGAATGCATAGGCAAGTCCTGTATAGTTTCCAAGTTCACTGGATAGAAGCAATTAAGAACGACTATCCTAGAATTGTTCAAGTTGCGAATGAACCTCTAGCTGAGTTGGTTTGAGGGGGCTCTAGTAGCACCTCCTCAGGTCTTATTTTCGACTCCCCGTGAGAGCGAATTTCGTGTCAGGGTTAAAATAAATTCCCTTGTCTGTCGCACGCCAAAGCACATGGTCAAGAGTCGGCCTGACTCATATCGGTTACGGTTCCTTGTGTAAGGGGTATGACATGAATTAGGTTACTCACCGAGAATAGTTGAAGCAGAAGGCGCGGGTGAAGCTTGTGTTGGGTCGCTCGAGGATGTGGTCGTCCCTTGTGTCATTGTCCTCGTTCTCGTCGCACCTTCTCTTGGTCGCAGAGAGTAGAAGGACCTGGAGTGACGCAAGACGTACTGGAAAAAAGAGAGGATGAATATGAGTAGGTGAAGGGGAGGATGAGGTGGAGGACGGGAGGAGATAGCCAGATAGTGAAGGTGAGCTGGATCAGGAGGTGGCGAGGCACACCTGGATGATCTCGTCGCACTCGCCGCAGCAACGCGAGGGAGAGGCGGCGTCTTCTTCTTTGGGAGCGTCTCTTTTCGCGGCGCGGGTGTTGTGCTCCCCTGGGTGACATGAAGCTGCTGGTGGGCTCTCGCAGCTCACCGGGCGCCAGCATATCTCTCGGTGACGACGACATTGCCGCCGGCACCGTCAACGACTCGCCGCGCCACTATGCACGCGTGCATGCACAGAGAAAGGAATAATGCATTAGACATTGGACTACTGCATGCATGGTTGCACGACCAGGGTTTTTTTTTCCGACCGTGACCCCAAACCGCCGGCCACCAGCAGCGGTTAGCCGGACCGGTTTGACCGGAAACCGATAGAAACCGCACAAATTTAAAAACCAAATTAAATCCGCAGTTCAACCGGTTTCGAACGGTTAGATCGGTTTGACTGGTAAGCCGGCCGGTTTGAGCGGTTTGAGAAATTTTCGAATTTTAATTAAAAATTGAAAAATAAAAGAAAATTTCTTAAAAAATTCTAAAAATAGTTTAAGGTGCGTAGAATCTAATGGTGTAAAAAATTTTCAAATATTAAAGCATTTAATATTTTTTGCGGGCATTAGAAGTTTAACGTGCTGATTTAGTAGGCTGTTTGAACTTCTAATACAAACAAAAACAAAAAGATACTAAATGAACTAATATTTGAAAAATTTTGACACCATCACAATCTACTCACCTTAAAGATTTTTAAGATTTTTTTTCAATTTTTCAATTTTTTAAATTCAAATTTGAAATTTTAAATTTGACCGGTTTCCAACCGGCCGGTACCGCTACCGGTCCGGACCGGTTACCGCGGTATCCGAACCGGTAGCGGTCGAGGAAAAAAAACCCTGTGCACGACAGCCTATATAGAACCTAAGATAAGTACATCACTTGCAATGGCGTGGTGGCCGTGATGCGTCGTCAACTCTTGCCTTTTTTTTCCCGGCGCCTGCGCGTCTCGGCGAGCCCGGCGACGACCCGATGCGGTAGGGGCTGGGCGGAGACCCTGAGCTCGATCACCCGGTCCAGGCGCAGGCGCGGGCACGGCGGCGGCGGCGGCGGCGAACCCTTATTATTACCTGCATGGGTCCTGGTCGAAATCTTCCTCAGGTGCCTTCCCATAATACTACTTGGTGACGACGTCATTGCAGTTTCTGCTGGCATCGTCGTCGGCTCGCGGCGGCACTCTGCATGCATGCACAGAGAGCGAATGCTTTGGTTGGCGTGCGTTCGTGCGTGCATGCATGCATCAGGATTACTCCTAACCTACATTGCATGACAGGCAGCCCAGACAGCATCAGCTAGTAGCTGATAGTGCCGGCCGGGTGGCTAGATAGAGAAATTAACTCGCCAATGGCGTGGTGGCCGTGACGACGCGGCAACTCGCCGCTCCCGGTGATGATCCGACTGTCCTTACTTGGCGAGTAGTAGGCGGCGGCGCTTGCGACGGTGATCGTCTCCTCCTGCCTGTCGTGCCCGTGGAGCCAATCGTCAAGGCTGGGCCGGGGAAGCGAAGAAGCCGCCGTGCCGCGCTGGAGCGTGCTCTTGCAGTAGGAGATGGCGCGCGCCACGGACTCGGCCCTCTCGCCGGCCGTGCCATCCGCGGCGCCGCGCCTTCCGGGTGACGACGTCCTGGCATGCTGCTTCCTGATCAGCCGCCTCAAAATAATCTTCCGCAGGCGCAGCAGCAGACTCCTCTTGGTGCTTGCCGCAGCAGCAGACTCCTCCTGCGTAGTGGACAAGCGCGCGGGGGCGCCGCAGAGCAGCCTCCCAGCGCCCAAGCACAGCTGCTGCTGCTGCCGTGACATGCATGAAGAACCTGCAGCTGGGGTGGCCGACGTCTCGCTCGACGAGAGGAGCCCGGCTCGAATCATCCGTATATGTGTGTGTGCGCTGAACGCCAGCGACGGCGCCGTTATCGCACTACCACAAAACCACATATCGCACGCAAATTAAATTACAGACGTCTGTACAAAACGCGTATGAGAAATAAATAGGATTATAATTTATAAGCAACACGTCATCATACGCGTTTTGATTAAATGTTCAGTAGGCATTTCAATCAATACTGCTAATAAAAACACTTGTCGAGCACAATATTAGTACATCATATCACTCCCCCACGCAATCATTTTGTTTATTAAAGGTTGGCTGCATCATTAGGTTTTTATGTAAGCCTACTTTAGCGCAAAGCACGAAGCTCGAATTGAATCAGTGAAAATCCATTGGAAACACAGGAAAAATACTAAATTATTATATTGCAAAAATATTAAATCAGACACTTCAATTTCTAAGCCGAATGGAAAACAGGAGGAGGTTCACCAGGTGGGCAGTGGGATGTACAGCCCAGATCCCACTGGGCAAAAATAAATTCACTGAAAAAAAGACAGTAATGATTACTGTTTTGATGAATGAACGAAAACACCAAGTGTTCAGGCCTCAGATGCTACATATAAAAGAACTGAATCGGTAAAAACTACAAATAACATCAGTCTTACGGGAGGAAAAAACAAAGAAAAGATAGTGCTCTCGATCAACTGCCAAAAAAAGGGACATGTTTTGCTATAGATAAACCTCTGCTCTCTAACTCTGACAGAACACAATATTAAGTTCCAGCATTCCTAAAGACAGCTGATTTGTAGATAAATTGTTCAACATAAGACGCCGCTGAGTCCCTGACTGTGAAAACGATTACCAATTAACTGCTAACATAATCAATTCAGATTTGGGCTGCAAAAGGCTTGAAAATGAACACGTTCACAATGTAGATTTACACTATGATATATCCTAGCAGAGCATGCAGCAGACGTACTAAAACTCTAATGGTCCATATAACTTCCGGAGCACACCCTAGAACTGCTAATCGGACATGCACGCCATAGCCCTGCCGTGCGCTCATTTTTCTCCATTCAGGCCAAACCCACCCCTCCCGTTGGGATAGGATCGCCAGGATAACAAACATGGGAAATCATTTCCACCATATTTGCGCTAGGAATACAAGTAGAGGGAACATGCGCGCGCATGGGTATGGAGTGCAAATAGAAGGGACACACTAGTTGTTTTTTTATAACAGTGCAAATAGGGGAAAACAGAGTCTTCGTTTAAGAAAGCAGGGGCAAATCACAAAGTTCAAAAAATAAAGGGTAAAATCGCGATTAGACTTCAGGCAAGATCACCAATCTCCCTGCTTTTTAATAATGAGAATTATTTGATTATGGTGCAATTAGTAGCTAGCATAGACACACGAATAATTCAATGTGTGAATAAAAAATTGTACAAATAATGAATTTAAATTAATAAGATGAAATCATCCTGATAATTTTGTGCATGCCCTATGAAGTATGAACTAATTAAATTACCGAACAAAATGGTACGCCCAATCTTGCCATACGGTGCTTTGTACATACTACTAAACTTACAAGAATTTTTTTTAATATGAAAAGCTACCTTTTGTATTACGAGTACATATGCTGGTTTAATTTGTTCGTAGTTGTCTTTTCGATCAACTACTCTATCTACACTGTAATTCCCGACAGAGCCGATTATTAATTCAGATCTGTACAGTGATGAAGTGATGGGCGATCATCTCCTCGTCCCCATCGAAGGTTTTCAGAAACTCCATCTCGTCGAAGCTACCGGGCATTGCCGACTCTTCGGCCGCCAGATTACTTGGTGACGACGACATCGCAGTTTCTGCCATCGTCGTCGCCGGCTCGCCGCGGCGTTCTGCACGCATGCATAGAAAACAATTGCATTATTACTTTATTGGCGTGCATCCGGATTGCATACATGACAGCCCAGACGTAAGGTGCCGGGTGGCAAGAGAAACCTACTGTCCATGGCGTCGTGGCCGTGACGCGGCAACTCCTTGCCGTGCACGATAATGTCGCTCCCGGTGACCGAACTGTCCCGGCTTGGCGAGACCGGGCGCGTCGCCTCCTTGTCCTTGCCTGCTTGCTTTCCCGTGGCCTGCATCGGCGTCGGCGTCTTCGAGCCCGCGCTCCCGTCGCCGCAGCACGCGGCGGCGCTCGCGATGATCTCCGGCTGCCTGCCGTGGAGCAGATCGCCAAGGCTCGGCGAGGGCGGCGGCGCCTCCGCGCCGAGCCGGAGCGTCTCCTTGCAGTACGAGATGGCGCGCGCCACGCCCTCCGCCCTCTCGCGCGCCGTGTCGTCGCCGGCGCCGCCGCTGATCGACGGCGGCGACCCCTTATTGCTAGCAGCGGCGGCCCTGGCCTTCCTCAGCCGCCTCGAGATTTTCCGGAGATACCTCCCTACCGCGTCGCCCTTGGCAGCCGGCGCCGGCGACATGCTCGCCTTCGCCGCGGCCGCCTCATGCTTCGTGGGCGAGCGCGCCCGCGCGGCGCGGGAGCCCCGGAGAAACCTCCCGGCGGCGCCGCCCGCACGGAAGCAAAGCGGCGAGGCGGGGGGACTGTGCTGGTGCTGGTGCCGGGACGTGAAGAACCTGGGGTGATCGTCGCTGGAGGACGAAGGCGACGAGGAGGAAGAGGAGATGGAGGAGGCCGAGTCATCATCGGCCGCCTTGACGCTGAACGCCATCGACGACGCGTTGTCGTCGGGCACAGAGGACGACTCGGCGGTCATGGCCTTGGTCGTTGCCGCCTTCGGGGAGGAGCAAGCGGCGCCGGGGAACAGCCACGCCGCGATGAAGTGGAAAAGCTGCATGGCCAGGAGTATCTATCTAGTCTAGGGTTTCGGTCCTACAGGTTTAAATTACAAGGGGTTTTGGGTTGTTTTGGGTGCGAGCTTTGAAGTGCTTGTTCCCATGGCGTGGCGTGAAATCTTTATATATATACGCATGTGTGGATGCAGCCACCGCGGCGGAGGCGGCGGCGCATCCGCTCCGAGATGCCGTGTTCTTGCCTGCCTAATGAACTGGGCTCGACGAGGCGCGTGTGTGTATATGGAAGGCGCGTGTAGCTCTTTCTATATCCATGGCGCTATAGTTGCCTTGTGCTGACAGCCTGAGACTATCTTCCATATATTCGGTGTGGTTAATTTCTCGCTGACTTGTTGGATCAGGACTGGCGGGCCCTTCCATCCATAATCTACGACTGCCACAAATCGGTGCGACCGGCCCCTTCGCTAGTCGCTACTACAGAGACAGCACTGTATTGGGCTTCATTTAGGCTCTACTCCGTATAACTCAATGGTACGATATGTATACATGTGGATGACGACTTGTGCAAATTAAAGTATACTCCCTCCATACTCGTATTAGATGATGTTTAGGACAAGGTTTTAGTCAAACATTGGGAATATAAATCACGAATAACTTTTAAGTCGTTGAGTTTGAAAATGTGAAAACCATATGAATAGATTTGTCTTGATAAGTATTTTTAGAAAAGTATACATATATTATTTTTTAATAAATATTTTTGTAAAAATAAGAAGTCAAAGTTACATTTTGATGACCGTGTCGTTGTCCTAAACATCATCTAATACGAGTATGGAGGGAGTACGTACTTATGTAGGATGCAAGCTTGTGAACAAATATACAGCTTGATGAGCTTGGGTCCATCGTCCACACAATTAAAGAGATGGACGTGGAGTGAGTCAATGCGAAATTAAAAAAAAAATAAAATATGCGGCTAATGCAAAGAGTTCATGTCCAAATTACACTCTAGGAAGGCAGCACAGGATTTGCTCAGGCGCTCTACTCTGCGGCGCCGGTCGAGCTCGAAGTTGCTGACCCGGAACTCCATGATGTGGCAGAAGGTCAGCCTCTCCCTTGCCATTAGGGGGGAGTGCACGACCTCAGTACCATTGCCTTTTTCACCTGCCGTAACTTCAAATTGACCATGCGTGCATAGCGTCAATTGGACGGCCACATGCTGACATGCATGTGCGTTACACGTCGTCGTCGATGTGGCGGGCAGAAGAATCAGAACTAGACGATTTACCTCATCATCTTCGGCTAAGGTGTGGGTGCGCGCACGTGCAATGCAGGTTGCCGTTGCGTGTGCATGCGTGAGTGCTTCCAATTGACTCCCAAGTCCCAAGTACTGTAGTAGTAGATCCCAAATTCCCAATTCACGCTGTAATAACGCTCGAATCTGATATTAAATTAAAGGTGGCGCACGGATCTCGACACGAACGAAGTTAGATGGAGATTACATGACTCGGGAACACGTACGACATACATATATACTTCCTCCGTACTGAAATACAAGGCATCCTAGGACCAATATAACCATGCCCCCGTATGCCCACGCCCTAGCTTAGGGACACCAAGGCTTGGTGAGGGCGGAGACGGCGCCCCGCAACCGGTCACCGGAGTTGTCAATTGCTCAGGACTCAGGAGGTGAGGTAGCCATGGCGCTGCGCCTTCTGCAAACCAAGCTCTCGGACCAAGTCCTCAAGCGTCATCTCGTGAAGGGGCTGCCCCCGCTGCAGGTCCGGGCTAAGAGCAACTCCAGCAAGGCCCCTACTCAAAAAGTAGGGACCGAGGGTCAAAAAACCAGCTCCAGCAAGGCCCCTACTCGGGTCCTTACTCTAGGGAGGCATCCAAATTCCCTCCACCAGCCCCATCTCCCACGGGTGGAGAGAGAAGCCCCTACTCGGTGGTTGCGGTCGTTTTTCTCCCCGCGTGCGCTGCGAATCTCCCCGCTCCACGCTATTGCTCCTTCCTCCGCGCGGAGCCGCCGCCTGTGCGCTCGTGCTCCGCCTCCTGGCGGCAGAATCCACCCCGTCCGGAGCTCCGCCGCTGCCAAGCTGGCTCCCGCCCCCGCCCGGAATCTCCGCCGCTGTCGCTCCCCAAGCTCAGGCAGATCCTGGCCCGGACCAGTGTCCACCACGCGCGCGTCGCCTGCTCCTCGAGGAGCCCGGAACAGACGAACCATGGTGAGGAAAGGGAGAGGAGACAGGCTCAGATCCGCCGCCGCCAAGGCCGAGCTCCGCCATGACCTGAGCCTGCTTCCGCCGCCGGCCAAGCAGCAACACGGGGAGGAGGGTCGCCGGCGACCTCGAGCTCTTCCGCTGCCGCTCGAGCTTGAGAGCGGAATGAGTAGCGGCACGAGAGAGGGAGCACCGGGCCTGCATCCACCGTCGTCCCTCGAGCTCAGACGGATCTGAGCCCACTCAGGTGGATCAGAGAGAGGAGCTCGAGAGAGAAGACTTGGGGGAATGGTGATTGCGGGGAAAGCGAGCTCGATTTGAGGTGGAGCTACTTCATGGCAATAAGATCCTGGCCTCGCGGGCGGCGGCGCTGGGAGGCGAGGCCCTGCGGGCGGCGTCGCTCTGAGAGGAGAAGTCGTGGGGAGGACGGAGGGGTACGGAAAAAAAAAAAGAAAATAAAGGAAAATTTGATGTTACACTGACCCGTGGGTCCCACATAGTAGGGGCTACGAAGAATGGGCTATTGCTGGAGTTGAACACAAAATTGAAGCCCCAAAAAGTTGAGCCCAGTCCCAACTCAAGAAAGTAAGGACCCAAAATAGGGGCTATTGCTGGAGATGCTCTTAGGCTACTATTCCTCTACTGGTACTCATCTCTGCCTAGGTTTCGAGTTCAATAATGTCACGCGACTCCCTTCCAAGCCCAAGCTTCAATCGGGCTGCAGGTACAGGAGAGCATAGGCTTTGGCGGCCCACCTAGGCCCAAGAATCTGCTGCACGGTACGACTAGAGCCAACGGGAATCCATGGCGTCAGGCTCCTAACTACAGCCCACATTCATCCTGGAAGGTAGTAATCCTTCTGTGTTTTTTGTTCTTCCTTTAACGCTGCAGCCAAAATGCTCGTGCGTGTTGTTTGAGATTCCAATCTCGATCATGCCCAAGCTTTTTTCTTTGTTTCTTGAAAATTCACGGTATATGTGTCATGAAAGAATGATGAGTTCGTACATTCTGTACCAAAATGTCTGGAGTAAACAGCTTTTGCTCAATCCGACATGTTACACGGATTGATTTCAGTGATTTACTTGTCCTAGATGGTGACTGCTTTTTAGCAACAGTACTTTCTTCTCTTGATTTGAACTCGGCACCGACAGCAGTTTTTTGCGTTTTCAGGCCAAGGTATATTTCCAGTCACATTAATTATTCTGTTCTGATACGAGTTATTATGTTTGGCCAAATATGAATCTTGTTATAGTAAATGTATGGTTAAGAGTCTAGCAATTCATTGTAAATAGTAACCTTACTAAAACGGTACAGTGATCAGAGCATGTATCTCTTTATGCAGGTTTTTTTGTCTACCTTTGACCTACTGATTGATGCCCTAAACTAAACCGATAGTGGAAGTATATTAATTTCTTTACACCTTTTCCTGAATTCCCTCCATTAACTTACTTATTTAGAGCAAGAGATTCCTACAAAATACCGGTAGCAGTTTCTTGTTTATAGGCTGCATATATTATGCTCTTACATCATGTGAAGCTCCAATTCTCATTTATTTTTTAATGAGAAGAAGGATGAGCCTGAATTGTTGTATCTTAGTTCAGATGGACTCAGGCAACAAGGGCTCCACTGCACTGGAAGCTGAGAAGAGTTGTCGCGTGGAGGGAACAACTGATGGCTCAAGGTAACTTGGCGTTCTAGGATTCACACATTCGATTCAGCAAATACGTTCTATCTGAATTCTGAGTGCCCTAATTAATCATCCATTTATTTGCCCCTCATTTTAGGAGCCGTTTGGAGATAGCAGACATCATCAGTGTCTGGAAAGTCTGCATGTTGATATTTTGTTGTTACAACGTAGCGATGACTTTCTATTATATGGTGGATACACTTCTTATTATAAAGGCGATGAACAACAAACTGGATGAGGAGAGGACACTAAGAATTCGTAGTAGAACTCGTAATTTGTAGTATAAGTAGGAAGTTTACTATGCTAGTTGAAAGTTTTGGTCAATGCTACATTTCGGTAAAGACCTGGCTATCCACTTATATGTAAAGGCTAGGCATTTCTGGTTTCAGCAGGCATCATATTTCTGCCTCTACCAACAAGGCACTTAATTTCGAGGATTGCGAATATTGCACACAAGTGTGGTGAATCGTACAGACATGTTGGGCTAAAACGAAGATTATATTTATCGCACGAACAACAAATAATTAATAGTTCCTTCAATCCAAAATATAGGTTATTTGGCATTTTTAAGTTTATAGTTTTTGTTATGCATCTACTACGTATATAGCTAGATTTAGAAATATATGTGTGGAGGAATTGCACGGGTTCCTTGGTTTTTCCTGCACGACATTGGCTGGTTTCTTTATTCCTTCACATTTAGAAACGAAATATCAGGAACAAGATTTTGCAATTCAACATCAATTGGCTTCTGAGGTTGTCATGGGATAAATTTGATATCTATGTGTTACATGGATTAACAATTCATTTTGGAAACGAAATATCAGGAACAAGATTTTGGAATTTAACATGATATACGCATCAATTGGCTTCTGAGGTTTACTTGTCATGGGATAAAAAAAAATTTAACACCAGAAAAATTCCATGTTTCTAACGGAGGAACCAGTTTTCCTGATTTAATTTTGAGCGCGTTATTTGTCCATTCAGGCGCAAGCAGGTTCCGATTCTTTTTTTTTTTTAAAGAAGAAGAAGAAGAAGGAACTTCAGTTCAGGCCTTCCCAACTGAAAATACTCGGATGTAGCGTTCCACCCTATTCCTAACAGCATTAAACCCTTCGCTAATAATTGATTGTTTAATTTATACAATTATTTGAGCAGATGATGACAAAGTCCCGGGTAGGAGGAACACATGGATACAGTTGCCATTAAGATTTCTAACATGTTGTTAGAACAATCTTTTCTTCCTTGCAATGTTGGTCTTTCATAATGTGACTATACTTGAAACAGCATGCCCAAGTTTGTTTATTCTTTTATGAAGTACTCCCTCCGTTCCAAATTATAGATCGTTTTGGGTTTTCTAGGTTCGTAGATTGAGCTATGAATCTAGATATAATGTTTATCTAGGTGCATAACAAAGATTATGAATCTATAATGGCCAAAACGACTTATAATTTGGAACGGAGGTAGTAGTTATCAATACAGGTATTAGATCGAAAAGATCTAAATCAAATTTCTAAAAAATAGCAATTTCCTCTTACTAAAGATTGATGTATTTCTTTGCACATTTTCTTCAAGTAATTGGGAAGATGGCTTGCTGTTTAGTTTGACCCCTTCTAGTAAGCAACTATAATGTAAGGTGTTTAAGTACTTTTTTGTTTCGGCTTGAAAAGAAAACATCTCGCACCTTTTGTATCTTGTTCAGTTGAAATGACTAGTCAAGCACGATGCAATTGTCAACTTTTTGCAAAGTTTTTCAATTTAAACAGGGCCTCTAGGTGAATTCATCCAAGGATCCCAGTGCCCCGGGGAACGAAGTCTCATACAAAGCAGACGGAGAATGTGATTGGGAATTTGGGATATAATGGTGCTTTCAGTTCACCAAACGTGTAGCCTGTAGGCGTGGCATTAAGAAGTTCATTCATTTCCAAATTCATCTCATGTTCATTCATTTTACCTACTGTAGCCTGTAGGCGTGGCATTAAGAAGTTTATGTACTTTGTTGATGGCTGGTTATTCTGGATCGCCAGTGCATGCGTCGGGCTCACTGTTTATAGTACTGCCCAGATAAATCGTGACAGATTAAGGTTTTCTAAGTACATAGATAGCATACTAAAGCCCTTGGACGACTAAAGGTGAACCTGCAGCCTAGTGGTGCATTTGATTAAGCAGTTTTCAATTTATTTTGTCTTACATTTTGGTCAATTGGTCAATACATTCATCTCCAGGCACTCATTTTGGTTTCAGCCGTCAGAAATTGGTCTCTGCCAAACCAGTCGTTTTGTGAATGACGAACAACCCTCAGAAGTGTTTGCCTAATCTCACCGCGAAGAGATGAAACTCACACAATGAACAAACAAAATTGAGCAATCTAAGCATACAAGTCTGGTTCAGATGACCGACGCTACCAAATGTTACGCAAGAAACAAACAAGATGGGGCCGCATGTTCAAGTGTCTGCCTGTGATGTTACATAACAGCAATTTTGCAATCCCCTTCTCTGTTCCAATCAGCACATCTAGGAAATCATATGAGCTCACAAACAAGCGCCACCCAGAGCACAACGATACAGGAAGAGGAAGGGCCTAACTTCAAAATTTGGCCCACACAAGTGACTCGACGATACAGCATGGTGATGGATTGATTACCGTCGCCTCATACCCCTTCCACCACGGCCACGCATTGCTGCTCCACCACGGCCCCGACCACCCATAGCAGCAGCATCACCTTGTGCGCTCTCAGACTAGAGCATAGATGACAACCCAATTAGATTATTTGAACTCCATTGTAACACAATATGCAGTGAAACAGCTTGCGAAAAATCTTAACATTGCAAAATTGATGTGTGATTGGCTCAAACAGTTTTTTCACTAGAAAAAATCAACAGGACTAACTGAAAACTCAAAATATTCCAGAACTTGCAAATTGCTAGATGGAGATTTAGATCAAAGGATATTTTCTTTTAGAATTCCATGCATGAACGCCACTGTCCGTATGCATTGCAACAGCCAAAGCCAGAGTTTTCAGCACATTACATAGCCCAATTTTTTTGGATTCTGGAGGTTGCAAATTTCTAAACAAGGGTTTCATCCTTTCATTTGTGTAGCAGAGTATATAATAATAATAACAACAACAATCATAAACGTGGTTGCAAAAAATATGTGCAGGTCCTGGCAGCTATAAAATGATGTGACAGACCTTACAGGTCTTTCATCATTTTGAACTAATTATTACCATACTGAAGTTTGGTGTCCTTTTAGGTATTATGATGTAACTAAACTTCAGTATGGTAACAATTAATTCAAAGGGATCATGAGTCTATCTTTCTTTGTTTCTTCAAACTATACATGGAAAAAAATTACAACTATAACGTTCCCAGTAAAATGTGTTGGCAGCGGAGGATATAGATTTTGAAAAGCATTTGCCCATGTCTTAGTAAGACCAATATTATGCATTCTGTACATTTCCTTACCTTGGGGTTTTTAACAGTCTCATCCACGCTGAGAATAAGACAAGCAGCTTCAGTTGCAGCATTTATAGCATTGATCTGGAAAACAATTTTTTATGCCAGCGATGTTAGAACTAGAATGTGAGAAGGCCAAGAAGTAAAATGCAAAGCACATATACCTTTACTACTGCAGGTTCCCACACAAAGTTTGCAAAAGAATCAGCAATGCCACCAGTGTTGATGTCCACACCATAGTTAGCACCTTCACCTGTTAAAAGTGAACATAAAGTTAACAAAATAATAGTTTCACAGTTCATGAGAAGTTCAGAAATTGCAGTGAAGCTAATGTATTGAAACAAAGCTAAAGGGCACTGACCAGATGCATGCTTCTGCCTGAGCTTATTTAGCACGTCAGTTGCATCAAATCCAGCATTGTCACAAAGTTGTCTCGGAATGACCTGCAGGAAGATGTATTTCAACTAAGGAACTTGCATTCTATGTATTAGGAAACTGTGATATATATAAGAACTTAACAAACATCAAGCAAAACCGAGTGAGTCATCAACATAACTATGTGATTATAATGTTATTCACGAATTATAGTGCTCGACAAGCATATTTTCTTTATTTCAGAGAAACTTTAGCCAACAGTAGCCTGGTCAAGGATGTTCCAGACGAAGTGGCTGTCACAAAATATTGATATATGTGAATTCTAAAGTTGCACTTCTACCAATCAAACAAAGCTTGCTCATTTAAGTTGCATGAATCTTGAACTATGATAGTTCAGTAGTTTGAATCCACCCATTGTTTGAGCTCTAAAATCTGAGCAACCATTGAGAACACATCTTAAGAGCTCTTACATCAAGTATGATAACAAAAGTAAAGGAGAATATACATTGGACAGAACAGAACGAGCCAGGAAGATATACCTCAAGGGCTTTAGCAAATGAATTAACAAAGAACTGAGACTTTCCGGCTATGGTCCGTGCATGCTGTCTGAGATACTTGCTTACTTCCATCTAATATAAAACAAAACAGGTTAGGATACCTATATTTGTAAAAGATCACACCATTTAGCTTAAGTTGACAATACACACATCAATAGCACCACCACCAGGCACAACTGTTGAATTCTTAAGCGCTCTCCTAACAATCATGATGGCATCATGGAGACTTCTTTCAGCTTCCTCAATGAACTATATAGCATTAACAACAGAATTAGTATGATTATGATTAAACTACAAACTATACAAATCATTGTTTCTGTAAAGGACCTGATCTGCACCGCCCCGAAGGACTATGGTTGCTGTTTGACCAGAAGGACAGCCACTGAATATGTTAAACCGTTCATTTCCCACTTGCCTTTCCTCGAATACTTCACAGGAACCAAGAACCTTTTTCAACAAAAAGGAGCATGATAAGTTTAGGGAGGCTTATGTTTATTGCCAAATGACCGATATTAAAAAAATGCAGCTCAATATCCATTTATATAGAACAAAAAAACAACCGCTTGAGCATATACCTCGTCGATGACATTGTTCACAGATGTCTGAACGGTTCCACCGGTTGCTGCTGCAACACGCTGTAAATCCTCTTCCGTAACACGGCCAGCACAGAAAATGTCACGATCTGCGAAATACTGCATAAAGAAGATTCATTGAGCCAAGGCTACAGCACTAAACACAAGCAAATTAGAAGAAAAATTAAGAACGAACTACAATGAGAGTACATACTTGTGTTGCGAGATCACCAATGGCCAACCGGGAAAGCACTATTTTTGCCCCACTTTTTACACATTTATCCAATTTGTCATAGATAATGTTCCATTCAGCGTCAACAATTGACTGATACTGCAGAGGGTCTGACAACCTATTGTCAAATAAGAGTGTCAGAGAGAGAGGGAAAGAAAAACAAACAGAATGGAGGGCGTGTAAAATACAACTACAAATAAAGGTAAAACTGTAACTGTGTTTAGACTTGATTAGCATACCTAATCTCTGCATTTTCTTTCTCAGATTTCAGCTCAAGCTCAATGTTGAGCAAAAGAATCTTTGGATTCAAGAATTTCTTTGGCTGTTGCTCAAACCCAGCATATGAAAACGTCTTCTTGAAGGCAACACCATTAACAAGGAAGGAATCTCTCATAGTACCTCCAGGAACCTAATAACAGTTCAAACACAGGAACACCTAGATTCAGAGTGAAATTTAGCTGCTAGCATATAAAGAAATAAAGACCCAGTTTCGTTTCAGTAGCAACCACCATATCTTACATCGAGAACGAACACAGCGATTCTTGTACAGAGATATTAAGAAAGTACCTTTTTTATTCCTATCATGTTAAGCCTGTCATCATTGCCGATAGCAAGCACAGCATCAACAACCATAGAGGCAAAGAATTCTTTCTCGCCACCTATTAACTTCGATGAGAGCGTTGTTGCAGCGCATTTGGCTAACAGTGATTTCTTTTCTTCAAGGCTTTTCCCTTCTATGCTGACCGCCAGTTCTTTAACTTTCTCGGTCGCCTGAAGAAAAACTCGTGTGGATTGAAAACATAAATTTAAAAACGGGATAGGCACTCAACGCAAAGATGCTCAAACAAGAGAAAACTGGTAAGTGTACTAACCAAATGGCCAGCAGTCCTGTAACTGCGAATTAGGCTATGAGGGTGTACGCCGTCCTCAATATAAGGCTTTGCCTCCTTTAAGAATTCACCAGCAAGAAGCACAACAGTAGTGGTCCCATCACCAACCTGAAGAAAACAGAATTTTATCAGTCCAGATTAAAGCGCGACTACAGCACATTGCAGATTGCAAACAAAACTAGGGTGATAAAACTGATCAACAGATAAGAAATGGCAGGACAAAACTGGCAGCTCACTCAAATAGCAGAGAGCACAAATATCAGCCTAATCACTACCAACCAGAGCAAATTGTAAGAATTCCTGAGAAAAATACAAACAATACTGGTAAAGTGGTATGCCATATATTGAGAATGTTTTCTGGACAGTCGACACTACATAATGGGAAATATCATTGGACAAAAAAAAATAAACAGAACTTTTTATGCTAAGAAAGTGTAAGATTTAACAATTTTCATTAGTTCATACAGCATGGGGATTATACTATGTAACTTATCTGCAAGAAAGATTATGCCAAATATTGAGAATGTTTTCTGGACAGTCGACACTACATAATGGGACATATCATTGGACAAAAAAATAAACAGAACTTTTCATGCTAAGGGCCTGTTTGGTTCCTAGTGCTAAAATGCTAAAATGTGCTAAAGGGGACTAAAATGTGCTAAAGTATCCAAACGCTATGACTAAAAAGTGCTAAAAGGGACTAAAATGTTTAGCACCAAAATGGGTGCTAAAAGGTGCTAGAACTCCTCCATTCCCCCTCAGCCCGTGTCTCTCTCCTCTATCCATTGGGCGCGCGTGGGAAGAGGGCAAGGGAAGGAAGGGTACTATGGACTTTTAGCGCCTCACTGATTGCATTTTAGTTGCTTGTAGTACTTGGATGCAAACTGTGGTACTAAAGTTTAGTACCTCCAATTTTAGTACTAATTTTAGTACTAGAGGAACCAAACAGGCCCTAAGAAAGTGTAAGATTTAACAATTTTCATTAGTTCATACAGCATGGAGATTATACTATGTAACTTATCTGTAAGAAAGATTATGCAAAAGATCCAGAAGGAACCGCAAACTTCATTTCAGCGCATTTGTAGCACATTGATAATAGAACGGAATCTCGTCTCTCAGCTCATCGCAAGTGGAGGATTCTTACAAAATGCGCAGAACAAGCTCACACATCACAACAGACCAAGCGCACACTCAAGCAAGTTAGAGCAAATCTCTTCGGCGAGCTCACCTCGGAGTCCTGCGACCGGGCGATGTCGACGAGGATCTTGGCGGCGGGGTGGACGATGTCGAGGAGGCGCATAATGGTGGCGCCGTCATTGGAGATGGTGACGCCGCCCTTGTCGTCGTGGATGAGGTTGTCCATGCCGCGGGGCCCCAGCGTGGTGCGCACCGTGTCCACCACCGCCGTGCACGCGTTGATGTTGCTCACCATCTGCGCCTTCCCCTGCGACGTGTCCGTGCCCTCCTTCAGCAGGATGACCTGCGGTTGCTGCGAATCGAGAACCGAATCGAATGAGCTTCAGTGAGAACGAGACTGCAGAATGGCCGAAGTAGAGCACCGCGCCTTGTTGCCTACCAGCATCGCCGACATGACGGAGAACTCCGGAGTTGCAGGGAGATTGGAGCTTTCGGGCGGGAGATCTGTGGCGGAGACGACGAGGCGGCGCGGCGGCGAGGGTTTTCGACTGCTCTGTTTGGTGGTGGACGCCGGCGGCGCGGGGCGAGAGTTCTAGGAGGGTCGTCAGTTCGGGTGTGGTCATATGAGGTTTGCTTGCATCGCGGCCGTCCAAGCTTAGATCCAAGCGACGTCAGCATTTGCAGTCGTTAATGGGATTAAATCCTTTATATGCCACTGTCGTAAACTTCAAAATTTAATATGACATCGCTAAACCCATCTCTCAGTGTCATTTATTTAATTGCCATCGCTAAATGGGATTAGTTCTTTCCATGAAATTTCAGTCTCTAATAAGCTCAAAAGCTCCGTACTGTTCTTCCAATGTTAATGTTTCGCTTCTGTCAGAAGATTAAAAAAATAGTGGTACTTAAATAGTTGTGGCAAATCTAGTGCCCCGCCCTTCCTTCTAAAACTACAAAGTATCATGAAATGGAGATAGGAGTGTGTTTGGTAGGGTTTCTATAAGCTTCAACTTCGCCTGATAGGAGTGTTCATTGAAGCTTTTTTCTGTCATTTCAAAATGAACCGGCACAAATTTAGACTTTTCATCGGCTCTCAACTCTTGGAGGTGATAAAGTATTCTACTACTGTAGAGTGAGCTGGAGCACCACAAAACCATACCAAAGACACCCTAGGTTCTTTGGAACGAGATCCTCTGAGGTAGCTCAAAACTACCTCCAGGAGAGGTGGAAGCACCGGTAGACGGTTCCAGAACAATTGCTACATTATATGGTAAACAATATTTCAGAACAGTAAGTCGGTGAACAGTGCCGTCAAAATTATTGTTCCATCACTGGTTGCTACAGTGCTACCTCGGGATACTGTAGCGCAAGACTCATTTACCTGATCCCCTCTGAGGTAGAGGCACCAACTTCAGAGGAACCGGTTCCGGTTCTTTACTCTTTCTTTCACATACCTTGACCACAATAAAATATGCCACCACGGGTAACTTTCACTTAATGTCAACATGCCAATATGCTATACACATTCTTGAAAACAAACTCAACTAGTTTACATATCACTTAATGAGTTCATGTACAATAAAGAAAAAGGTGCATACTTTGATCTATGACTATTCCGCACCCCCACCCCACGCGCGCGCGCAAAAAAAAGCCCATGATATGTGCTTCTCGTGTAAACAATATAGAGCATTGAACAATTTGGCTAATGTTTCTCTATTACTACTACATATTCTTTGTTTGCACTTTTTCGTGACAAAACATTTGAACAATGAGGCATATGTGGAATGTGGCCATGTGGCCTTCAATCTCTACTAGCAGTCTAGCACGATGGCATCATCCTTCTTGAACTGGACTTTTGCTTGAAATTCTGCAGTCTCACCTCATCGTAGAGTCAAAGCAATCAGCTGATGATTCGGCTCCAAACTGACATCCGGGCTAATCGGCCATCGGAGAAATAATCCACGTTGGATCCGGTCCGCTCCCACTCTCATCTCCCACCGCCCATCGCGCGCGCCACGAGCTGGCACGGCCGCGTCAACTTTTCAGCGTGTTGGGCAGCAGAGCAGCCAACCTCGCGTGGGTTCGAGCCGAACTCAAGAGAGGAGAAGGCACCCCCTTCCTCCAGCTCGAAGTAAAAGCCCATTTGAAAACTCTGCTCTGTTTCCAACACAGTGCGGCCACGTCGTAGGGTTTTGCTTTCCCCGGCGGTAAAGCGGAGCCGCGGCGAGACCCGGGGCCGGAGGAGGGGCGCGGCGACCGCCGCCTGGCCATGGAGATCGGGCAGTACCCCGGGAGCGGCTGCTCCAAGGAGCACCAGAAGATCTACCAGGAGTGGTTCGCGCTCGCGGACTCAGGTCCGATTCACCCCCTCCCCTGCTCTGTTCCCCCTCCTTCGATCCCCAATCCTACCCTCTTCCACTGTTGCTCGCCTGGGTGTTGGTGTGGTCTAATCGATGGTGTTGCAGATGGGGATGGTCGCATCACGGGCCCCGACGCCATCAAGTTCTTCGGCATGTCCAAGCTCTCCCGCCCCGACCTCAAGCAGGTGCGGGCTCTCGCCGTTATACTTCCCCCTTTCTCTACTGTTTTGTCTTGCTCTCTCTTCTCATGTGACGTTTTTGTTGAACTGTTTTGCGATTCAAGGTCTGGGCTATTGCGGATTCCAGACGGCAGGGGTACCTGGGTTTTTCCGAATTCGTCGCGGCAATGCAGGTTTGCCTTGTCTATTCGACGCTCTTGTTGTGCTCTCTGCTTCTGCTTGGTGATTTGGGTTATTGTTCGCTAGTAATGGGCTTGTCGTCAATTGGCAGCTAGTCTCTTTGGCGCAAGCAGGGAATGAGATCACTCAAGATAGCCTTAAGCGCGATGGTTGTTGCTAGCATCCAAATTAAGCCTATTTGATAGCATATGTTTGTTCATGTATTTATTTATGCTAATCAGTTTAAGGTTATATCTGACAGATTTGAGCAGCTTGAATCCACCTGTGATGGAAGGTTTGGATGCTCTACTCGCGGTAAAGTATTATGTCCTTACAGTCGTTTCTTTGTCGCTGCTGCACTTTATCCCAGTGTTTTATATTAATATGGCAATAATTGGTTTTCAGAAATCTAAGCATGTGGTGAAGCGGGTTGATCCGGAAATAGATGGTAAGTAATGCTTCTCTTTAATAGAAAATTCATGCTTGTGAGAAATCTGTGATGCAAACCTTTTATATCCTTGTAGGATTTCCTCAGGAACAATCACCTATAACAAACAAATGGTTCAGCTCAAAGTCATCAAAGAAGGTAATACTCACGTTTATCTTCAGAACTTTAATGTGGCTTCTGTATGCTCCTAGGAGATTACCTCTTGTGAATCAATATTGCATTCCATCCATTTATTGAATCAGCAACAAAGGAAGTTTTGAAGAAAATACTAGTACAATCGTGTTAGTGACTACTGACTAGTCAAGTGACTGCGGGTGAGGGCACATGTTTCAGTGGTTATCCTTTTAAGCTAACAAAGGGAAAATGCAGCAAGTTTAGTCATTTAGCTTGCTAGGTATCATCTGTAACAAAGGGAAAAGCTTATGATCTCTGGTTACACTTCTGTGGCCCCTTGCCTATTTGTTTTAATCGTATCTTGGATGCAATATGATACATGTAAATTGGCTAAACAGAAGCCCACAGTCCAGCAAGATGTTTGTATGACAGCAAGCTCTAAGTAATTGTGTTTCTATTGTATGATATTAAGCAATGCAGACCTGTTTGCTCAAATGTTTGCCCTATATAAACAAATTGCTGTCAATCGACCCAAATTTCTTTAATGACACATCATTATTGCTGATATTTTCTTTTATGATGTTATATATAAACAGATACCGCTGACTGCCGTTACTTCTGTCATCGATGGCTTGAAAAAATTATATATCGAAAAGCTGAAGCCTTTGGAAGTTACATACAAGTTCAATGATTTTGTTTCTCCTTTGCTGGTTCGTACTTGTATTCACAGTTTCTCAATACTGTCCAAGCTAGACCATGTCACTATTATCGCTGTTTTCCTGTTTCCTTTCGATTTTGTTCAAAATAAATCCTTTTCATGCAGAATAATGCCAATTCTAATTTTTTTGCAGACTAGTAGTGATTTTGATGCAAAGCCAATGGTTATGCTCTTGGGCCAATATTCTACTGGCAAAACAACTTTTATCAAGCATCTGCTGAAGACAAGCTATCCAGGTTTTTATATCTATCAGATTCATCTTCTATACTTTACCAGGTTTGTTTGAACAACATGTTGCCTGACACTTTATCTTCTATATTTGCAGGTGCCCACATTGGACCGGAGCCAACGACAGACAGATTTGTTGTTGTCATGGTAAACTGAGCTAGACTTAGGATCTCTCTTTGTTGGTATAATAGATGCATTAGATGATTTAAACTTCTGATTATGATTTGTGAAGGAAATCTATTAGAAAAGAAAAACAGATCATTTATCTTGCATTTTGATATGAACATGATACCTCTTACTTCTAAATTCAATTTTGATAAAGTCATCACATGCTTAAGTTTGTGCTGGTCTAGAGTTGATCACTACTGATTTGAAGCAGTCCGACTTTTACTCAAAACTTTGGGTAGGAAAGTTATATTTTTAGTTATCTGTGGGATTCCTCCTAAGATGCTGCCTTCACAGATCACATAATCATATAATTGATAGAAAATGGCACAAATAGAATTATTGATTCTATACCTGTGAATATCGACACAGCTTTTTTAGATGTATAGTTTGAAAAATTCTCAAGAGCATGCAAAATAGTTTTTTACATAGTAAACAGAATGTGAAGGGTATACCATAATATTTTTGGGTACTATGTGATCCAAATTGCCGGTCTGTCAATTTTTTGGGGTTTGTTTCTCATTTCTTAGGGTTTGTTGGGAATGTAAGCTAATATAAAAGAAACATTATAAGTGATGCAAGTCTTGATAATTTTCAGTAATTGGATCGACCCAAAACCCATTAATTAGTCTGGACTTCAAGCAAGGGAAGCAAGATAAAAATGAACTAGCTTAACTGACCCACCACAACCCATTTGTGTCAGCATTATACACATCACCACTCAATATTAAGTTTAAGCCCGCCATAGATTTTATGCAAATTCTTGCTTGCAGAGCTTGTAATAGAGGCTAAGCACCTATTTTGTCACACTCTTCGACCAAGTTTATTCATATTAGGCCAGCTCTATTGCAGCATGCAATTTAAATTGCCTGTCTGCCCAGCTATTGCATTAGCATGTGTTTTTGTACATACAGGCTTCCCCTTTTGTTGCTCCAGTTAACTTTTGTATTCTTTGCCAGTCAGGACCCGATGAAAGGACTATTCCTGGGAATACTATTGCTGTCCAAGCCGACATGCCTTTTAGTGGTCTTACAACATTTGGGACTGCATTTTTATCCAAGTTTGAGTGCTCTCAGATGCGACATCCAGTAAGATTTAATTTGTTGCATGTGTCAAGCCTAAAAGGCATGTAATGTGGAACCTGATACCAAACATTTACCTTGAAGCTGCTAGAACATATCACATTTGTCGACACACCTGGTGTTCTTTCTGGTGAAAAGCAACGCACGCAACGTAGCTATGATTTCACTGGCGTGACATCATGGTTTGCTGCGAAGTGTGATCTTATTCTTCTACTGTTTGATCCTCATAAGCTTGATATCAGCGACGAGTTCAAACGTGTCATCGGATCTCTACGTGGGCATGATGATAAAATACGTGTAGTTTTGAACAAGGCAGACCAAGTAGACACTCAACAGGTAGTATTTGTGGTTGTTTTGTGTCTTATTCGTGATATTGCATTTTGCTTCGTTTGGCTCTAACGTATTTATCATTTTTTCTTATTGACATGCAGCTTATGAGAGTTTATGGTGCATTGATGTGGTCTCTTGGGAAAGTATTGAATACACCTGAGGTTTCACGTGTTTATATTGGGTAACTTCTGATACCTTGATCTTCTGTATTTCACTCTTTGAAATTTTATAACATATTACATAATATTTTCAAACTGTAGGTTCACAATTAGTACTAGAGTTTAGAAGTTCCATTGATGTATTTCATTTACCATAGTTTATCTGAATCTCTGGTAATGACCTTGGACCATTCAAACACATGCAAATCATTCAAGTGACTTCCGTTTACTTGTAGGTCATTCAATGACAAACCAGTAAATGAATCAGCTGTTGGTCCACTTGGAAAGGAACTATTTGAGAGAGAGCAAGATGATCTCCTTTCTGATCTCAAAGATATTCCCAAGAAAGCTTGTGATCGTCGGGTAAGTTTTTTTCCCCTCATTTCTTGCATGTTAATTTCCAGTCCTTAGTTTTCATATATTAATAGCACTATTCTGTCATTGCAGATCAATGAATTTGTTAAGCGTGCTAGAGCTGCCAAGATCCATGCCTATATAATTGGCCATCTAAAGAAGGAGATGCCTACAATGATGGGCAAAGCGAAAGCCCAACAACGACTCACAGACAATTTGCAGGATGAGTTTGTAAAGGTATGCATTTTGGGGTTCTTAGCTTCTCCCATCGATCTAGGACAATTGTAGAAAAAAAAAACTAGACCCCAGGGGAAAGACCGCCCCACAGCATTTATATTCAGAAGAAATCTAAACCACAACTGGGTCTAGAAAAGGTCCCGTAAGCTGCCCACCCAGGCGACGTTTCCTGCGCCTGCAGCAAGGTAGTTTGCACAGTGAGGGACCTTTTTTTTAATGTGCAGACTTCTGGGTTCGAACCCAGGCTGGGAGCGCCACAACCGGCTGCTCTAGCACCGCACTACTCGTGCGTCTGCATTGTAGATTAAAAAGCCTCTAGAGGTCCATGCTTAAGATGGAAGCTTCCGATGTCCTCTTGCGACAAATGTTATTTTTTCGGTGGCTTGACTCTGTATCTTGGCCTCATACCGCGTGGTTCTGTCTAACCAGCTTGCACTTTAAGTTTCAATTGTTTTACTAATCTGGCACATTCTAAAATAGTGACAGTAAGAGCTGATTGTGTTTTGCTGATAGTGTGAATTCTGGCCCCTTCCAGTTTCATTTCGGTTATACATTTATTTCTCTTTCTTTACTGGATGCACATGCGAAGCATTCCCTTAAATCTCTCTTCCATGTAAGTTTCATGCTCTAAACAACAACTGTCTGATGGAACAGGTGCAACGGGAATACCATCTTCCAGCGGGAGATTTCCCATATGTGGAGCACTTCAAAGAGGTCTTGAGTGGGTATAGCTTTGACAAGTTTGAGAAAGTCAAGCCCAAGATGATTCAGGCGGTGGATGATATGCTTGGATATGACATTCCCGAACTTCTCAAGAACTTCAGGAACCCATACGAGTGAACTGTGAACCCATACAGGCAGGTTGGAAAATGGATTTTTGGTCTGCACTATAACGAGGCACGAGTCAGTCACCGATAGATGGTGCCTTCCCGTAGCATTGCAGTTGTCAGGCAACATGAATCATTGTGGTCAAGGTCTTGTGGGGCCTTCATTGCCAATTGTTGTATAACTATGCATAAGAATCAGAGAGCCATTGCTCAAGCTCAGGGAATATCAGTCATGTAAAATCGACTAATGAGTATTTATTCGTTTGTCCATTATCAGCGCATGAAGAATCTTGGACCAGCGTGGGGCGTTGTCATGGGCATGGCTCCTTGTTTGTATAGTATGAATGCAGCCGCGGATGACTTGCATGTTATGGCACTGCGAGATTATATCTGTTAAACTTTCGTGGTATCATATTTCCCGAAATCATTTTCGAACGACGATCCTATGAGAAATTTGCTCAATAATTATCTTTCTTTCTGAGGTTGGAGAACACTACAATTCTGAGCATATGAATGAACTAACTTTCGCGCATTTGCTTGTGTCTGTATGACTAGCGGAATGCATTCCAGTTGCAGTTAAGGATCACTTCAACGAGGAAAAGTTGCTTGCAAATTTCCTAAATATCGAGGAGTATAACGTGTCGCCCTCCAAGGCACCCGACTAGGAGTAATTTGCATCGAGCCGCGTGATTGTGCATGATTTATCCAGCTATAAATTTATATGGAAATTGAATAAGATCATAATAAATACTATAAATATGATCAAGACGGCTCCTTCGAAACACGTGCTCCATCCAGCCTCAAGTCCAGTCTTCTTCTGTCTGGAAATAAAAGGCGCCTGAACCGACGCTAGGTCGGAAGTCAAACGCAGTTGGCACAAACCCAGAGCGAGAGCTAGCTAGCACCCGCCGACGCCGGCAGCTGCCTCCCTCAATCATTCATTGAAAACGTGTAGAAAGCACACGAAACCACCACCAAAACTTGCCCCAAAAAAGACGAAAAAACGACACGCCGTCACCGAACGCGGAAGCGATCAAGAATCCCCCCCTGCGACCCGGCGGCCTGGTCCAGTCCAACCCCCCTCTCTCAGTCTCTCCTCTCCAGCACGGCCGCGCCGCCGACTCGGTCCGCACCCCGCGGGTTCGCCATTCCGCCCCCACCTCCTCACCAAACTCCCCCAACCCGACCCCCCCTGTCCCGCACGCGCCTGCCTGCGCTGCGCCCTTTGGCCTTGGCTTCTTCGCGGCTGCTCCATCGCCCTGCCGTCCCCGTCGGGCACCAACCCAGCCCAACGCTCACACCTCGCTCGCTTCCCCCTCCCCTCCTCTCCTTTTTTCCTCTGCCCACCAATTGATAGCCCACCTTCACCTCACCTCCGCACCCGCTGTTTCGTGCACCGCACTTCACCCTCCACCTACCTACCTCTCCCCTTCTCAAAACTAATCCACCTCCACCCCTCACCCGCCGACGAGCGAGCGCGATCGATCGATTGATTCGGTTCGAGCCGAGCCGGTCGCGGTCGGAGCTCGGAGGGGGGGGGGGCGGCGGGGGGGAGCCCAGATCCGGGTACCGGCGGCGGCGATGATGAAGTCGCTGCTGCCGCAGAGCCAGCTGCGGCGCTCGTCGGTGCGGCCGTCGGGGCCCACCGGCGGCGCGGCGGGGGGAGACGGCGCCGCCGCCGACGGCAGCGGCGGGGCGGGCTCCCGGGCGCCCGCCTCCTCCACCTTCTGGTTCCTCCTCCACGCGCTCTGCTGCCTCATCTCGCTCTTCCTCGGCTTCCGCTTCTCGCGGCTCCTCTTCTTCCTCCTCTTCTCCACCACCGCGCTCTACCACTCCACCACCTCCTCTTCCTCCGCCGCCGTCCTGCGCGCCACCACCACCACGACCACTACCACCACCACAACAACAACAACCACCAACACCTTCACGCTCTCCTTCGCCGCCGCGAACCCGCCCCCGTCCAACCCCGCCAACCGCACCGCGCTGGAGGCGGCGGCGGACAAGGCGGCGGCGTCCGGGACTAACCCGCAGAGCCACGTCGTGGTGGGGCGGCACGGGATTCGGATCCGGCCGTGGCCGCACCCGGACCCCGTCGAGGTCATGCGGGCGCACCAGATCATGGAGCGCGTGCAGGAGGAGCAGCGCCGCTGGTACGGCGTCAAGGAGCCCAGGCAGGTGCTCGTCGTCACCCCGACCTACACCCGCGCGTTCCAGGCGCTCCACCTCACCGGCCTCCTCCACTCGCTCCGCAACGTGCCGTATCCGCTAACCTGGATCGTCGTCGAGGCTGGCGGCACCACCAACGCCACGGCGGCCCTGCTTGCGCGCTCTGGCCTCACCTTCGTCCACATCCCCTTCCCTGACCGGATGCCCCATGAATGGGCGGACCGCCATGCCACTGAGAACCGGATGCGCCTCCATGCCCTTCGGTATGTATGGTTTCTACTTCCTCATAGGCATAGCTAGTACTAGTAGTTTTGGTTCGTTAGCCTGTTTTGCTAGTAGAGAGAAAAGTGGGAAATGAAGTATTGGTTTGCTCGTGCAGGGTGATTCGGGAGAGGAAGATGGACGGCGTAGTTGTGTTTGCCGATGACAGCAATGTCCATAGCATGGAGCTGTTTGATGAGGTGCAGAAGGTCCAGTGGATGGGTGCCGTGTCTGTTGGAATCCTTGCACATACTGGAGCGGCAGAGCAACCACGCCTCAGCGAGGAGGACAAGCAGAACATGCCTCTTCCAGTCCAGGGCCCTGCTTGCAACTCCTCTGGGCATCTTGCTGGATGGCACACGTTTAACTCACTGCCGTTTTCTGGGAAGACTGCCACGGTGGTTGGCGAGGCAGCCCCTGTTCTGCCCAGGGGTCTGGAGTGGGCTGGCTTCGTGTTGAACTCGAGAATGCTGTGGAAGGAGGCCGAGGGCAAGCCTGACTGGGTGAAGGATCTTGATGCTGTGGGCGAGAATGGAGAGGAGATTGAGAACCCACTAGTACTATTGAATGATCCGTCCTCTGTTGAGCCACTAGGGAACTGTGGGAAGAAGGTCCTACTGTGGTGGCTCCGTGTTGAAGCAAGGGCTGATAGCAAGTTTCCACAGGGGTGAGTATTTTTTTTCAATACTCCTGTAATATTTTCCTCAATGTTTTTATTTCCCAGCTATGTTAACATGAGGAAGATTATAATGTTCTATTAGTTTCGAATACTCCAAACATCAGGTGAAGAGCAGTCCAAATCATAAAAACTCCCTTCAACTTTATTAGGTTAGTTAGGCCTGAGCAAACTTCTTAGCTAGGTGCCCAGGCTCAAATCTCTAGCAAACTGTATGAGGTCTGGACATAAGCCAATTGTCTTATAGGTACTGAGCAACTGAAACTTTGGGTCTGTTTGGCAGCTCTAAGCTCTACACGGACCACACCATATTTGGAGTTTGTTTGCTATAATAAATTGGCTTAATATCTAGTCTTTTCTAAATTGAAAACAAAACGAGATGCCCAAACACTCTGTATACACCAACTTCTTGCTCCACAAGTTCCTGCTAAATAGGACTTTTGTTATGAATTAAATCTTTTCATGGGTTTTCTTGTGTCAAATGTGATTGGTTGATTGTGTTGAGAGGAGCATGTCACCGGTCACTGCTTTACAATAGTCTCTAATACCTACGTAAAACAGTTTGTGTCCTGTCATTAAGGCAGTCTAGTTATAGAGTTCCATGCTGGTCTAGGATGTGTGAATAATACTGGTGAAGACTGTGATTGGGGACTCTGTAATCTATTAAATTTGCTTTGTGCTACTTTCTGAAGATGGCACATTTCATTTTGCTTTGCAGAAGGTATTTGATCTTGATACGCAGCTTAAATATGCTTTCAATGCTTTTGCCTACATATTATCATGTGTTGTATTTCCAATTCAGATGCTTCTTTTATAGACTGGTGTAGCCTCCCCCAACTTACTTAGGACTCTAAAGGTTTTGTTGTTGTTGATTATAAACTGCTGCACCCTGTAACTTATATGTTTCCAAGTGCTCAAAAATATGTCTAAGGTTGCACCAAGTTTGAGCAATTAGCATGTGCCTTTGAAAACCATGTGCAATAGCTTCTTACTGGGGCCTTGAACAAGGAAAAGGTCTTGTAAGGAAAACTGTTAATTCTGTGAAACCAACGTAGAGTGAAAATATTGCTTTGCTGAACTGGATTGTTTAGAGTGTACGGCTGGCTATGGTTAGCTGTCAGCTCATGTCTTTCTCTTGATTTTTTTTTTCTTTCTAATCCCCAACTAAATGTGTTCTTTGGCAGGTGGGTAATTGAGCCACCTTTGGACATTGTTGTTCCTGCAAAACGCACTCCATGGCCTGAAACCACCACTGAGCTTCCATCCGAGTTGTTGGATAACAAGCAAGACCAGGAGGATAGGCGGTTGTCAAGAGCCAACAAATCATCTCGGCCCCGAAGCACCACAAAACGGAAGAGTGACCTTCAAGGGAAAGAGAACTGATGGAAATCGTATTGGCCTTGTAATGTATATCTTACACCTGCAAAATACAGTAGGAAGCATATCTGGTTAATCTGGCGGTGGTTGTGTTCATTTTTCTGATGTTTTTTGCTCATGTGGCGATGGCCCATACTTCTGTAGAATGGGCGTTTTTTCGGTAGTTGTATCTGTTGTGTTGTAATATACACCGCATTGGGAACAGAGATGGTGGATGGATTATGGAAAGTGCGTCTGTGCTTCTGAAGAAAAGGGTTCAAATTCTTGCATGCTTGAGTATGAAATCGTTTGATAGCATTGGTTGGTTCATGGTGTGCACTCGAATGTCTAGATTTTGGATGCCAGTTTTGACATCAAATATGGTTAAGATAATAGTATGTAAGCTGATGATTCATTTGGTACATGGATATGAAACAATATAGATCGTACAGAAATTCATCTGGTGTCATGGGGTGTGCTCATGAATCTTCTCAGAAAGTGTTTTTCCTTTTTATTACTGATGGTTCTTGGACAAGATCCATTTGTATTGAGACAAACATAGAGCAGACGGAATCCCTTAGTTTTGGAGGGGGAGATTGTTAATTTATTTTCTCCACTAATTTGTGTACTGAGATGCTTAACATATCGAGCCAAGCCGCGCATTCCCGACCCTGGTTGGAGCGTTGGAGACACCTGATACTGCAGGCTGGAGTAAAGCGATCGTTTTGTCAGGTCACTGCCGTTGGCCGTTCCTGCACCGGAAACTTTGCTTAGCCATTTGGCAATCGCTCCAAGCTACGGAGATCTTACAAGCGGGGCAACCAGAAGATGCCGCACCGCATCAGCAGTTCAGTAGCGCGGAAAGCACTCGGCTCGGATCGAACGGGACTGTGCCCGACTATGTTGCGCCAATACTTCACCGAAGTGCCGTACCCGTATCCGATACTCCGATACTTCTTCGATACCTTAGCAGTAGGCTAGGACATCAGTACATAAATATCGTTAGGATTTATCATGACTCGTGTGTGAAACTTGATGACTAATTGGCTACTATGATTAGTAACAATAATTTAACTTCCACCTCTTTTTTCTATAAAATAGGTATTATATTTTTATATATTAATATATATTTGCCGTATCGGCGTATCCTTAATTTTAGAAAATGAGGTATCGCCATATCGCCATTTTCTTATCGGCGTATCCATATCCCGTGTCGGTGCAACCTAGGTGCCCGAAGCCCCGGACGGAAGCGGAACGGCAGAATGCGAGTCAGACAGCCAGTGTACCACCAGGTCACACACCACGTGAGGCAGGTATCTGGATGAGACGACGACTCGATCTCGCCACGTTGCGCGACCATTTCCGCGAAGGCAGCCTCGCGCCACGGTTCTGGTTCTTCACCGATCGTGCCAGCAGGTTGCCGCGGCGGCGTGGTGTGGCTGCACTGCATGCGCGTGCACCACGGTCGTTACGGCCTCCGGCCGGCGCACACAGCTCGCGGAAACGCAGCTGCACGCCGGGGGGCACTACTGCTGTATTATAGAATCGCAGAGCGTGCTCAACTTGGGGTTAATAGGGGGTGCCACTCCTGAATCGGGCTCGCTAAACGACCGGCAGCACTCTACCCACGGCCAGACGGCCTTACCGAAGGTTCGTCCAAATCCTTGGGGGCCTCCTTGGAGTCGCCGGTGCGGTGGTGCCCCATCCACCAAGCCCAATTTGGGGCCATAGACGAGTTCATCCAGCGATCGCAAACAAGGGACACTTTTAGACGTTGACGCTGACGTCCAACGGGCAACGTGGAGTCGTGGACGCCGGTTTGGTAGTGTGTAATGTATTGCAGATACTGTTGGTTTGGTTGGAGATTTGCCGCTTTTGTAATGGAGTCTCTGGATGATTCCCCCCCCCCCCCCCCCCCCCCCCCCCCCCCATCCAAGCTCCTCTGATTTCATGTAAAGAGCAGGATGTTGATAGATAAATCAGAAATAGCTTTTTTACACCAACATGTAGGAGAGACGTCTATTCTAGTAATAAAGAACGAGATGGACAGCATAACTTGAGAGATCTTGACTGCAGTACAAATCTTAGAAACCTTTGCACGTGCTGTTCACCGTCTCCTTTCTCACAAGCACATGTCTAAAAGAGAAATTAGAAATATTGCAATCACAACCCCTAGTACCATTCAATCTAGTCTACAACTTAATTTTTAGATTTCTCAAAACCATATGCCGCATTTATCATTATCTTTTAAAAAAAGATGCCATATTTATATGCACAGTTAGAATGTAGAGGCTGCTGTGCAGCGACACCTTCAAAAATCCTCATATCAAAGCATAGTTACTGCAGGTGCTCTAATGGCTTGGCACTTTTTTTTTAAAAACGTGCATAGCACGTTTTTTCATTAAGCGGAAGAGAGTTTTACAACGAAGCCACTTTGAGAGACCCTTAAAGCGCAAGAACACAACACCAAAACAAAAACTAAAGCTAAACAAAAGACCCAAACGACCTGAAAAAACCACAACTAGAAAGAAGAAGAAGAAGAGCGGCCACCCTAACCCACAATCTGCCAACCTAAACAAGACTAAACTTCAACTTCAAAGCCTGCCGAAGAGAGACAACACCGCCAAGATTGCCAAAGGTCCTCAAGCAGCGACATTGGTGGCAAAGCATCCACCAATCACAAAGACATGGCGGCCAAGCATCCGCCCGGAAGCAGCAGAGGGGGCGAACCGCCAGCGAGAAGATGAGCGACAATCCGCCAAACACGACCAAATGTGGAAAGGTATCCACCGAACATAGCGACATCATGGCGGCCAAGCATCCGCCCGAAGTGACAAAGGTGGCAAAGCATCCACCAACGACGGGAAAGCAACCGTGAGCATAGCGAAAGGTGGCAACGCATCCGCCAACAGACGACGACCTAGGCAACCGTGGTGATGTTGATGAGACATGGAGAAGATAGGCGCAGAAGAATAGTCGACGACCACTTGGTAGGAAAAGGCCTAACCCAACCCAAAACCTACGGGAGGGAAAACCACCACAAACACACGCACGTCACTGAACGACTAACAAACCGAGCTAAGAAGGTAGAGCGGGAGGGTTATGCAGGACGATGCCTTCACGAAGGGAGCGACGTCGACGCTACCACCGTCCGACTGTCCGTGATGGAGCAGTCCAAGTTTTCACCTGGCGAAACCAAATGGATTAGGAGGCCACAACAACGCCTCCAGCGAGGTAACTATGTCAAAGGACGCAGCCGTTGTCGGCACCGGCGAGCGCCGGCCATAACTTTCGCCAAAGGCCTCCAAAAACCAACTCCACACTAAGACCGCTAAGCTAGGACGAGAGCCAAACGGTGGAATGGCAGCGAGCACTTTGGCAGAGCTGAATCAAAATCAACACCTTGGCATGGCAGCAGCCCTCTGTTTGAGACAAGCGTCAATGGAAGAGGTTTATAGAACGTTGGTGGTGGGCCCTTGCTGGCCCATCTCGTTGCCTCCCCGGTGGCGGTGGCTATAAATTGATCAGCTCGTTTCATAGGCTAAGTCATCACTGCATTGATCGTTCATAAGAGAGACACACGCAACAGTTTAGAGATACTTCCTCCAATCCTCCCGCTCGCTAGCTCCTCGCCGATCAAGCTTGAGGTCAATCCAAACCAGTAGTCCAGGGCTCACGCCATGCGTCGTTCACCACGCTCCGCGGCGCTGCTCGCGCTCACGGTGGCGCTGGCCGCGTCCGTCGCTGCCGCCGCGGCGCCGCTGGAACGGGCGGACGAGGAGGTGCGTCGGCTCTACGAGGCGTGGAAGTCGGAGCACGGCCGGCCGCGCTGCAACTGCGGCGACCGCGCCGCCGCCGTCGAGGACCGGCTGCGCCTGGAGGTGTTCCGCGCCAACCTCCGCTACATCGACGCGCACAACGCGGAGGCCGACGCGGGGCTCCACACCTTCCGCCTCGGCCTGACCCCCTTCGCCGACCTCACCCTCGACGAGTTCATCGCCCGCGCCCTCGGCTTCCTCCGCAACGCCACGGCGGCGCCGCCGCGCGCCGCGAGCACGCGCTACCTTCCACGCCCCGGCGCCGGCGGCGACGACGACGACCTCCCCGACGCCGTCGACTGGCGCGAGCGCGGCGCCGTCACGGGGGTCAAGAACCAAGGGCAGTGCGGCGGGTGCTGGGCGTTCTCGGCGGTGGCGGCCATGGAGGGGATCAACAAGATCGTGACGGGCAACCTCGTGTCGCTCTCGGAGCAGGAGCTGATCGACTGCGACAGCAAGGACAGCGGATGCAATGGCGGAGACATGGGTAACGCGTTCCAGTTCGTGATCGACAATGGCGGGATCGACACCGAGGCTGACTACCCCTTCATCGGAACTGACCGAGCTTGCGATGCCATCAGGGTCAGTACTCAGTACAGTGTACTCTCACAAATTCGTGCGCAAGCTAGATTTTTCAGTTCAATTTGTACGTGCGAAAATAAACGCAGAGCACGTATTATTTGTGCGGATGCTGATGGAGACTACGTTGCTCCTCGGAATGCAGGAGAACAGAAAGGTCGTGAGCATAGATTCGTACGAGATGGTGCCGCCCAACAACGAGAAGGCGTTGCAGAAGGCGGTGGCGAACCAGCCCATTAGCGTCGCCATTGACGCGGCCGGACCTGCGTTCCAGCACTACACCTCGGTAAGAATTCGGAATTTTGAATGAAGATCGAAGAAGGCAAATTTAAGCAGTTAATTAAGCAGCTGTTCTTTGTTCTGATGATGGACTGTTGTTTTTCCCGATCGTGATGGTTGATGCACACAGGGCATCTTCAACGGGATGTGCGGGCTGAAGCTGGACCACGGCGTGACGGCGGTGGGCTACGGCAGCGAGGACGGCAAGGACTTCTGGATCGTGAAGAACTCGTGGGGGCCCGGGTGGGGTGAAGGTGGCTACATCCGCATGGCGCGCAACGTGTTGTTGTTGCCCATGGGCAAGTGCGGCATCGCCATGGACGCGTCGTACCCGGTGAAGAATGGCCCTAACCAGACGGCTAAGCATGCTGGGGTTATTAAGATGGCTCTTGCTTAGGCAGCAGGTTCTGGCCGCTTGGTGTCTGGTTTTGGACTCCAAAGTTGCTCGTTTACAAGCTTGTTGTTGTGAGTTATGTATGACTAGGAATAACAGCGCGCTAATGCCGCGCCTGTTACTGACTACATTTATAATCACTCGTCGGTATCATGAATAGTCGTAGATCTTTTATCTTTATTAGTTTTACTAATCACTAAAAACACTGCATGCATACTAAAAAACAACATACACATACTGAATGAAGTAGACAATATGAATATGTGGCCATTACATGTTTAATATATAGGTAGCAGTAGGAAATGATGCCGTGGGGCAACTATCTAGAGGCGTAACATGTCGAAGCTGACCGTAACGACGGGCCGACCGACGGGGGGCAAGTGGCCGATCTTTTCCCGAGCAAGAACGGTGCATGTGTCCCATCCAAATGGGCATGCAACGTGAGGCGAGAGGCCTGGAGGCCACAACACGATGGCGTTAGTGCCTGCGGTGGCATCGGGCTCGATTTTTTCAGCAAGGGACGGCATGCCCATTGAGATATGTCGTTTATTTAAAAAGAAAAAAAGCCAAGGCCCATACGAAAGTGCTCGGCGAGCAGCAAATCCCACATGTACGTATATGCGAAATATTTTTTTGGAGCCGTATACGTGGCTCGATATAGCTGGTGAAATTTCATTTGCCAACAATACCAAATATTAATACGTGGCAACCGAGCAATTGCGTAATAGCGTAACGCCAGAGGTCTAGAACAACGTGGCAAGTGAGGACGCACCGACTCTCGATGGGCTCGCTTTCTTTCGGCGACATAGATGTACCTATTTCTTGTGAAGACAATGTAGAGATAGCAGCACGCATGACGCTCGTATGCAGAGCACAACGTTAGAAGTCTCAAACCACGTGACAAGTGAGGATGCAATGGCTCAAAATGAGTATGCTTTCGTTTGGTGATACAGATGTACCTATTTTTCTGAAGACAAAATTAAAATAGTGCTCATATGTAAAAAGAAAAAAAAATAAAATTACTACAGTAGCCAAAGAGCTGGGAGGGCGCCAAACCTCCCAGCGATGTATATGTACTTATGGGTCTCAGTTATTTTTTTTTTGTAAAACCGGAAATAATACGTTATTAATTAATAAGGTTGTGTAACAAATAAATTCATTTTAATAAAAAAAACTGTGAGGGTGTTTCTCACATCAGTTTGGAGTCACATCTAAGTACTTGTAGTGGAGAATGGATTTGTTTGCTGAACCTTTTATTTTCTCTAATACACGAACCTTTTATCAATCCTTCCGTGATTTACGTGATTTGTTAGATTTTTGTTCCGTGAGGAAAAAGGAAGAAAAGGAGTGTTGCGACATTACCTTCGAGATTTCTCATTTTATTCGGAATTATTTTAATTATTTAATTGTATACTTATTTTAAAATTTAATGGTTATGATTCATTTGAACTCTTATCTCCTACTTACTCCCTCCGTCCCAAAAAAAAAAGTCATAATAAAAATGTAAAATGACATTGATTGCCTCTATATTTTAACCGGATTTGGTGCTAACCGATTGTTGTATGCCTACGCGCACATGCAAACCCGCCAGATCGGGTTAAACGACTTGTTTTATGAGACAGATTTTAAATCATGAAACAACTTGTTTTTTTTTGGGACGGGGTAAGGATGAGGTAATTTGGTAGCAAGGCCTGACTAAAGAGTGAGAGAGACATAGAAAGTTTTCGTGATACCTAACCTCAAGTTAGTTTTTCCTCCAAAATTATATCTTGTATCCTATAGCAATCCAAATGTTTTTCTTTGTTCTAGCAAAGTGACTTGAAATTGTTTTGTTATCTATTTGGAATTCAGAATTTATCTAGTGTCCATCCTTGATGACTCGGGGGTAAGGTGCATCTGCAGGAGGAGGCAGAACACCAGCATGGAACATAGAGCATTGGCATTGGATTATTTTTCTCGAGAGAATGGGAGAGCCTGCCCGAGCTCTGAACGCAAGTGGAACGGCAACACCCTCGGAATCCTGGATGGCCTGATGAGTGATGACTGATGACACCATGAACGTTGAAAACATCGATAAATCCACCCAGAAATGTTGCCTTCATTCCGCCGTAAGCTACCCCTATAGTGCTGCCGCCGATGATGTGTGCGCTCGGCGGTAGCGGCAGCGCCGCCTCCTCCTCCTCCTCCTCCTTAGGGTTCGGGGTTGGGATAGGACGGCGGCTAAGGCGACTCAATAAAGGGTTCGAGGGTGGCGGCCGGCCCGACGGAGGTGGCGGCCGGCAAGGGAGGAGCTACGTGTACTCGTCGATGTCAGCTGACACCGATGATTCTCAAGAAAATTAGAGTTAATAACTGTTCAACGCCATTTATATAGGGTCATAGGGAGATGACACCAACGCCTAATATAGTTGACATTGGCGGCTCTGTCCATTGGCTCCGCCTCTGGTGGGTGGCGACGGTGGGGGATGTGGTGTCGGGAGAGTGGAGCGGGACAGACGGAAAGCCAACTTTACCCGAGCGCGTGACTTTTCCTCCGTGTGCACGGCGTCGGTCCACCTACCGCCTGCTCTCTCTATGGGTGCCCCAGGACCGGAAAAAATTTTATCAAAAAAATATTTCTTATCGAAGCAAACTTTCGTGAAAACAAAACATTAAAGGAGAAAAAATTGCAACAAAAATAGTCGACAAACAAAACATCGAAGGAGCAAAGTTTTTTAACAAAAAAATTGAAGCAAACTTTTTGTGAAAAAAATGTTTGAGCAAAAAAATTTGAAGGAAAGAAATTCTCAAAAACATAGAAAAAAAACTCACCGGCCGCTGCGCTCGCCGGTAGTCATTGCCAGGTCCAGCCACTGCTCTGCCGACAGCCGCTCACCAGAGCTCTTCTCGCCGCGGCCCTGCATGGCTGCTCTGCTGGGGCCGCTCGTCGAGGCCAGTGGTTGCTCCGCCACGGCCGCTTGCCGAGGGCCGCACGGGTGCTCCGCCGCCACAGCTCCTCCGATCCTCGGCGGTGAGCGTCGGGCATGCTCCTCCCTCGTGGTGGACTGAATCTGGGGCCAAAAATAGAACATGGCATTGGTGTGCTTGCCCATGCGCAATGAATGGGGCGGTAGTTGGGCTACCACGCGGACGGAGGCCTCAGTACGCGCACAGATTAGCATCCCCAGGACAGGTTCGCATGGCAGCAGCGGAGAGGGAGAGGCCGCCGGAGCCGGAGGTGATGGTGGTGGCAGCCCCACCTATCATCAGCGCGTTATAATTCCGCTACGGTGCCCGACGATTTCCATGTAAACCAGAGCCACGACACAATTATGCATCAAGAGCTGTGTGCCCATATGCGAGGGGTGCAGTGCAGCACGAATCCCAGGGGCTGCTAATTTGCGCTCGCTCGCACGACGCCCTCCGTGCGCTCGGCGGCCCCCTATGCTCAGCGGGCCCCGCAAGCAAGGCACGCACCCCTGACAACCACAAAGGAACCGCAACACAGGTGGGACCCACACTCTCGGAAAACATTTTTAGAAAAAGTTTTTTTCAAAAAAAAAGATTTTCACAAAAGTTTTTTGGAAAAGAATTTCAAAAAAATTTAGCGGAAACATTTGACAAAGAGGAGAAAAGATTTTCAGAAAAAAAATTTGCAAAAAATTTTCAGAAAAGTTTTGCAAAAAAGATGACAAAAAGATTTTCATAAAAAGTTTTGCAAAAACATATTTAAAAAAAATTGCAGAAAAGTTTTTCAAAAAATTTTGAAAAAAAAATTGAAAAAGGAAAAATAAAAACTCACCACGTCGCGCTCGCCGCATCCGGCCAGGGTCGCCGCGCTCGCCGCCGCCCCGCGGAGCAAGGCCAGATTCGACCAGGGGGAGGGGAGGGGGAGAGCCGACGGCCGCCGCCACGGACGACAGGGCCGCGCGCTTCTAGACGGCGCGCGGGCGTGGCCGAGCAGAGACGGGGCAGCGGCGGCCGACAGAGCGGAGGCGGGGAGCACGCCAGGCGCGGAGGCGGGGAGGGGATGGATAAGGATGGAAGAGAAAGGAGAATTGAGGGTCGGACCGAGCGCACGTTTCCAACCGTGCACGTTTCCAACCGTGCGCTGGTTCAAAGTGGGGATTCCGACGATTCCCTAGCCGAGCAACGAGCATGCTTTGCACGTTCAGCATTAAAAAAAAGGGGATGCCTCGTACATCTTACGTGGTGTCGCAGAAAAGCGTTGGCCGAAGCGATACGGGAGAGGCTCCCCCAGTTCTTCACCATCGGAGACCGCCGCCGCCGGCGGCATGGCTGCACGCAGGCAGCAGGCTCATGGTTCCGGCCGGCGGCCGGCGCACACGGTTCGGGACAAAAGCGGTTGCACGCCTGGGAGCATTCGAGCAGCTAGCGCGAGGGCGCGGTGCCAATCAGTATCCCGTTTGGCAAAAAAGTGGTGCTGAATTTAGTGACAAAAGCGTGCAACTTGGGGAGTTGGGGGTGCCACTCCATGACCGTGCTTGCTAAACGACCAGCTGCTATCTAATCTTACCCACGGCCTTTGCCGAGGGCACGTCCAAACCCGAGCACCTTATCACCACCATCATTGGAGGTCTTGGAGCCGCCCTATCCACCACGCCAATTTGGTTACGGAGATAATAATTTTGTATTGCCACTGCTGATTGCAGTCTAATTACACAGCGGTTTGATAAAAAAAAAGGGGGCGACCGTGTGGATAATTTGATTTAAGCTCATAATCCACCTGTTTGTCTTAAGAATGAGATGATCTACCACCAATTTATTCCTTGTAAAGACATATCCAGGAATATGTTTATGTCACCAAAATCGTGAGAACCGCTAGCTTTATTATATGACATATATGGTGTGAGGGTAAGAGGGTTTATCTACTCTAAAAGATACGGATTTAGGTTCTCATTTCTCATAGCCACATATATATACTTACATGATATAATTCTATTTGATAAATATAGTTAGTCTCATTTCTTTAATTTTTCATTTAAACTAATTAGGTGAAAGAGCAGCCGCTTATATTAAAAAAATAAAAATAAAATGCAACACAACATAACAGTGAGACCGGTGGTCGGACAACGACGATAACAGCAAACAAGCCATATGCGTCCATAATTCACTTTTGATCACTGCTACATCAGCGTACTAATTATTTCTAGATAGAGCTCAATCAGCATCGTGGCATATGCATGGCGGCTGCCCTCTGTTTGAGACAGGCGTCAAAGACGTCAAGGGAGCCTTCAGCCGAGTACTAGAGTAGTGTTAGTGGTGGGCCCGGGTGGCCCAGTTCGTTGCCTCGCGCCGGCTATAAAAGGCTCGCCTCGTTCACAGGCCAAGCCACGCTTCATTGCGATACACAACAGTCCACACCCTTCTTCTCTGATCGTCTCTCGCCGAGCTCGACGCCAACTCAAGCGATCGCCATGCATCCACGCTCCCCCGTGCCCGCCACGGCGCTGCTGGCGCTCACGGTGGCGGCGTTGGCACTGGCCACCGCCGCGGCGGCGCGCCACCACGTACACTCCTCCTCCATCGCCGTCCCGCCGCCGCCGGAGCGTCCGGACGCCGAGGTGCGGCGCATGTACGCGGCGTGGAAGCAGTCGGAGCACGCCCGCCGCCGCAGCCCGCGCGGCGGAAACAACAACAACTGCGACCTCGGCGGCGGCGGCGAGGACGACCGGCTGCGCCTGGAGGTGTTCCGCGACAACCTCCGCTTCATCGACGCGCACAACGCGGAGGCCGACGCGGGGCTCCACACCTACCGCCTCGGCCTCACCCCCTTCGCCGACCTCACCGTCGAGGAGTACCGCCGCCGCGTGCTCGGGTTCCGCCGCCGCGGCGGCGTCGCCGCCCCACGCCTGGTTGTGAGCACCCGCTACCTCCGCCGCCGCGGCGATGATGACCTCCCCGACGCCGTCGACTGGCGCCAGCTCGGCGCCGTCACCGAGGTCAAGGACCAGCAGCAGTGCGGTGGGTGCTGGGCGTTCTCGGCCGTGGCGGCCATGGAAGGGATCAACGAGATCGTGACGGGCAGCCTCGTGTCGCTGTCGGAGCAGGAGGTGATCGACTGCGACAGCCAGGACAATGGCTGCAATGGCGGGGTCATGCAGAACGTGTTAGCAAATAATGCGTAAACAAGATCGAACACGAGACACAGATTTAACGTGGAAAACCCTTGCGGGAAAAAACCACGGGCGCCAACCGGCGATCTTCACTATAATGAGAGAGTTACAACGCAGGGAATACAATGAGTCGTCTCTTCATCCCTTGCGGCTTACAAGATGTAGATATGGGTGGACTAAACTGACTGCAGTCAAATACGGAAACAAATCCGCTAAACATACAACCCGAACCGTGGGCCCTCCAGGCGTCCCCACAAGACACACGTTATAATTCGGATCATATCCAACAAACTCCACCTTGAGACGAATTCCATCTTGTAGCAAATGAAGTATCAACAATGAACTCACTTCAATAATAATTAATCACCGACGCCGAAAGTCACTAGGACTTCAAACTTTAATACCAACTAAGCGTGAGCATAGCTCAAACTTAGCTGTAGGAACAGGCTTAGTCATCATATCAGCGGGATTGTCATGAGTACTTATCTTGCATACCTTAACTTCACCTTGAGCAATAACGTCTCGAATAAAATGATATCTCACAGCAATGTGCTTTGTTCTTTCATGAAACATCTGATCTTTAGTGAGACAAATAGCACTTTGGCTATCACAATGTATAGTAGTGCAAGAAAAAACCCCGCAAAGTTCAGAGTATAAACCTCTCAACCAAATAGCTTCCTTACAAGAATCAGAAACAGCCATATACTCAGCTTCAGTAGTGGACAAAGCAACAGTAGCCTGCAAACTTGCTTTCCAACTAACAGCACAACCACCAACGGTGAAAACATAACCTGTGAGAGACCTCCTCTTATCCAAATCACCAGCAAAATCAGAATCAACATAACCAACGAGTCCATCTCTAGATTTCCCAAACTGCAAACAGGCACTAGAAGTACCTCGAAGATATCTGAAAATCCACTGAACAGCTCTCCAATGCTCTTTGCCAGGATTAGCCATGTATCTACTGACAACACTCAATGCATGAGATAAATCAGGACGAGAACAAACCATGGCATACATAAGTGAACCAACTCCACTCGAATATGGGACTTTAGACATGTATTCGATTTCTTCATCTGACACTGGACATAAATCAGAGGATAATTTGAAATGTGCAGCTAATGGAGTACTCACTGGTTTTGCATCATGCATATTAAAACGACGAAGAACCTTTTCAACATAACCTCGCTGAGAGAGGTATAACATACCAGATTTTCTATCTCTGATAATTTCCATACCAAGAATTTTCTTAGCTGCACCCAAGTCCTTCATCTCAAATGCTTTACTCAATTGTGCCTTCAATTTCACTATTTCTGATTTATCTTTAGCAGCAATCAACATATCATCAACGTAAAGAAGCAAATAAATAGCTGAACCATTAACTGTCTTTAAATAGACACAGCTATCATAATCAGACCGCTTAAAACCATGAGAGAGCATAAACGAATCAAATCTCTTATACCATTGCCTAGGAGATTGTTTCAATCCATAAAGAGATTTCTTTAATCTACACACAAGGTTTTCTTTTCCAGGAACAATAAAACCTTCAGGTTGGTCCATATAAATGTCCTCTTCTAACTCCCCATGTAAGAACGCAGTTTTAAGATCTAACTGCTCAAGCTCATAATCATGCATAGCAACAATACTCAAAAGAGTGCGAATAGAACTATGCTTCACAACTGGGGAAAAGACATCATTAAAATCAATACCTGGAATTTGGCTATAGCCTTTAGCAACCAACCTTGCCTTATACCTTGCTGGCTCAACCGGAGAAATACCCTCCTTCATTTTGAAAATCCATTTGCAACGAACAGGCTTTTTATTCTTGGGCAATTTTACTAAATCCCAAGTACCATTCTTTTCAAGCGACTCCATCTCATCTTGCATAGCGGTCATCCAATTGTTAGAATCAGCAGAAGTAATAGCCTCAAAATAATTAGAAGGTTCTGCACCTTCAATCTCTTCTGCAACGCTTAAAGCATAGGCAATATTGCATTCTTCAATTAATCTTTTTCTTGGTTTAGAAACCCTTTTGGGCTTATCAGCTGCAATAGAATGTTGTGGAGGCTGCACAACTGGAGAAGAATGCTCAACAACAGAAGAATCATCAACAATTGGTAAATTATCATCAATAGGTGCTTCTTGTACAGCAACACTATCCTTTTCTGATGTAGGATCAGAATCAATAAAATGCTCCACCTGCACACTTGTTTTCTGCTGAACAGGAGCACTAGTAGATAGGTTGTCAGGCAACATAACAGATTCATTAAAGATAACATTCCTGCTAATCACAACCTTCTGAGTTTGTGGATTCCACAATTTATAACCTTTAACACCAGGTTGATAACCAAGAAAGATGCACTTAATAGCTCTAGGCTCTAATTTACCATTATCAACATGAGCATAAGCAGTACAGCCAAAAACTCTCAATTGCGAATAATCAGCAGGAGAACCAGACCATACCTCAATTGGAGTTTTCTTATCAATAGAAATGCTGGGTGAACGATTAACAAGATAGCAAGCAGTGGAAGCAGCTTCAGCCCAAAAACGTCTATTCAAGCCAGAATTAGACAACATGCAACGAGCCTTAGAGATGATAGTCCTGTTCATACGCTCGGCTACACCATTCTGTTGAGGTGTATAAGGAACGGTGTAATGCCTAACAATGCCTTCAGCTTTGCAATATGCTTTAAACTCGTGTGAACAGAATTCCATACCATTATCAGTACGAAGCTTTTTAACCTTCTTTTCAGTTTGGTTTTCAACCATAATCTTCCACTCTTTAAATGCTGAAAATGCTTCTGATTTATCTTTCAAGAAATAAGGCCATACCTTTCTAGAATAATCATCAATAATGGTCAACATATAACGAGCACCACCAAGAGAAGGCTTGCGAGATGGTCCCCATAAATCAGAATGCACATAATCAAGAATACCTTTACTTGAATGAGTAGAGGTATTAAATTTCACCCTTTTGTGTTTGCCAAACACACAATGCTCACAGAAATTCAACTTGCTGATGCTATGCCCATCGAGAAGACCTCTCTTACTTAACACTGCCAAGCCAAGCTCACTCATATGCCCAAGACGCATATGCCAAAGATTAGTAGCATCAGAATTAGATAATGAATTTGAAATTACAACGGCATCACCTGTAATTGTAGTACCACGAAGACGGTACAAATTGGCAGATTTCAAATCACCTTTCATCACAATAAGAGAACCTTTTGACACTTTCAAAACTCCATCTCCACCGGAGTACTTGTACCCTTTGCCATCAAGAGTACTCAAGGAAATTAAATTCTTGCTCATAGTTGGAATGTGTCTCACATTTGTTAAAGTTCTGATAATACCATCATGCATCTTAATCTGAACAGATCCAATGCCTATAATGTGGTGTGACCTATCATCACCCATACGAACAGAACCACCTTGGACAGAATCATAAGTGATGAACCAATCTCTATTAATGCACATATGAAAGGAAGCAGCGGAATCAAGAATCCATTCATCACCACTATTTGCACATCCAGCAAAAGCAACAAGAACATCTCCACCATCTGAATTAACATTGGTGGCAGCAACAGAAGCATTATCTTCATCATCAGATTTACCTTTCGGTCTGTATGTGCCAGTTCTCTTTTCCTTGTTCTTCAATTTATAACACTCAGAAATAAAATGAGTGTCTTTCTTGCAATACTTGCAGAATTTGTCATCCTTGCCTCTAGACTTTGAACGGCCCCTGTAGCCATTCGAGCTCTTGCCTCTATAACCATTATTAGAATTCTTTTGTGTCCTGCCACGAACAGACAAAGCTTCTCCAGTGGAAGCGGAACCTTCAGAAGACACCATCAGTTTCATCTTCTCTTTGGCTTGCAATGCCTCATAAACATCATGGATGGTTAGAGAATCACGACTATATAGAATAGTATCTCTGAAGTTTGCAAAAGAACTAGGTAGTGAGCACAAAAGAATAAGACCCAAATCTTCATCATCATAAACTACCTCCATAGACTGTAGGTCAGCAACGATCTCCTTAAAGACCGAAAGATGGTTAAGGACAGAGCCACCTTCTTGCAACTTGTGCGTATATAACTTCATCTTCATATGCATCTTGCTTGTCAAATCTTTTGACATGCAAATTGACTCCAACTTGAGCCATAGAGCAGCTGCAGTTTTCTCCTGCAAAACCTCTTGCAAAATATTATTTGAGAGATGAAGATGAATATGAGACAAGGCCTTACGATCTTTTCTCCTCTCATCATCGGTCCAAGTCTTTGAATCCTTGTTCCCGAATTTCTCAAGCGCATCATCTAAATCAGCTTGCGCTAAAACAGCTCGCATCTTGACTTGCCACAATGCGAACCTTGTATCTCGATCCAGCAGCGGAATATCATACTTCATAGAAGCCATGTGAAAGAAATAACCAGAAGAAAATAATCTGCAGTAATAGACTAGGTATAATATTGAGTAACCCTAGCAAAGAACCTGCAGTCTGGTACACTTTCGTGTACGTTCAGCAAAGAGCTAATGAAACTCCTCTGGTAGCCTTCAGGGGTGCACGTAGCGAAACTGCACCAAATTAATTTCCAACCGCAACGAACAGGATCTTTGATCGATGCACAGGAACAGCAACACGAATCCTCTGACGAACAGCAGCAGGGATTGATCTCTCGCCAGCAGCAATTTTTTTTTTCTTTCCGCCTGGAACCAACACCAGCTCTGATCGATCTGCACGTCAACAGCAAGGCTTTTGTAGATTGAGCCGCAGACCAACACGGCGACTCCTGATCGGATCAGTCTTCGCCTCGGGCAGGGATTCCACGCATGTGGACGCGTGGTACGAACGGCCGAGTAACTCGACCAGTAGACGGCAATTGAAGCGTCGAATTTGCCTCGATTACGGAGGCAGCAGGGCGACGAACTCTTCGAGGAGAACAGCGGCGGCGACGCACAAGCAGGGACTGAAACCCTAATTTTTTTTTCTCAATCTCGTGCCAAGCTCTTGATACCACTTGTTAGCAAATAATGCGTAAACAAGATCGAACACGAGACACAGATTTAACGTGGAAAACCCTTGCGGGAAAAAACCACGGGCGCCAACCGGCGATCTTCACTATAATGAGAGAGTTACAACGCAGGGAATACAATGAGTCGTCTCTTCATCCCTTGCGGCTTACAAGATGTAGATATGGGTGGACTAAACTGACTGCAGTCAAATACGGAAACAAATCCGCTAAACATACAACCCGAACCGTGGGCCCTCCAGGCGTCCCCACAAGACACACGTTATAATTCGGATCATATCCAACAGAACGCCTTCCAGTTCGTCATCAACAATGGCGGGATCGACACCGAGGCCGACTACCCATTCATCGGAACAGACGCGACTTGTGATGCCAATCGGGTCGGCACATACTGTCATAACTATATTAAGCTGCCGAACTAGCTAGATTGCAATTTAATTGAAACTATGAAGATTAATTTGCGTCTTTGTTCAATGCAGGAAAATGAAAAGGTTGTGACCATAGATAACTTCGTCGATGTGGCGACCAACAACGAGACGGCGTTGCAGGAGGCCGTGGCGATCCAGCCTGTCAGTGTCGCCATTGATGCCAGCGGCCGCGCGTTCCAGCACTACCATTCGGTAAAGTGTTCTGTCCCCCTTTTCAGTGAGAAGACACACAAGAGAGATAGAACTGGTTAAGTACAGGGAGTATTCTTTAATTTGTTCTTAACTCTGTTCTTCCCGACCGTGTTGTGCACACAGGGCATCTTCAACGGGATCTGCGGGACGAAGCTGGACCACGGCGTGACGGTGGTGGGCTACGGCAGCGAGGACGGCAAGGACTTCTGGATCGTGAAGAACTCGTGGAGCGCCGGCTGGGGCGAGGGCGGCTACATCCGCATGGCGCGCAACGTGCCCTCGCCCAGGGGCAAGTGCGGCATCGCCATGGACGCCTCGTACCCGGTCAAGTACAGCTCCAACAATGGCCCGACGGCGGCGGCTAGGGCAGCGATGGCTGTGCTGGAGATGGTTGTTGCTTAGGCAGAGAGGCGGCGACGGCTGATCGCTAGCTTGCTTTGCCCCTTGATGTAGTGTGTCATGTGTGTGGACTTGAGTTGTTGCTCGTTTACATTCCTGCTGTTCTTGAGTTGTGATGAGGACCTGGTACATGTAGTACTGGAAATAAGTTACGAATAGAGCTATGCTGTAATAAGTTAATGACTCGTGTAACTTATGAGGGGGTAATAATGTAATAAAGTTACGAATAAAGTTGTTTGTGCTTGTTATATGACTGTCCATTTTTTCCCCCTGAAGGAGTTTCAGTAGCATCGTCTTCCTCTGAAAACCAGCACAGAACTTCCATCAGAGTTGGTGAACGTGAACCAAGACCAGGAGGACTGCCAAACGTAGGGGAACGATCTTCAAGGGCAAGAGACCTGATGTCAAAATGAACTGGCCATAACGGCTCGACGACATTCAGTGGCAGCGGCTGATTGCGGATGATCAGATCATGGACTTTATGAGGGCCATTTTATGGTTTGTTCGATCTGCAATTCTGAGTGAGATTCAGGACTTGCATTCTGTAATTCTTGTTTCGCTTTGCCTGCATGCTATCAAAGAGTTCAGACTTGCTGTCAACATCTTCCCCACATCTTCAGAACAGGAACTGTAGGCCCTAGGATTTTGAAGGCCCTCCGGCGAACTCGTCACGACGGCCCCTCGTAGAGTTTAGATGGGCGGTGCACGGTTGGGCCTAGAGATTCACCGACTGCTGTCACCGCGATCACATCGTGAATTCGTGAGTTCGCAACGCCGGCGGCCACCAACACGATGTGAATGCCGAATGCGATTGGCCATATGCCAGCCACGAGTGCTCTACGGCTCCGCAGTCCGCAACAGCACACCCGACGGCCGACGATTTCGCTTTCGCTGCTAAGTGCTGGCCGAGACATTTTAGTTCTTTGTTTTTGTTTATTGATCTCTTGAGCCACGATCAGATAAACCCGCTCGTGTGTGGCTATACATATACATAATACATACTTGGGCTTGGGCCCCCTTCTGACTTGGGCCCTCGGCCGTCGCACGTGGTGGCCTACCCCTAGGGCCGGCCCTGTAGCATGTGCCATGGTTGAGGACGCTCCATGAATCCTGATCAATCCCCCTAAGTAAGAAATGCAGTGCTCTGTTCCGATCGGCGAGGGACCTCATAGGCACCACGCCTGCTTGATTTTGATGCAACCCGGCGTGTTGCAAACAATGTCGTTCCTACAAACTGCAAATTGGCTCCAGAAATCGCAGCACGTATAACACTTTGGGCAGTATGTTAGTGCCAGTATATCACTTATCCAGAACCTAGCAATGGGTCCATAACCTACTACTTGTCCAAAGAACCAAAAATCGAAGCACGTATAACACTTTGGGCAGTATGTTAGTACCAGTATATCACTTATCCAGAACCTAGCAATGGGTCCATAACCTACTACTTGTCCAAAGAAACAAGAATTTTCCTTCCAGTAATCTGAGATGCTAACAGCTCCATGTAATCACTCGATAGGCGACTAACATCTGGGAAAGCTGACCAAATAATCAGGACCAATGACATCGGGGAAAGCTAACACCCCTGTATATCTGAGCATTTTTTTTTCCTTGAACACGTTAATCTGAGCATCAACCAAAAACCAGAGCACCCGATATGACCAACTGAAAAATGGCCCAAAAATTAAAGTATCAGCCTTACTCAGAGCACAACGTGATCACCTGAAAAATGACCCAAAATTTAACCACGTTTGATGAAGTAGCAGAATTGTAAATCTTCTATCTAATGATTTATATCGTGCATCATCACTCATCAGAATTGCTAAGCAACAGATATAAACCACTTCACAAACATGGGCATAGTGCATAATAAATATATATCCAGAAAGCATGAACAATCAGATTGCCACACGAAGTTGAGGGTTCACTTATTCATCCATAGTTCAACCATCCTGCTGCACAGCAGCATTGTTCACAAACACAACCACACGAGATAGGACTCACATCAGACAGAGAACTCTGACTCAGCCAGGACACAAAATACCCAGACAACCTTCAGAGAGACAGGAGGCACCTGCACACCAGACTTGTGAACCTGGACGACAGCCCGCTCCATGGCACTTACTGGCCACCACGGAGGCGGAGCACCAGGTGAAGAGTGGACTCCTTTTGGATGTTGTAGTCTGCCAGGGTGCGGCCATCCTCCAGCTGCTTCCCGGCAAAGATCAGACGCTGCTGGTCTGGGGGAATGCCCTCCTTGTCCTGGATCTTCGCCTTCACGTTGTCAATGGTGTCGGAGGACTCCACCTCAAGGGTGATGGTCTTGCCGGTGAGGGTCTTAACAAAGATCTGCATGCCACCACGCAGACGGAGAACCAGGTGAAGGGTGGACTCCTTCTGAATGTTGTAGTCAGCAAGGGTACGGCCATCCTCAAGCTGCTTGCCAGCGAAGATGAGACGCTGCTGGTCCGGGGGAATGCCCTCCTTGTCCTGAATCTTTGCCTTCACATTGTCAATGGTGTCTGATGACTCAACCTCAAGGGTGATGGTTTTTCCAGTGAGGGTCTTGACAAAAATCTGCATACCACCACGCAGACGGAGAACCAGGTGGAGGGTGGATTCCTTCTGAATGTTGTAATCAGCAAGGGTACGGCCATCCTCAAGCTGCTTGCCAGCAAAGATTAGCCTCTGCTGGTCAGGGGGGATGCCTTCCTTGTCCTGGATCTTAGCCTTGACATTGTCGATGGTATCCGAGGACTCAACCTCGAGGGTGATGGTCTTGCCAGTGAGAGTCTTAACAAAGATCTGCATCTGCAAACATTAGCTCAGAGTAAGCAACCAAATTACCATGAAGGACAGAAACATCAAAATATGGAAACTAATAATTCTGAACATGAAAGAATTAATATGTTCTCACTAAGAAAAATATAAAGGGCTCAGCATACTATGTGGAACTACAAGTAGATTGTACAGCAGAATGTAGTATTAAAACAGCAGTGCTGCCGGCCCTAGCATTTTGAAGGCCCTCCGGCGAACTCGTCACGACGGCCCCTCGTAGAGTTTAGATGGGCGGTGCACGGTTGGGCTTGGAGATTCACCGACTGCTGTCACCGCGATCACATCGTGAATTCGTGAGTTCGCGACGCCGGCGGCCACCAACGCGATGTGAATGCCGAATGCGATTGGCCATATGCCAGCCACGAGTGCTCTACGGCTCCGCAGTCCGCAACGGCACACCCGGCGGCCGACGATTTCGCTTTCGCTGCTAAGTGCTGGCCGAGACATTTTAGTTCTTTGTTTTTGTTTATTGACCTCTTGAGCTACGATCAGATAAACCTGCTCGTGTGTGGCTATACATATACATAATACATACTTGGGCTTGGGCCCCCTTCTGACTTGGGCCCTCGGCCGTCGCACATGGTGGCCTACCCCTAGGGCCGGCCCTGAGTGCAATGAAAAGTGGACAACATATGACACAGCCTAATTGGAAACTGTATTCAAAGACCAAATCCAACTTTGAGGAAACAAATAAACAATTGTACAACAGTATCTACATGACCTATACATGAAACAATTAGCTTAGAGAAGCCACATAGATCAACAGTGAACAAATTATTTCCACACCAATGTAGATGAAGCTATGATTTATTAACAGCAACTGTATCCATCAGAACTGCACCACCTAGGTAAATAAACCAACAATCTAAGCGATTAACATAAAAGTAGAGTGATCCAACAATTAAACGGAGGTCCGGCCGCGCAATCACGCGCTTGTCGACATCAACCTGGCAAACGAACCAATCTGTCCAACCTTATCATCATCTACACGAACTCACTATCCCCAATTAAAAAAACAAATCTACACGAACTCAACGAAAAAAGCCCGAAGCACCGATCAACACGAAAGAATCTCATCGCAGCCCGCGGATCTACACCTTTACCCGCAAATCGAGTACAGATTGGACGCGAGCAAGACGGCAACGCCTCAAAACCTAAATCAAACATCCAAACCCTAAGCAATCTACGATGAACACGAACAGGCATGGAAAATCATACGAGACATAGCGGCCTAGCGGGTAACAGAGGGGGTCGATAACTCGCATACCTTGGGACGATCGGGAGAGGCTTCGCTTCGATCGAAGATTTTGTTTGAAGGATTTTGGATTGGATGGATGACTAGGAATTGATTGGATACTGAAACCGCGTCGCGGTTCTTGCAAAAAGGCCCTCCACGTCATCATACATGCTAGCAGCCGTTGGATGAACGCCCAGATAAGCAGGGGCCGTAGGATCTGCTCATATGAATATTCACACCTAGGTCCCTCGAGAAACTTCCAATTGTTACTCTTTACAACCGCGTCCTTCCACAGTATATTCCTGGTCCTCACGGCGCCGAGCCGGCCGCCGCGTTCTCCCGCCGACCCGCCTCCGGCGTCGCCCCCACCGTCGTCGCCCTTCCCTCGCCGTAGCCGTCAACATCTCTCATCCTCATGAGCTGCGGCCGGCCCGCGGCATCCTTCAACTGCGAGCTCGCGATGTGGCTCGCTGCCTCTTCCTCTACCTAACCCGCGGCGTCATCACAACATCACATCCGTGTGGGCCTCAGCTCCCTACCGTCGCCTCGCTCTCCATTCGCAAGCTCGGGGAGATTGCGAATGGAAGCTTCCACATTCGTTCGTTGCAGCAGGTGAGTAACGGCAACGCGTGGCCAGTGCTGGGAAGAGGCGCCGGCAAGGAGTCAGTAACTGGGAAGCAGCCATCGGGCTGCTGCTGTACGAGGATGCGACGTGAGAGCTAGCCACGGTAGCCAGCACACGCGCTGCGAGAGCCACGGCAGCGAACATGCGCACCGCGAGAGCGAGTTGGGGCACCCAGGGAAAGAGGAGATGCGCTACCACAACGCACGACGCAGTACATCCCCTGTCTACAACATGTTCGACAAAATGTGTACTTTCTGAAAAAAAAAGGATTGCCTCTTCTTCTACCAAGCAGCCAATCTGCGCACACGACGACAGGCAGCAACAAAAGTAGACCATGGGAAGAAGGCACGGGACCTGATGGAGCCGCTCACCGCCGCGCATACCCCCCTCAAGATCCACATCTGAACTTCTCCCCCTCAGGTATCTGTCTCACGCTCCCTCCTCTCTCTCCCTCTTCGATTTGGAATGGCAGTAGCAAAGTATTGACGTGGTAGGCACCAGATACTAGATGCTTGCAAGATGCTCGACTAAATTCCTCTATGGTCTGCACTCATGCTTGCTTAGCTAATTTTTAAAGTTTATGTATATTTGTAATGCCCATAATTCTTGATTTGTCCTTACTAATGCTATCGCATGTTTAGTACATAGGCATACTCAATTTGGAGTTTAAGTAGGATTATGAATTAATTGTAACCTCAATTGGCATCAAAAGTTTCAGATTGTGATTAAAATGCTTATTTCTTTTCTGTTGTACTCTGCATACCAATTGTTGGACAGAACTTGCTTCTAGAGAAGTATTTCATTCTGATCATGAAAAGAAAATTTGAACTATGTGTAGTAGGTGAAAACATCAAATTTCACTCAAAGTATTGCCTTTACCTATATGAGATTCTGTACTTTACTACATCATAGATATATGCTTGATGCATCATATTCCTTACCTATCTGCATTTTGATTCTGAAAGACAAATGACATTTGAGACATCAGCTTAATAAACCTTATAAATGTATTATCTGAAATAATTCCACTTACATACTGACAATTTTTTAACCATTCTTAGTAAGACCAATTACAATACAAATGTACTAAAAAAAACATTCATAGAACGCAGTAGGTTCGACTAATTCTGCAGGTGAGTTGCTAGATATTACTCTGTTCTTACAAATTCGTAGAAGTTAAAGTACACATATAATATAAGTGTATATTGAAATACTAGCTATACTCAGTTCTACATTTTATCATTGTCTGTATGTTCCACATGGCGTCCCATTATTACTCACCATGCATGAGTTCCAGCACAAGAGATAATGGTCCAATACATTATAGGATATTTCCATTACAAGATGTGAGAATTCTTTATATAAACTTACGCAATAGCATTGTCTAAAGTCAACTGACCACCCCCCTGGTAATAGCACTAAAAGAATATGGCAGCCTTTTAAGAAGCATTTCCCCCCATAACTAACAAACTGACAACAATTTTTTTCCCATTCATTGCCACATAACTTCTATTATTTCTGTATACATAGAGTTCCAGTTACAAATACACCTTTGTTGCATTTTAGTTTCAGTGCAGTTGCTTCTGTACAAGTGTACATGCATTCGGCCAACATATATCTGGACAGCACATTGAGCGCGGCAAAGCCGCGCAGTGTTCTAGTATTTATGAACGGGGTGTGGGCCGCTTAATGCTGTCAAACCGATCAGCCGAAATAGCATGTCTTGTTCGGGCTGGGCTTTCATTCGCCCTTACCTTTACTCGCCCGGCCCATTAGCAAATTGAATGGCCCATAAACAAATTGGATCACGGGCACTATCCGCAACCCGCCCGGCGGGTCTGAGAGATGGAGCCCGCGCACCGGGGAGCCGACGCCGAGTTTCACCGGCCACGAATAAACTTTGCTTTCCCTTTTCCACGGGCTCCCTCTCTCACTCGCTCCGACAAAAACCCTAGGCTTCGCGCCTCGCCGCCGCCAACCGCCTCCTCGCCGCCGCCTTCCACCTCCTCCCGTCCAGCCGGTGAGCGTCCCCTCTCGCCTCGTCCCGAATTTCCTCCCCTTCATCACCGGATTCCTCCTGATTGGGCCTGTGGTTTCTGTAGGTTCCAGCGCGCGAGATTCTTCCGGCGAGGAGGTGTTGCGGGTAGCTGGCGATGGGGGCGGAGCAGCAGTGCGATGACATGGAGGTGGCCTTCAGCGACTCCGAGGCGTTTCGGAGCGTCCAGCACGTGCTTCAGTCCGTGCGGATGGTACGAACCTTCCACTACTTGGCTCTTCGCTTGTGATATATCACGGCTGTGATTATTTGATTTGGATGATTATTAGTATTCTCGTTGGGACTAGTACTATGACTCTGAAGCTTCAGCCTTCTTATGTTGTATTTTATTGCTTCAATTCTTGATTATTCATTTTGGAGCTTGGTGAGGAGCAGTAGCGATGCTGTTCTCTGCTAATAAATTAGTGCCAAACCTTAGACTATAAATTCAGACGCAATACAGTAGTTTGGTTAGAATGTGTTATAGAGTTATAGAGATGTGTACTTGTATGGATAAAGCACCCTAGAAACAATTGATGTGGTTTCGGACTCCTATGTATCTTCTGCAAATTTAAAAGGAGAACATGAATGTTAGAATTCTAATTGGTAGCTCCTTGAGAACACTTTAAACCAAAACCAAATGAGGATTTGCCAAATGATATTTTTGGTGTAATCACTAATTGTTGCACTTTGATTTTGTTTCATGTTAGTTCCGCAGATCTCATGTCTAATCTACCCTAACTGCTAGACACTAATGTCAAATTAAATGGCATAATAGTTTTGTCAATTTTCTGTTGAGAGATTCGTTAAACATTAAAAAGTTTGCGATCTGAATAACAAAGCAACTGTGCTTTCACTTATCGTGTTATGAAAAATATATTCTTCAGAACAAAATCGAGACTTGCAGTGAACTTTATAGTCCTGCATTCAAGTTTGAAACCAAAGCTTGCTGGTGAAGACATACCAAAATGTGCCAGACGCATGTGAGGTGTGGAATTAGGGAAATTGAAAGGTGGCCATTTGCAAATTCTGGGTGTTTAGTTAGCAACCTCAAAACTGCTATACTAAGGAAGCTTGTACATGTACATGTTTTAACAGGTGACAAAATGAATGTACTTGCAGTGTTTATCTGCTTTCTTGGAGTAATTAATAGTCATGTTCTTGATGCTTATTTAGCTACGCATTTCACCGAGGTTGGAGGAATGCCTTTTCATTTGCTCATTTTAGAGATCAGCAGATAGCACCCAAAATACATCCATTATTTATTGACAATGTATGCCAGTGTAAACTTTGCCCTTTTTTTGTCTGAGCTCAGTCTAATGATTTGAGTATACTGCCTTAAACTCAGTCCATTACTTTAAGAAATTCATAACAAGGGGATTTTGGAGCAAAACTGCACTGTTTATTTTTATGACTTGCTGAGTTAAGTATAGTTCTATTTGTAAAACCATTAACATTTTGTTCTGTCATTTAGGATCCATTTTTAATTGATCTAAGGGACAAAGAGCAGTATGATATTCTGCTATGCGCTGTAGACTCCACCATGAGGAGGAGCCATGATGACCAGGCTATGCTTGCTGTAAGTTCATAACCCTAGAACTTGTCCAGCTTTCCACACTTGAGTATTCGCTGCTTAATGCTGTTTTCTACTTTCTGCAGACGACTTTAAGGGCACTGTCAGAAGCAGTATCCAAGATAGATATCATGTATCATCACACACTTCTGCACAATGTAATAGAATCCCTAAGTGCTTTCTCTCACGATTTATTTTTATCCAATTAATCAAATTTTGTTAAAATATTTCTTTTTCAGATATTTACCATGTCCATCTGGCACTTGAATAGAGACGCAAGGGATGCACTTTTAGATTTAATAATCAGATTGGTATACTTTCTCGATTTTATATTTAAGTTTTTTTTGCATGATTTGCATATGTTTGTGATTGATTTGTGTTCATGTAGTCTGCTGTGGCAGATCAGTACCTCAGAGAATGTTTGCAGATGCTTGTGAATAACTTCACTCCACCCAGACCAGTTGTGACACAAATTGAGAAGGAAGGATGGGATGATAATAAGAGGAAAGAAATATACTCTCAGTTGCATGAGAGTTTGAAAATGATTTCTGACACTGTGCCCTTAGCACCAAGGGTGTTAAAGGATATAATAAATAGGAGCATGCCAAAGTTATTTGACAACAAAGTTGTAAGTGTTAATTTTGTATTGTTTTCTAATTTTTTGGCAGCAGTTGTTCTTTGTTTGCACATAGTGATTTACTTGATTTCTTGCCAGGCAAGCAACAGATGTATGGTATAGGAGAACTTTAAGCTTTTCTCTGCATGTCTCTGCTCTTTTCCTTTCTTTTGTTGGGTGTGGGTGGGGTATTAAATAATGGGATGCAAACTAATGTCACCCAGTTTCAATAAAAATGTAAAGTTCTGTGCAAATGCTTGATGTCTTTGTGCATGTGCTTAATAATTCACCATGTTTTCTTTGTTGCATTTATCCTTAAAAAAAATTCTCCTTGTTGAGGGCTTGTTTGTTTAATGGATCTGGGTTGATAGTTTACAGCTGCTACCATGCAGTATTTACACATGCACCGTTCACACTACTCTTGAACAATAGATCTTACTTTCTTTGATTTTTCTTTGCAGAAGATGGTATCATTTGTTGAGTGCATGTTGGGTCTTGGTACTGAAAGACTGGGGGACCTTATTGGAACTTCGTTGTTGGAGAAAGTTGTGGATCTACTTACAGAATTGGATGTATGCTCCTTTCTTTTTGTGTGATTAAATAATCTATCTTGGAACCAGTTCTTTATCTCATTGATTGATTGGTGACTATGCAGGTTAATATAACATGGGAAGACATTCTTCAAGAGGAACATAGCAAGGGTATATTTGAAATGGAGCTTGAGGATCTAGCTGGTGATGTGGATAAGTTTGGACAAGAAACAGAGGTTTGTCATATTTGGAATGGTCTTGTACGTTGCTGATTTAGTAGTTTTAATAGCAGATGTGCTGCACTTTCACTACATACTTCACTGTGTATAAATTAAGGTTTACTTTGATTGATTAGATCCTTTTCGGGGGGAATGTATGTGCTGAGAAACTCGATGGTTTAATGGTTGTTGTGTGCGAGCACCTCAAGTCGTGCGCAGCACATGGTTGCCTAAAAAGGGTGAGCACCCTTAACTTCGAAACAAAATCTTTATTTATCATCTTCTTTGTATGACTTATTTTACTTGGGAATATGGCAACATAATTACACTGCCGATCTAGACGGATACAGATACATTGCCACACAGTTTACAATAAGGTCTACAATATTAATGGCAATTTTAATTAGATAAGTGTGCATGTTCCCAAATGGCTATTTTTATTGTTTCTGTTCTAAATTTGCCACTGATAAAAATGTCTTGTACAGCTGTTCATGGGTCAGTTTAACCCGATTACCCTCACCAAACCAAAACCAAACGCCTATATTGTTAGAACATTAGACTCATCTGATCTAAGGAAGAGATGCCATTATTTGTATGTTGGTATGAAGTATGAACTGACGTGCCGATCATCCAAGGAGTCAGGGTGGAACTTAGAGACCCTCTGATACCACATAAAGTGTTGTAGGAGATGGGAAAAGGGTATCAGCTGCATTATGGCATCCAGTGCATTAGCAAGAGCTTCTCCTTCTGGGATGTAGCTGTTGACTTCCCAGCCTCCCAGGATTCGTCAGTGGTTATGTTCTTTCGACAATGCCTGTAGCTTCATGACACTTAAGCATCTCTTTCTCTGACAGCAGATAACCACCTACTACTCTGCCTCAATGCCTGACTTATGGCTCCTGTGACAGGCAACAAATCACCATCATGTTGATGAGATGAATCTCCTAATAATTCAAAGTCATATTTAGCTTTGTGTACCCTTCGAGCTTATCAAGAGCAATGAACGTTGTGCCTCTGTTAATTGATGCAAGAGTCCCTTTGTCTAAGGTTTATTAGCCTTAATCATGGTGTGATCTGGGAAATTTAGGCCAACACGACCCACCAGATAATTCAAGATATCACCATTCTGACTTAGGAATCGACCTGGAACCAGGTACAAGTAAGCATATTGGGTTGAAAAACAAACACAACCTGTAGAAATGGGACGTGTACGCCAATAATGTCTATTGTTGCTCCATTTTAGTGCTCTCCATTTCCTTATGTTTTTTTCTTCTTCTGAGATTGTGTTTCTATAATTGACAATTACAAATAATCAAATGCTTTCTGAGAAATGTTATATTTATAGTAGTTTGTGACTCTGAGTGAGAAGTAATCAAATGCTTTCTGAGAAATGTTATATTTGTAGTAGTTTGTGACTCTGAGTGAGAAGTAAATGCGTATATGAGTTCCGCAAAAAAAAAAAAAAAAAAAAAAAAAAAAAAACCATATATGAGCACTTGCATTTTTTGCTATTTCTCATGTTTTCTTTTGACCTGGACAGGAATTTGACATTTTGAAGACTATATTTCGAAAAGGTGTGCTGAAGGTGCACAAGTCCAAATTTGCCCAGGTCAACATTCACCTTTTCTCCTCCAAACTAGATTCACTAGGCTTGCCAATTTGACACTTCCATTTTAACCTTGCAGTTTATCATGTTTTATGCGTGCTCCCTGGATCCTGAAATCTGCGGTCTTGATTTTGCTCTTTTTCTTACTGATATTTTCACTAAGAAGGAAGATGATGCAATAGCTAGGTAACCCCTTGTTTGCTATGTCAGGAGTACATCCAATATGGAATATTTCGGTTGTATATCATGGCGATTGGAGCCACTAGTTTGAACTTTACCTTCATAACAACCATTGCATATTATAATCGCGCCTTGGCTCTGTCTGTTTTGACACTTTGCCTTACTCATGTTACGAGATTTTGGCAGCATACTTGTGTTAATCATCTTTTATTGATACATTGTGTTAATAAAAGTTTATTACATTGTGGCAAAAAGGTTGGGTACAAATATAATCACTGTAGGAGATTCAGAGAGTGAAATAACTCCAAACATTTTATTATGAGATCCATTTTTGTTGTCATATAACCTGTATGAATCAACAGTTAGAAGAAACGCCAATGACCACAGTTGTTTTGTAAGTGCAGAATGTCTGCAGTTTCATATGTTGGAAGCTATCTGTCCCGAGCAAGGTTCATTTCTGCAGATACAGTGGTTGCTATACTGAAAAGGTGGCTACACTTTGAACCAGCATGTGCCTACGTTTTATGCATTTGTTCATCTGAGTTTGGATTTATGTTATACTTATTGCACAGGTTAGTGGACTGGTGCGTTGACCATTGTGAACGTCAGAAGGAGAAACATACAAGGACAAAAAATCCTGTAGAGCATCAAATATTTTATGCTAGCTGTCAGGTTTGTTGTGCTGTATTCTGTAAATACATTTAACTAAGCGAGAAAAGTTAGCCTGATACATGTTATGCTAAATTGCTCTGTTGTCTGTTCAATCAACTATCATCGGCACTCTGAACATATTATCTGCTGTATTTATGAACTTGCAGGCTGTGATGTATGTCCTTTGCTTTCGGTTGAGATCTATTATGGACTACCCAAATCTTAAATCACAGGTTTTTAAAATGAATATCAGGTCTATCTTGATGGACCCACTGGAGCCTCTAAAGGTTTTTATATGACAGATAGAACACACTGTCTTTTTCCTTTACATAACTATATAATGGCAATTGACCAGCTTTTTTTATGTTGCAGGTATGTTTGCCTTCGATAGTAAATGAGTTCCTGAGACAAGCCAAAGCTGCCAGACTGTTCAATGCATCTGTGGATTTGGAACTTGAAGATAGAATTGACTCTGACTTATCGAAGGCTTTTGGCGGAGTTAATAGGCTTGACATGTTCTTCCCGTTTGATCCTTATCTGCTGAAAGAATCTGACAGGTTTGTTTTACTAATGTCAAAATAAGAGTGCTTTTTTAGCTAGGCTTAGTGGCATAATCTTATTGCCCAGTGCTGCTTGTTTGTTTGGTCAAAAAAATCTGTATGCAGGATAAACTTAAATAGAGCTGCAACAATTCAGTTTCAAATTTCTCCTATCAAGAACAAAATAGATAAGCAGTCAACCTGCCGGTGTTCATCATGGTCTGACAGTACTAGTGATTTTATTGTGTACTACATACATGTTTTTTATTGTGTTCTTTTTTAAAACATTGCAACATGGCTGGGTTAACTATACTGTGGGTCTCTGGCTAAAGGGCTACAAACCCCAGGACTGCTGAACACATCCTATACCAGAAATTGTTGGTGATCTTAATTCCTATATTGTTCCGTCTGCTTTTTTTCTCGTTATGATCTGCATTGGGCAGCACACACTGTTTTAATTCACCTGCTATTTGTCCTTCTGATTAGTGTTAGGTATGTTTCTTCTGCTTGATGACCTTTTATCCCCTGCAGCAGATATATTCGTCCAAATTTTGAGTTCTGGTCGTTGGTCAAGACAACATACAGCGACGACGAGGGCGACGAGCTTGGTGACTTTGACGCACCTGGAATGAATGTGGACAGCTTAGATGACAATTTCGACATAGAACTCAACAGTGATGACGATGACATTGAGTATACGATGAATAAGATGTCCATAACGCCACACCGCTCTTTCTACCATCCAATGGCCATGAGTGGTGATTCTGGCCTTAGCATGCCTGCGAGGATCAGGCCTTCAGTGAGTCCTCCATCATAGTTGGCCATCACAAGATTGTTTCATTGTACTGGCTCTTGACTGAAGACAATGCGAGCTGCATATGCCGAGGGTTTATGATGATCATAGTTGGTAGTAGGGTCAAAAAACCCCTTTTGCCGTGTTTAGGTTACCATTTGAAGGGAAGGAAATGTAAAGTATATTTGTACCGGGACACGGAGTGAAAAACGGGCTTGAGATTGTATACTTGTAGGCAACCCTCGTGCGTGTATGGTAAAGACAAGCTGTTTCTATGTAGAACAGTCCGTTGAAAGGAATCGTGGTCTAACACGACTTGTTTCTGTTTGCGTCTTTAACTAGACTAATGGAACTCCACTGCCGGTTGCCTTAGAGATGCTGTTGGTCATAGTGGTCGCGTAGCCGTTTCATCTTTCATGCAGAAGGCCCCAGTCTGCAGCTTGATGCTGTTGCCCTGAGGACCAATGCTTGTGTGGTGTTGGGACAGTCCCATTTTTCGAAAAATTGTTCAGTTCATCAGTAGTCTGTGCAGACTACAGAGTTCCTTCGCAGTTTGTGCTGCAGATGAGTGTGGATTGTAATGATGCAGCAGCTAGCAGTGGATCAAGTGATAAGGCGCTTTGATGGTATCATTCCTGTTTGGCTTCAGTGGGAATCTACTGGGATGCTCAACGTATGCCGTGGTTTGCACATCGCAATTAGCCTCTCTCCGTTTTTTATTACGCTGTTGCATTGCGTGACGCAGCTACCACTACCTGATGGCTGATGATTTTGCGTCACATCGCATGATTGAGAGAGGAGAGGACGCGCCGGGGGGGGGGGGGGGGGGGGGGGGGGGGGGGGGGGGTGGGGATGGATGGCGGGGCGCTCGAATCTGCCGTCACGCGGTTTGTCCTCGCCCATCGGCTGCTATCCAACTAACCGACTCGCCGAGAGTCCAGCCATCGCCGCTAGAACGATCAGCGTCCCTTATCCCCAAACTTCGAGCTCCCTTCCTCTGCGCACCATGGATTCCGGCTTCAAGGCGATCCCCCTGATCGGTAACTTTTTTAACTGCGATTCCTTCTGTTCTCTAGACACGATTCTTCCTACAAAGATTCAGATTCGAGGAATCCGGATCAGATTCTCCTAATGTGGAAATGCCCAAATTTTTATTCTATTCCACGCACGTGCTCCTCCATCACTTCCTCCAATCCCAAAGAATCGACATGCCCATTTGGATGGCATGTTCGTTATGTTTTGCCAATCTCGAGTTGTAAGCAGCTGTTTGTTCCTACCATTCCCAGATATTGGCCCACTTGTGGAGAAGATTGATGATCCGAGGATGGTCAACGACGCGGATTTGCTGGAGGTTGTCCGGATGCTGGACGACGCTTGTAAGGAGGCCGGCTTCTTCTATGTGGTAAATCAATCACTTGTTAACTCTGTGGTTGCAGTCTTACAGACAATTAACTTGGAAATAGTTACTCATTGACGTTTTGATTGCAAACAATCCATTATGAGTTCTTCAGCGAAATCATGTCAGCAAACCTTGCTTACGTGTTATAATTTTTGAAATAAATATGTGGATATTTATGCATTAATAATGTATGAGGCATGTGCTGAAGTTACATCAGTGGTATCCTTTAAAGTACTGATGCTCATCTCTTATCATGTTCAATATTGCGATAGGTGCATTTGTACAATAGGATTTCTTTTCTCTTTTTTTTTGTCAATGAAAAATGATGAATCTTTAAAATTCTGTTATCGTAAAAGCTAAACAAGGAAAGTGGTGTCTACACGTTGTTAACAGAAAGGCCATGGCATTACTGAGTCGCTGATGAAGGAAGTCAGGGATGTAACGCGCAAATTCTTTCAGCTTCCTTATGAGGAGAAATTAAAGATTAAGATGACACCTCAGAGTGGATATAGGTGTGGACGTGTGGTTACTTAAACATGTCCAACTTTTGCTTGTAGTTCTGTTTGCTTCTTTGGGAAACTGTTGACTGTTTATTTTTCAGAGGGTATCAAAGGATAGGGGAGAATGTTACCAAGGGTAAACCTGATATGCACGAAGCAATTGATGTAAGTTCACTTTTGTCTCTGTATTTTCTTCTCGTGCTTTGAGCTGATCAGAGCTAAACTCTGAAACCAAATATGGCAGTGCTACACTCCTATTAGACCTGGCAAATATGGAGATCTTGCTAAACCAATGGAGGGATCTAACCTATGGTATGTTTCCAAAATTAAAGTCCATATCTGTTCTCCAGGCATATCTTAGAGTACCACAAAAGTATGGTCAAGTATAGCTCTGATTTTCTAGATTAAATTTTGAAACAGACTTGATACGAAATAGGTGTAAACATATGTCTACATTCCATTTGGCTGCAAATTTTCTTCGTCGTTCATCAGATAGAGTGGTATAGGAACAATATCTGCATCTAGATATGATTTTCTTATGCTAAAAAGGATAATCAACTGCTTCTGCTTCTATACTATATATAAAAATGTTGCTTCTATGCTATATAAAAAATGTTGTTTCTATCAGGGAACTTATCATTTACCTTCAATCAGGCCAGAAAACCCATCAAATTTTGAAGCATTGCTGGAAAACTATATCAACCTATGCAGAGGTCCACTTCTCGACCTACTCTAAACAATCTTTTTCATTCATTGCTAGCAGTGTTCTTGATGCCATTTTTTCTTGCAGATCTTTCAAGAAAGATCATGCGTGGTATAGCATTGGCACTAGGAGGGGCAATTGATGCGTTTGAAGGAGAAACAGCTGGAGATCCTTTCTGGGTTTTAAGGTTGATTGGTTATCCAGTAGACATTCCAGAAGAGCAGCGCACTGATACTGGATGGTAATAAATACTTGTTGGCTATTGCTATTTTGCATTATGCTTGCTGAACATGGATGCCTTTCTCACTGCTTTTATTTTGTATTTGATGCACTCTATGACAAACTCAGTGGAGCTCATACAGATTACGGTAAGTACCTCCGAGATTTTATTTATTGCAAGTAGAATTTCTTATGTGGAATTGAGGATGGTGATTACTTCTTACTAGTATACATAACACACATTATCTTGGTTATGTTGCATTTAAAGAAAACCACATGCTTCCTCAATCTCTATTGATATCTTTGAAGATTGGTGGAGTTTCTTACCAAAATCTTGAGATTATTTTTCTCATTTTGTTATCACTGCAGGACTTCTGACACTGGTGAACCAGGATGATGACATATGTGCCCTTGAGGTATTTATCTTTTTTTTTTCAGTTTCATATATATCTTTTTTTGAGACGTGCATAGCACGTTTTTCATTAAGCGGAAGAGAAGTTCGGGTACAAAAAGATACGTAACGCTAGACGAACAAAAAGAACCACGACCTTAACGAGCCTAACAAGGAAACTAAGGTCACCCACTCACCCTCACGCCTAACAATCGACCAAAACAGTTTCATATATATCTTGTATGAGTTCTTGAATTCTGTTCAGTTTCTCCTGTAAAGCTAATAAGAGTAGTGTCAAAGATGAGAACTTGGTTTGATAATCATGATCAATCACTTTAAATACTTCACTCCATCTTTATAATCTCTATAAATTCTTCCGCGATGTAATTTCAGGTGCAAAACCGCTCCGGTGAGTGGATATATGCAACACCGATTCCGGGAACCTTTGTTTGTAACATTGGTGACATGCTCAAGGTTTTCTTCTTGTCTTCGCAATTTCATTTATATCTGATAGTTTTACAGCAATCAGGGGCTTATAGGTTACTGTTCTCGGTTCAGGTTTGGTCAAATGGAATCTATCAATCCACGCTTCATAGAGTTGTCAACAACTCGCCTCGTTACCGTGTATCTGCTGCATTCTTCTATGAGGTATTAGCAATCTCCCTAGCCTGCTCCCTCGTGTCAAATCGCTTCTCTTACTTATTTCTCTGAAACCAATGGTGCAGTCGAACTTCGACGCTGCCATAGAGCCTGTTCAGTTCTGCCGGGAGAAAACTGGTGGTGCCGCCAAGTATGACAAGGTTGTGTACGGGGAGCATTTGGTAAAGAAAGTCCTGACGAACTTCGTCATGTAAAATTTGCTGGTTGCAGATGTGGAAGGAAAGAGAATCTGTAATGACTGTTGGATTTGCGAAATCATCAATAAAACATGTCTGTCCGTCGTGCCATTGCAGTGAATTTATCAATGCCTTATCGAGTCATATTTATCATGTACTACTTGATATGTCAGGAAGAAGCCATGGTGCAAATTTAACCCGAGTTGCAATGTTGATGATTTAGAAGCGATTGGAAAAGATCTCTCCATCTGGTGCGCGCAATCCCACATGCCACTGCGTCTGAAATCTGCCGTGGCCGAGCTTGTGCGAGGGGGTGGGCGCCAGAGGGCGCTTCGGCCTCGCACGCGGCGGAGATGCAGCAACGGTGGCCAGGCGGGGGTGGATGGGATGCGGCAGGGCTAGTGGTGAAGCGGCGGCGGCGACGACCTAGCTGGGCTGCCTTGGTTGCGCTTCGGGGATGCAGGACTGTGTGCGGGCGGCATGGGAAGGACATGCTCCGGGTGAAAGCCCTCTCCGGCTTCCTAGTCGGAGGACACGACGGCGGCGCCCTAGGACGTCGTCCTCCCCGCTGGGGGCGTCATGTTGGAGGTCCAACCTTGCTGCACGGGGTCCGCTGGGTGAAAACCCTGTCTGGTTCCTGGACGAGTGACGGCGGCGCCTTCGGCGTCGTACCCTCCTTGGAGGCGTCATCTCAAAGAGACCCACCACAAGCGTCTAGCATCTCTGGTTCTGCGGTCATGGGTGGCCTCGGCCAGGGCGACAACCTCGTCACTTGGCAAGCTGAATGGGTGTTGTGAGGCCCACGTCGAGGTCTTCACGGCTAGGCCGAAAGTCGGAAGTCGTCATCAAACGGGTGCTGAGTGTGGCTGCTTGCAGCGGACCGCGGCGGCTGGCGTTGCCTAGCAACCGTCAGTGCGGCGTGGGACTGCGTCGGAAGACGGCGCTTGTGGCATCGGCACTGTTGGATGACTTGGCTTGCAGCGGATCGCGGCGGTTTGTCTAGCATTGCTGGGCAATCCGGTGCGGTACATCGTCGAAAGATGGCGCATGCGACTTCTTTCGATCGTCGGCCTGGCAATGAAGACTAAGCGCGGGTGAAGCAAGGTTATGAGATCGACATGGGACGACGTGCCGGCGGATTGATGGAGATCTGGGGAAACGGGGCAATTTCGCCCACCACCTTGGCGGCAACTTAGAAACGGATCTGTGATAAGGAGTCTGAGGCGGGCGTGGCGAGGCCCCCGCATGCGGTGTGTGGCGTCGAACGGCGGATGTGGCGAGGCCCCCGCGCGTTGAGCGAGAGGTCCAGATTCGGTGATATTATCACGTCAGGTGGTGCGTGGTTTTGCAACGGCATTACAGCGAAGAGTCCCGCATAGCGGTGGCTTTTTCGGTGTGCTGCTGTCCGCTACTCTTGGCTCCGTATCGATGCAGGGTCACGTTGTGCTTGGCGATTACAGGGTATGATGTTGGTGGTTGCTGCATCTCAGGGGTTGTTGAGGTCCGTGTCGATGTTCCAATCCGACCGGGCAGAGTGTGTGCGGTGACGATGCCCCAATCCGACCCGTCATTTGTCTAGATGTTTTTTCTTAGTTTTCTTTCTTTCAACTGACTATGGCCTTCCAGGGACATAGTCTTGTATTTTTTCTGCTATATCAATAAAACGCATACATCGTGTGCCGTTCGTTCAAAAAAGAAATTGCAAAGGAATTCCTCACCAATTTGTCAATGCTGGGCTTGAACACAAGCCTGTCCAGCTGGCCCGCTCAAAGGCCCACTGGCATACCTCCCTGCTCGTCTCGTCTCGTCAGAATTTTTTTTATTTTTATATTTTTTTTTACGATTTTTCAAAAATAAATTGTTGGTTAAAAAAATTGCAGTTTTGGTCTTATGTCGTCAGATGGAACGGCTATCGCCGGATGAAACGGCGACAGGGTTGGCTATCGCCGTATGGAACGGCGATAAGGACCGTCGGTGCGGTCAACCGCGGTCAAAACAAAAACCGCCGGCCCATCCGGCGATAGGCTGTCGGCGCCAGGGGCCCACGGCCCTTTCGCCGCCCCATCCGGCAAAAGGTGCTTTCGCCGTAACGGTCGGCGAAAGGCCCTAGGCCTCGCCGTTTCGGCCGGCGAAAGGCCCCCCGCCCTTTTTAACCCGCGCGCGGCTGAGAGAGCTCGCTCTCAGCTGCCGCGCGCCCACCAGAGGAGGAAGAGGAGAGGAGAGGAGAGGAGAGGAAAGGGAAGGGAAGGGAAGGGGAGGGGAGGGAAGGAGAGGGCAGCGAAGCTCTGCCAGATCTACACTTCGCATCAGGTAAAATTTTATTTACCTTGCAGTCAATTTCATTTATGTTTTTAGATAGATAGTTGTAGATGCTAGCTTTTAGATATGAACTAGGTCATCGAAAAGTTTAGTTACAAGATTGTTTAGTTTATGTTTATTAGATATGAACTTGGTCATAGAAAAGTTTAGTTACTAGATCTAGACTGCTTTTGCTTAGTAAATTTAATCTTTTATACTTATATGTAGATGCTAGTTAGAACTAGTGGTATTATATTTTTAGTTTGCATGGTAGGTAGTAATATTGTTAGTTTGGATTTGTAATCTAGAAAAATGAGTAGTATAGTTTTTTTATATTGTTAGTTTGGATTTGTAATCTAGAGATTCGAATAGTTTTTTTAGTTATTAGATGTGAACCGCTACTAGCTATTTTATAGAAAAACTAATTAGTAATTTTATAGAAAAACTAATTAGTAATTTTATTTTTTTATAGAAATGCTAGTTATATGTCATAGAAAAAATAGTTAGCCCTGACTTTTACATTGCATTTGTTATTTAGTTCTTAACATATGAGGTATATAAAATATTTTCGTAGTCAGTGGTCACTCAATTTTTTTAGTGACATTTATAGTTGAAATGAAAAGGTAGTTACTCACAATTATTAGTGCTCTTACGTATCATGGCAGGCATGTCAGAGAGTTTATTTTTTCAAGTGTTTTATGGGCCTGGGGAGGTTAGGTATGGTCCTGAAGGGGTAGACTTGTCTGAATTTAAGTCATTCACCAAACAAGTAGTTCGAGCAAGAGAGAGGAACTGGACCTCAGTTTGCAACTGGCTATTCAAGGCATTTGGACTTGACAGGGAGCAATTTGAGCTGTCAGTCATGGCTGTAGTAAGGTTTCGAATGGACACACCCCTGTTTTGGGAGTTGATGCCCCTTGTTGGAACCCAAAACTGGAGAGAGTATGTCAATATAGCTACCGAGCGTGGCTTACCACTAGTCTTGTTTGTTCAAGTTTATCAGAAGATTGGGTCTAGCAGTCAGCATCAAGATGACGACAATGCAATTACAGCCGATCCTGCCCAAGAAGATACTGAACAAGAGGAGGTAGATGGAGAACACGAGGAGGTAGATGGTGAAGACGCACCCCATGAACCAACCGGCGAGGCTGATGAGGGGGAACGCATCCCTGAGTTAGTCGAGCAGGTTGAGAGGGAGGGGCAAGAGCAGTTTGATGCCATGGAGGGAGACACTCCAGATGAGGAGGATTGTTATCCCGTGCCACGCAACTGGGCAAGCTATGACTATTCAGCTCTAACTGTAAATGAAGGTGAAGCGGTGGATTGGGAGTACAGAGAGAATGAGGTTTCTGTCGGTGCAATGTATGCAAGTGGGGATGAAGTTAAGGAAGCCATAAAGCGGTGGTCTACACTATCTTTGCAAAGGCAGTTCCGAGTGGTGAAGAGCAGCCCAAAGGTATATGATGTGTGTTGCGTGCAAAGCAACTGCCCTTTTAGAGTTCATGCATTTAAAGGCAAGTGGACTGATTACTGGGAGGTGTCGAAATTGGTGGAGCATGAATGCCAACTTGAGGAGTTAAACCCACATCACCGCAACCTTACAGCAGATTTTGTGGCTCAATTCATGTATGCTCAGATCGTCGACAATCCCAGCTTCGAGCCAAAATCAATTATTTGTGCCGTGGAAGAAAAATTTCATTACAAAATCAGCTACAACAAAGCGTATAGAGCAAAGCAGAAGGCAATGGAGATGAAATGGGGGACGTATGAAGCGTCGTATAACAATCTTCCAGCCTTGCTGCACAACATATGTTTGAGAAATCAAGGCAGTTACTATGACTTGAAAACCTATCCCTGTGCTGAGAAACCAGGCAAGCAGGTGTTGCAGCGTTCATTCCTAGCCTTGGGTGCTTGCATTGAGGCTTTTCAGCATTGCCGACCAGTCATTTGTATTGATGGCACATTTTTGACTGGTAGGTACAAAGGAACCATCTTGACTGCTATTGGGTCCGATGGTAACAATCAGGTGTTGCCGTTAGCGATCGCCTTTGTGGAGAAAGAGTCAGGAGATAGCTGGTATTGGTTTCTTGAGAGAGTGAAGCAGATGATTGTTAAGGATGTACCGAATGTCTGTGTTATTCATGACCGGCACAAAGGCATTTTACAAGCAGTCGAGGACATGCAGAATGGCAGCATTGAACGTGAGAGGGCTGTGCAGTGGCCTGACTTGAAGAGTAGGTGGTGTATGAGGCATATGGGTGCCAACTTTCATAGCCAATTCAAAAACAAGACCCTGATGAAACTATTTAAGCGGCTATGCATCCAGAATCAAGAGAGAAAATTCAACCTTATTTGGAAGAAATTTGATGAACTTACAAAGAAACAAGCAGAAGAGCTTGCAAAGAGACCGGTTAATAGTGAGGACCAACATCCCGTTTCGCTTGATGACGTTGGCCTTGATGGTCCACACGTCGTGTGCAAACCCGGTCGGGCCATTAAGACATTCTCTCAGTGGATTGAGCATGAGCCCAAAGAGAAATGGGCTTTATTGTTTGACGAGGGTGGTGCTCGATATGGCATAATGACTACAAACTTTGCTGAGGTGTATAATTGGGTGCTCCGGGGTGTAAGGGGACTCCCCCTAGTTGGAATTGTGGAGTTCTTCTTATATCGGACAATCAAGTATTTTAGGGACCGTTTTACAGTGGCAAACAAATCAATGTCTGACAACCAGAAGGTGTATGGATACAAAATGACTGAGTACATGGAAAAGGCAATGAAAAAGGCTCGTAGACACCGTGTGACCGCCAACGGTGCCGCTGAACGACGATTTGAGGTCCTCTGCAGGGACAAAGGTCGTTTGGGAGGGCGGCGGGAGAGACACGCACAAGAATGCATCATTACCAATCTTGGATGTGTTTGTTCCTGCCACAAGCCAAAGCTGCATCATCGTCCCTGCACCCATGTCATTGCTGCATGTCTTGAGGCGGGAGGGCTTCAGCCTCGTATGTTTGTGTCCAACTATTATTTCAAAGAATCAATTTGGGCCACTTGGAAGAATGAGGTTTATGGGTATCGTATCCTAGGAAACTTCATTTCTAATCCTGGAGAGCACGCACTTTACATTCCTGATCCTGATCCAGAAATGTTCCAAGGAGTTGGCAGACGGAAGAACAGACGGATTCGAAACAACATGGATCAATCTGAAGCTGGTGCAGAAGTGCGCCTCTGCTCCAAGTGCCATGAAACTGGTCACAGCTACAAGAATTGTCCAGCAATGACGTATGGCAGGGGAACAACCCAAGCGGGGCCATCTACCGTCGCTCCAGTTTCCACTTCACGTGCTCGTGGCCGCCGTGGTCGTGCTAACAATGATGGTCTCCTGTGACCACTGAATAATGTAGTATTTATTTATAAACTATGTAATTTGTATACTTTGAACTAGGTCATTTGTCTATTTCGGACTATGTAATTTGTGCACTTTGGACAACGTAATTCATGTAGTATGTATTATGTAATTCATCTAGTTCGGAATATATAATTCGTGTGCATTGAACATCATATGGTTAATGTGGACTATTAAAATGTTGTTGTATTTATAATTGTTTCATTTACCTTATTGTTTAATTTAATTTATCAAGCTGCGACTACTTTCGTATTGACAAAGATTTCAATTCTTTCAGATATGGCCGAAGGGCCTCCGCAGCCCTACGAGACTCCGGAGTTGCTGGACAGGGTGATTGACGCGAAGCACCGGTCGTTCATGTCTGCCGTGCGTGGTTTGCCCCAGCACACGTTTCGCGCACGAGTCCCGTTGTCGACGATGCCCCTTGACGACCGCTGGCTTCCGAGGTACGTATGTATGGTTAACTTTGTAACGATATAATCTTATTTAGAATTAATATCGATTTTGTATCTCCTTTTGTAGCACTAATCTAAATTTGTATCTATTTCTGCAGGTTAAGAGCTGCGGGCCTTTTACCCATGGCGAGGTTGGTCGAGGGTGACATGATGGATGCAGAGGTCAGGGGAGGGGACAAGGCGACACGTTTCCACTTCGACATGTCTCTCCTAGCAGCTTTGCTGGACCGGTGGCGCCCAGAGACTCACACATTACACCTACCAGTCGGTGAGATGGCACCTACACTACAGGACGTTTCCCTCCTTTTGGGTCTGCCTTGTGATGGCGACCCCGTCGCGGCCCTGGACGTCGGACCAGGGTGGCGGGACGAGTTGTTGGGCCGCTTTGCCGACGTTCACCGGATCGATCACGCGCCTCCGTACCGCACCTTCAGCAACACACATGGGCCCACAAAGAAGTGGCTCATGCAGTTTAGTGTGAGTGTTGCGTTTTCTATGTTTCATTTGCATTGACAGAATAATTGATGCATATCGATAATAACTCTTTTCATTTTGCAGGCGGATTACTTGAGAGCTGATGCAGACGAGGCTACAGTGGCTAGGCACCTAAAGGCCTACCTGCTGTGGTTATTCGGCTGGGTCTTGTTCTGCTCGTCCCACGGGACCTCGGCGCCGAAGACTCTCATACCCTACGCCAGAGCGATCGCGGAGGCTCCACTGGAGGACGTACCCCAGTTTAGCTGGGGTAGTGCTGTGCTGGCGGCCACGTACAGGGGTCTTTGCGCGGGTTGCTATAAGGTGGCCTCCTTGGAGCCCATCTTTCTTGGCTGCCCGTTGCTTGTTCAGCTTTGGTCGTACGAGCGCTTCTCGATCGGTCGTCCATGCATTGACGTGGGCCCCTACGAGCCCCTTCCTCCGGAGCACGACCCCAGAGACAGGCCGACCATGGGGTCCATGTGGTGCCTCAGAAAGGTACGACAACACATGAATATGTTGCTGCATTATTTTGGTTTTAATTATTTACGAATTTCAATATTTTTTTCAGCCTTCGTGGGTGGGAGTTCAGACGAAGAAGTCGTACCCAGACTTTGTCGGCATGTTTGACGCTCTTGTTGACGCTGACGTGAGGTGGACCCCTTACAGCGCTGCAGACATCAGTGATCGAGCCCCTCAAGGGCTGTCGTCTTTGTGCTTTCGCGACCAGGCCTTTTGGATGACGAGGAAGCCACTGGTGTACGACATTCACGTCGAGTAGTACGCGGTCCACAGAGTACTTCGACAGTTCAACAGGTACCAGGAGTCCCCGCTGCCGGTTACTCACACCGTGCCCCAGAGCGTGCACAGGTACTTGACATCTACCGATGCGTTAATTTTTTTCCATAACCAACTTCCAAATTCTAATGCAATATGATTTCTTCAGCTGGACCCGTCAGGGTCAATCTCGAGCCATGCTGTGGGCTCCAAGGGTACTACCCTTTGCTCAGCAGTGGGCCCAGGCCCTTGACGACGTGGTGGTCGAGGAGCGGCCACACTCGGATGAGGTTTTCGCGGCCTATCTGGCGTGGTACTTACCCAGGACACGGTCACGGGTGGTCGTTGTTCCACAGGACCCTCACAGAGCGCCAGCCAGAGTTACTGACACGTACCCTGTTTCGAGGGACCAGAACTTCGCCATCGCGGTATGTTTGTCAAATTTAATCATGTTATCATTCACTTGATATGATTTTATATTAAATCATAACCTTGATAACTATGTTTTTGGTAGACCGAGGCTCTAGCGTTGGTCGAGGCCGAGGTGGACCAGGACTTGCAGAGGTACATGTACATGGCGCCGCAGGACCACGGGGCTGCATATAAGAAGATCAAGGAGTATTGTGTCAGGTTCAGACGGGCCATCACTTGTCGAGGTGGACACGCAGACGTCTACCTCCCACCACGGCCACAGCACCCTGGTTCGACTTCTGCTCCTCCCACACGGGCACAGCACCATGGTTCGACTTCTGCTTTACCCACACGGGCACAGTACCCCGGGTCGTCTTCTGGTACAGTTGCACGACCACAGTACCCCGGGTCGTCTTCTGGTACACCTGCACGACCGGAGTACCCCGGGTCGTCTTCTGCTACACCAGCACGCCCTCCCAGCTACACTCCACGGCCGGCTGGTATGCACACTAAAATTTTGTTAATTTACTTCTGCATGTATGAAATGGTTTCATATTAAATTATCTTTATTTTTGAAACATAGTACCACGGTTCGCCCCACCCAACCCTGCTGCTACAGGGCCCTCTTCTGGTGGTCCGCTGTTTCACGACTTCGGTACGTATTAAAAAAATTTATTCATGTAATTTTATTACTTGCATACAACTAATTGTCTATTATCTTATTATTGTTTAGGATACACAGGGTACGGAGGGATCGAGGAAGACGTGCAGACTGCGGAAGATGGCAGTCAGCCAGATGGACTGTGGGTAGGATCCCTTTTCAGCACGAACCCTTACCCGGACGAGATCGGGACTTCGCAGCTTGGTGGTGCGCCGCTGTTTCCCACACAGGGCTCACAGGAGGACGTCCAGACACCGGTTGCAGATGAGGCGCGACGTCCCACACGCCAGGTTGCAGCACCAGACCCGCTCACGTATTCACAGCACCACACCCGAGCGGCGCAGGCGGCAGAGCGTCGTGCGAGGGGTGCACAGCGTCACAAGCGAGGGCGCATTTAGTACCTTCTTATCTATGTATGTGTTTTATGTTGTGCTCAGACTATGTGTTTTATGTCTTACTCGTACTATGTGATGCATGTAGTAGACTATTAACTATGTGATTTATGACGCGACCAGACTATGTCATTTATGCCCTGCTCACACTATGTCATGTAGTAGATGGTGAACTGATGGATCACTGAAAAGCCTACGCATCCTATGATACATTGGCTCACTGAAAAGCATTGACATCACTGCCTTTGATATGACATTTCATTGAAAAGCGTACACACTTTCTGAAAAGGCTACACAATAACAACTAGCCTTGGCAGTATGCATGCGAGTAGCCTTTTCAGGCATCTATCTAGGCTTTTCAGGCATGTGCCGCAACAGGCATTTCACTTTTCTTAGTCCTCACCTTTTTCAGTGCTCTTCGTAATAGGCTTTTCAGTCCTATGGACGTAGGCTTTTCAGGTGCATTTGTGTCACCACAGTATGGGCAACGACCAAGTTTCCTTCGCCAGCCTATATGTACACACAAGGGTCCTCCCATTGCAAGAAAAAAGATCATTCAGCTCAGCAACAATGTCTAGAGGGTCAGGTAGTGGCAAGGGTTTGAGCTTTGGGAGTGCAAAGGGGGGAAGGAAGGGACCTCCCATTGTGTGGGACGATGTCGGGTCTCTTGGTCCTGATTACTTTGGGGAACCACTGTATGAGTTTCCAGTTCAAAGCAAGCATGATTTCACAAAGGATAAGCCTCTTAGAGGATACACTAAGAGTAAAGAAGACTGGCCAAAATGCATGCATGGTGAAGATTGCTTAGTGCAGATGAATACCTCCGATCTGAATGGAGGTCGTCGTTTCTTCAAATGCCCAAGAGCATGGGTAAATGTTACTAATAATCCTCAGTTAATTATGCTTGTCTTTGTTTCACCATCTTACTCGAGTTATTTGATTTAGTCTTCTGAAGCCGAAGAAAACTGTGGGTTCGTTAGGTGGGTCGATCCTCCTCCTCTTCTTCCCCATCATGAGTTCATCGAATATCTGCAGAACCAAATCCAAGATCTAGAAACCAAAGTTCAGCACTATGAAGAAGAGGAATACAACAAGAATGAAGCTGTGTCACAGGAGGCGCCGTGCAATGACCCATATTGCAGCTGCCCCTGTCACCAAAAGAAGCCTGCGTCGCCGCCACCGCCGCCTTCGCCCCCTCCTCCGCCGCCGATGGGAGGATATTATGGAGAAGGTGCAACACAGTTTGCTATGTGGGGAGATTACTAGGACCGTTCAATGGAGTTGTCGTAATTATTCCGTTTAATTACCTAAGGCATGTTAGGATTAGGTCGGCACATCATACATGTGTCGCACGTGCCACTGCCACTTGTGTAGTTTGAAGGTGAATGGCGCAAGCACGTTGCATTAAAATGTACCGTAGTGTATGCAACATTGCTACATGCACCATGACTTTCTTTGTCATGTATTCCAAATTCGTTTTAATTTAATGAAGTCATGTACCTTTGTATCCAAAGACTCTACTATTTATCAGACTTCTTTTATTAACCGTACCATCCCAGGCCAGGGCATCCAATGTGGGGAATCCAGTGTCGCTTTTCAGACTACTCTGATGAACCATAGCATCCAAGGCTAGGGCATCCACTGTGGGGAAGCAAGGCATCCAATGCCGCTTTTCTGTGATACAGTGTCTCGCGCAGAGCATGCACTGAAGACGGCGTGGCGAACTTATCCGCTTGCATTGGATTCGATCTCTTTTTATGTACCACACATCCAAAACATCATGGACTCGGTCTATGGACCAACCCAATCATTCACTATATATGGCATGCCATTGCTATTGAACTTGTGCAGTGTCTCAGTTACAAACCATGGCTTGTTCAGATCCAGAGCTCCTCAAGTGGAGGAAGGTGAGAGTTGCCGTTCCACAAGGGGTGCATGTGCCAATGTGCTTCTGTGGTGACCTTTGCAAGCTTGTGCAGTCAAGAATCTTGGGTGACTACTACGGCATGAGATTTTTCATGTGTGACAACTTCGAGTATGACCCACCCAAGGTGTCTGCAAGCATGAGACCCAAGGTATTCACTAACCCTACCATGTTTTTCTAACCATTTCATGTTTTGTATTTTTACTTTGGGGAGTTAAAGACCCCCCCACCTCTCTGTGATTTCTTGCAGTGGCTAGATACAGAGCAGTCCGATGAGGACAAGGCTCATGTTGAGCATGAAGCAGCCTCGGCAAGAGCAAGGTGGCAACGAATGATGCACGAGGAGGAGCAGGAAAAGAAGCGCAAGAAGGACCAAGAGGAGATCCGCAAGAGGTTCGAGGAGGTCGAGCATCAAGAGGCACAGGAACGTGAAGCTGAAAGGGAGAGAAAGAGAGAGAGGGCACGTCGTGCAAAAGCAGCTGGCCCTGAAGCCATTAGGAAGGGAAAATATCCCCGTTGTACCCAGTAAAGCATAGGCTTCACACCCGGCGATTTAAATTACCCAAAGGCATGTTAGGACTAGCAGTAGCACATGATACCGTTATCAATGTGGTATACATGCCATTGCACCTAGTAGTAGATGTTTAGATCAGAGGAGGTGCTCGACACCTTTACCTCCTGATCATTTCATTTCGCTAAAATGCATCTATGCATTCAAGCCGGGTTATGCAATTCTAATGTTTCAAAAAATGTTATTTGTTCTACTAGTTAAGTCGTTCTCTTTACATATAAAAAAATCCCACACATAAAACTCAATATTTAACTATTGCGTTACGGTAAAAATGGTTAACCGGAAACGTACAAAGTATCATAAACAAATCTACGACATTATACGGTAGAAAATTTAAACGGTAGCAAATATAACCGAAAAATATTTATGCGTCAAAAACTACATCAATTCATATGATGGAACCAAATCGAGCGGAAAAAATATATCAACTATTAATCAACATAAATTAAATTATTCACCTTTTCCATAAAAAAACTTTTTCATACAAAAACTTTTAAACAAATATAGCCAGTTCAAACGGCTATAGCCGTTTGAACTGGCTATAGCCCCAACCCCCCCGGCGAAAGCGGTTGCCACGGCGGGGGGCACCTTTCGCCGTTCCAAACGGCGATAGCCTGTTGAAACGGCTATCGCCGTTTGAAACGGCGAAAGGGCCCACCATCGCCAGGGGAGGCCCTTTTCGCCGGATCAAACGGCGATAGCCGTTTCAACCGGCGATATAAGACCAAATCTGATAAATTTTGAGCCAACAATTTATTTTTGAAAAATCGTAAAAAGAAAAATATAAAAATAAAAAAATTCCGTCTCGTCAGTACTCGCGTGGCCTCACCCTCACCAGTGAACAGTTCACCCCTGTGGGCAGCGGCAGTGCCCCCCGGCACCGGCGGCACGGCGGTACCAACGCCTCCGGCGCCGCCTCCCCTTACGCTGCGTCTCCGCTCGCGCTACCTGCTCTGCCACGCCGCCGTGTTCCGTCGCCGCTGCTTCGGTGAGTCTTCTCTTCTCCCTTTCCAGTCCCGAGGCCAGCCAATACAATTTTTTCTAGAAAAGGCGCCGTGTTCCGTCAGCCGATACAGTGCTGAATCCGCCATTGGGTGCGAAGCGAGACGAAGGTTTCCTTTTCTTTTTCTAGTCGCCGCTTGCGTTCCCCTGATGGCATCCCAAGGAATAGAAATTTCGGAAACCCTAGCCCCTACAGATTCATTCATGAGTACCAGATAGGTAAAACGCTGGTTGTCTCCAAGAAACCCCGCCCCAATTCTGAATCGAAATGGGCGCGCGCGCACCCTTGCCTTTGATCCTCACTTTTTCTTTCTATTTGCAAGGGAGCTGGATTCAGGAAGGATATTGTCTAACGTGCTGTTTTCTTTTTAATTGGATGCTTCGGTGCAATAGATTCAGTCAGGAAAGTGACTTTTGAAGTTCTAAAGCAATAGAAGCATTGATTCTGCTAACGCAGCCAACCTATGGGGATCACTATATGGTCTTAGTGATGATATACTACGATTCTTTGTGTGTTAGAGGATGTCTGCAGGTTTTTACAATCTGTACATTCTTTCATGTATTTGGGAGTTTTACATGCTTGAGTTGTTGCTTTAATTGTACAGTGTTGCAGCTTATTTCTTGTGATTTGGATATTGTTGCAACAAGTTGATGCCTTGATTAATGAAAAAGACCCAAAATTTTGAAAGGTTCAGATAAAATATCTAATTTCACAAGAATAATGTCCTGATGAAGTGATGAACTTCACTACTATAATTCAAACATTTTCATACGCTTTCTTCTGAACTCTGATCTTTAATTTCAGCCCAGCACTGTTAGCATCAGCTGAACCGTGAGACTGCCTGATACTACTCCAGCACTGCTAAATGGAGGGTCTACCGCGGGCACTGCTTGAGGAGATTGTCAAGCGGATTACCAGGCGGACTGATCTTAATTCTCTTTCTCTTGTGTCGAAGCAGTTCTATGCAGTTGAGTCTGAGAACAGATATTCCATCTGTGTTGGCTGTGGCCTTTACCCTGCTAAATTGGTCATGGCATCACTGTGCTTGCGGTTCCCCAATTTGTGCAAAGTGGAAATCAACTACTCTGGCTGGACAGCTGAAAATGGGTTGCAGTTGGACAACGAAGGCCTCTCTGTGCTTGCAACTTGCTGCCTCTCACTGACTGATCTCACCTTAAGTTTCTGCTCAAACATCAATGACTCTGGTCTTTGTTGGCTTGCCCACTGCAAGAAGTTGACATGCCTCAAGTTCAACACTGTGCCAGGAATAAGTTCAGCTGGGCTTCTCACTGTGGCTGTTGGTTGCAAGAGTTTATCTGCTCTGCGCCTTATAGGCTTGGAGAAAGTAGCCAGTGTAAACTGGCTGGAGTACCTTGGCAGCAAAGGGTTGTTGGAAGAACTTGTAGTGGTGGCTTGCAAGGGAATCAGCCTGTATGACCTCTTAAAATTTGGCCCAGGGTGGATGAAGCTCCAGAAGTTTGAGTTTGATGAGGTCAAGGGACGTTACAAAATAGAGCAACCTCATGATCCCTCTCACATGGCCCACTACCAGTATAAATATGATTTCTGCTGTGAGAGTTTGAAGGTTTTGACTTTGACAGGGATTGTGACCTTGCCAGAAATAGGACTTCGTTTTTTCCTGAGCAACTGCAAATCATTAGAGAAACTTTGCCTGCATTATGTTATTGGTATATATGACAGTGACATGATTACTCTATCACACAGCTGCAACAACCTTAGAAGCCTCTCACTCCGACTCGTGCCTCTATTCAATGGTGGACTGGAATGTAGAGATTTCAGGACACCGTTGACTGATGATAGCCTTAAGGCTTTAGCACTCAGCTGCCCTATGCTTGAGACTGTTGAACTCACATTTCTAGCTTGCGAACCCATGTATCCATCAGAAATAAGCTTCACGCAAAATGGTCTTGTGATGCTCATTCAGTCTTGTCCAATTCATGATCTCATCCTAACTGGTGCCAACTTCTTTAATGATGAGGGGATGAAGGCTCTCGCATGTGCACAATATTTGGAGACACTCGAGCTTATGGATTGTGTGGCGACAACTGATACTGGGATGCGCTTCCTAGCGCATGCCCCACGTTTGATTAACCTCACACTCAGGCAGTGTGATAGGTTTTCTGACCATGCCGTGATCGAGGTGGCTCATGCACGGAGCTTGGAGTCTCTGATTGTTGAAGGCTGCCGTCGGATCTCTCTTGAAGCTGTCCAGGGGGCTGCCAAATCTGTTGAGTACAAAGTTCATGGGCCAGGCTTATTTGGTGTGAATAGGGCCTAAGCTGTTGCTTACTGCCATCATCAACTGTGAAAACTGCTGTCGTTTTGTCATACTGCCGAATATGCTTTTGCTTCCTCTATATCCTGCTGTCCTTGAGTAAGTTATGGTGTAATGGTGAGATTATGGAGGTGTTTGTGATGAGTGAAAACCATGACATTAGCCACAATATGGCAGACTGTCACTATGTGGATTGTTTTGGGGGTTTCATTTACTAGGTGTATGTAGTGGTCCTTTCCGGTCACTAGTCTCAGCCTTCATTTAATTAAGCAGGTTTAGTTGTAGAGAATTTCTGAACTTGCATTTACCTTCTCTTTGTAGTGGTGAATGGTTGAAATGTTGAAAGACATCTGCGAATGCAAATTGTGGTGGTGATCACTGTGGACTATTTGTACCGTTGGTAGTTCTATAGCTCATGCTGCCAAATTTCTTCTATTCACAAGTTCGCATTAGGCAGTCAACATGAGCCATCAGGACATGACTATATGGAGCTGATGCTAATGAAGGATTGCTTGACTATTTACCAATTTGTGTTAATAAGAAAAGCAGCTCGAGTGCAGACAATAACAAGCGAAAGTAATAAGATATATCTAAAACTGCCCATCACGATGCTCCGCGGTAATGTGGCCACAAGTGATTGATCACGGAAATGTTCCGAGCATGCAGGGCAGAGGGAGTCTCAGACTCTCAGGGATGATGGGTAGAACGTCCATCGGCATCACCAGCAGCCAGTGCCAGATCGAACTTGATTTGGGCAGCAGCAGAATTCTATTAAAGTACCTCCTTTCCTCTGCCGCCACCTAGATGGAATTCTCTCGTGCTTGTGTCTTCTTTGACCATCATTTTTTCTGCCAAAATTTGAAGTGGATTAAGAATGCAAATTGACACTTTGAAAATCACTTTAAAGAGGCAGTACTGAGTTCATCAACTCTGTTTTTCTCAAATATGCAGGGCAGCTACATACCATTACATTAAAGTAGAAAATATAATGTTGTTTGCCTTACAACCCCAACGAACACTGGAGCATTGATCGGTCATAAGACGACGCAGCAGCCCTTTTAGCTTGCCATCACCAAAACGCCCAACTTAATACGCAGTTACTCTTTACATAAGCAATCTAAATGCAACATGCCCGCAGCGATCCGATCCAGAGCTCAATCTCCTTCTTGATCTTTACAGCAGTTGTGAGATCGAAACTTGTGCTGTTGTGCAGCATGGACGGTGAGTCGTTGCAGATTTTTATTACAATAAGAGAAAAAAAAAGAGAACAAAAATTCTAGATAATAGGGGGGCAAAGAGAACAAAAGTACAAGATAAAGAACTCGTGCTGTTGTGTAGCATGGACAGTGAGTGTACGCAATGGTCAGTTAATCCGCTCCGGTATAGACTCACGACCAAGTGGGCCATAGCCACAACATTTGAGCAACCATCTTTTTATGCAGAAAACTCACTCTTCCGCCCGACGTGGGTCGTGTTGCATCCCTAGTCCTCCCCGCGCCGTATGGTGTAGGCGTAACCCTAAAAAAAGTCATATCGTTTCTGTCATGTTAGCTTATTTACTACGTCGTGATGAAAGATGCTGGTGTAAACTCCACTCTCTATGCAGTTTGTGCGTGATCTTCTCTCCTGCTCATCACCAAAAAGAAAAAAAATGATTAAAAAATAGCATGGTGGACGATTCTCTTTGTTTGTTTGGCTTACCAGCAGAACACTATTGAATCAGTTTACAATCAACCAAAATTAATAGACTTTTCAGCCCAGTCTTGTCAAGCGATTCCAGTTTGGTCAAACAAGCCCCTCACCAGTACAAGAGGACTTGTACGACAACAAGCACAGATGTACTGTACACCTCGAAGCTGAATTCCACAACTCTAACCAGCTGATCTCTCTGCTTCTGCCTACTGCCACAAGCTGAAGGCACTCGCAAAATGCCGTGAACGATCACCAGGTCTAGGGGTTTCGAGGCTGTGGATCAGCTGGTGGACGAGGGCTCTGTTGGAAACAGGCAGGTCGTGGTCGCCGACTATGCATCTGATGCGAGTGTCTTGAGCTTGTGGCAGAAGCAGAAGCATAAAGATCGAGTCTGTGGAACTTAGCCTCAAGGTGTACACCGCAGCCATGATGGTGGTGTGAGGCAGAGTGGATTAGCCTATAAATAAGCAGCAACCAAAATTAAACGAGCGGTGGAGAGGACGATGCGATAGAATTAACAAATACTCCCTCCATACTCGTATTAGATGATGTTTAGGACAAGGTTTTAGTCAAACATTGGGAATATAAATCACGAATAACTTTTAAGTCGTTGAGTTTGAAAATGTGAAAACCATATGAATAGATTTGTCTTGATAAGTATTTTTAGAAAAGTATACATATATTATTTTTTAATAAATATTTTTGTAAAAATAAGAAGTCAAAGTTACATTTTGATGACCGTGTCGTTGTCCTAAACATCATCTAATACGAGTATGGAGGGAGTATAGACGACATCTGCATGCGGAGCGGTCGATCGGTAGTCGCGTGGTGCGCCAGAGAAGCGGTCATGGCACTGAGGACTGAGGGCCGTTATGCACGTGAAGCCCGGCCCAAACTGTGTTTCCAGTTTTCACAAGCTATGGTCACCATTTATCCGGAATGACGAATCAGTTTTCGGGCGTGGATGGTAATGCTTATTGGCATAATAAAGTAAGATTATGTCAGTTTATTTTGAAGTTATTCTAAACCTTATACACAAAAAAAAATTCAATTATTCATCTACTGAAGTCTGTAGGAATATGCATTTTGGAATTATTTTCTTGCTGCAAATTGGATTTGGGTAGAAGGGTACATTCTTTTATTTTAGATATAAGAAATATTTCTTCTACCTAAAATAGAATGCTTTGCTAGTTTTTCCGTGATATAATTCTTTTACTCCATAGTTAATTTTGATATAATAACGGACTTTGGGAAGATTCTAATAGGAATTCCAAAAGTTATATTAATTTGATATGGTATCTCAGTTGAATATAATGGTTGCAGAACCTTTAAACTTTTCAGAATAGGCTATGTATTAAAAGCAAGCTCCAAATTTTGTAGCAATTCTAGAGGTACGAGTCCCACGCTATATACTAAAGCTCTAAATTTTCGAGCAATTCACTGGTAGGTGGCCCTACAAAATGCGGATCCCATGGATCCACCTAATGTTTATGTTACTTTTAGAGTAAAAAAATTCTGAATAGTCCTTTATATTGTCGCATATAGCCCTTTATTTCAAAATTAATTAAAAATGTAGCATGTTCACATGAACGGATGCGCCATTCATTTAGACATATGCGAATATTTGCCGTTGCAATTGCAAACCTAACATCTTTCCCGTACATGCAAATCTATTATCTTATTACAAGAGAAGCAAAAGAAGCCACCAGATTTACCGAGAGAGCCTAAAAAATCACACGTTAATTTAAAAAAGAGAAGAACTTCCACCGTCAGATTTTAAGAAGATCTAACGGTCCATAACGCCGAGAGGGCCTAGAAAATCTCACGTTAATCTATAAAAGAAAAAAAATCTCCACCGTCGGATTTTATGAAGATCTAACGGTCCATAACGTGACTTAGACAACATCTATAAAATCAAAATAATAAATATTCCATATATTAAACATTCATCCACCACGTGAACATCAAGAAAATGCATATAATAAATATTCTATATATTAAACATCCGATACGTTAATTGGAATATTCCATATATTAACATTGTTTTCCAATTAAAAAAGACAAAGTCCAAAAGGGTAGAAAGTCCGATTAAAGAAGGATACAAAGTATCATAAATTTCCATGTCGGACTCTACACAAATAAACTCCAAACCACCAATCACGTAAGGCATCATGCATGTACGACTCTAACCCAAATAAACTCCCTCCTAATAAATGAATATAACATAAGACACCACGATAGATCACCTCAAACCGCAATCGCCAGAATAGACCGAGACAGGTCTGCTTCAACCCATCTAAAATTTTTCACGTTAATCCAAAAAAGAGAAATGGTTTATTCCCTCGAATTTTATGAAGATCTAACGGTCTAAAATAACTTTGAAACTCCATGCCGAATATAACTAATAAACATACAGATTCAGAACTAAAGCAAAAATGAATTCCTTTTCTTAGAAAAGGACATGTACGACCCAATAGAACTATTCATTGCCAAGTCCTGACTTAAGATTCTATCCAGACCATTAATTCTTCATGTTAGAAAAAAAATCCAGCCTTTCACAACCGTTCAAATTAGTATGTTTCTTTGTACCCAAATTAATTCCATAGTCAGCCTGAAAGCATGCACAATCAAACGAGTCTTGCCACGCTCACAATGCGTTCATGAGAATAATTAGAAGAAAAGAGATGATAAAGGAAAGGCACATTGTGACCAAGGAAAAAATGTGATATAGTTCCAATATGGAAAGACCATGAGTCTGCGATTCGCGTTTCCTTTTCTTTTTTTTTTTTGCAAAACACAATACGTACGTAGACGTTCATATGCACGCACGCACACTCAGCCATATGAATACACACAACCCTACTCCTATGAGTACCTAGACTGAGCCGATTGACTCTCAAGATTTACTAAGTCACCACTAGCGCCTCAGTCCTCACTATAGATAGACGCATCACCTACCACTAAAAGAATAATGCAGGTTAAATTATAGAATAAACCAAGGGAAATCTTACCGACTGATTTATGCTTAGTTCACCGTGACTGGCGATTTTACATAGACGATGAGTGCAATATCGGCCAAGAAAAAAGTAGTGACTCAATGGAGATGAACAACCAGACATCTTTTATAAAGAAGATACAAACTTTTGGCTTATGATCAAAGTTGCATCCCATGCCACAACCGTGGGCGGCACCATGGGATATAAAAAGATACACATCATTGATTTTTATGGTGATCCATGTCTTCTCTAAACCCAAAGAGTAAATATTGCATACATTTTAAATGAAAAAATATCAGTTACCCAAAACTTAGGTGTTGAAAGTGATCAATAAACAACTCAATTCAAACCTAAAAATAACACATTAGTAATTGATTGGTATACAAATTGTTAAGTAAATAGATAGATAAAGTGCATACGAAAATATACAATTGATAAATAACTATTTTTCCAATTTGTATTGAGGCTGGAAAGTAAATTACTTACGTAATGAGCTAATGTAGAATATAATTAGTTAAGAGCTAAATTTTGAATTATGAGAGAAAAATTTCAGATTATATGAAGCTGCTACCCACACCGCAATCCATTGATGGAAGAGGCAACATACATGACACCAATGGCAGTGGAACCCGGGCATCACCACGGATGCTGCATTTGACTACAAATGTAGCTACACACCCAAGCAATGATTTACACAAGCTAATGCAAATATGAAATGACGTCTTTAGCATCAAGATTTGGAAGAAATCAAATATAGTAATTTCATTCATACTGAGCATGCGACGAAGGTGGATGGGTTGTTCTCCAAACATAAGATAATTTGATAGCACCAACAAAGGAGACGACATACTAGGTCTCAACAGTAAAGCGGGGCAAGCATATTGCACCAAAGACCCGTAAAATCAGGATGATTGCTAAAAGGCACAAAACTAAAATAACACATCCTAGATGCTCCATGGAAGCTCCAAGAAGAGTTGCACATTTGAAAAGTTGGAGCTGCTCAATTACCAAAGAAGGAAAAAGAATATAAGGATGGGAAATAATAAAAAATTGGATAAATCATTGGTCTAGGTTGGTGGGCCAAAATAATTGCACTGGAGGATCTCCACACAATTTTATTGGCAAATTCATCTAAAACTATACTATATTGAAATTATATTACAGTACTATCTTATATGAAAGCATACTACTATTACATATGGTACATAAAAGATATTATTTAATAATATTAGGAATTTTAAATAAGGAATGACATTATCACAAATAAAATCTAAAACAACGAACTAAGTGTTATCGGTAGGTTAGTTCCTTTGCATCACCATTAAATTTACAAAAGCAAAAAGAAAAGTGAAATCTTTAAGAAAATACCGCACAAAAGAGAAATATACCTACTTGATAATCTAACCACAGAAAGTGCTATTTTCCCTTGGAGAAAAGCACCCAGTCAAAGATGTCGATGAAGTAAAAAAGGAGATGTCGAATACAACATATAAATTTCTACCAAATAGGATTGGTGAAGTGTAAGATTGGAGGAAAATCAACAAGGCCGACCTCGCCACATCACACCACCTATGCAAGAAAGAGAATACGTGGAGCCATCGTGGCTACAAGGCAACTTGGTCAACTCGCCAATGAATGAATCCACCAATGCAAGATTGAACAGAAGAGATAATTATAAGCTTGGAACTATAATCCAGTTAAGATTTTAATTAGTCAAAGTGCAAAAGGACCTCATTTGCCATTTTCTCTCAATAACTCATCACGTAAAAGTTGTTAAGTCACATATATCTTCTTCTTAGAACCTAACTGAAATTTATAACTATAACTAAAACTCTCTAACAGTAATTAAAATGAATACATTATATTCCTTTTAGCAAACATAAAAAACAATATTTCCTATTCACTTTTATCATGAATTAATGTATGAGTGAGGATATAAAATAGTTTATAAATGAGATGATAACTTGGTTTGGACCATTTAAAAAAATGAAAACAATAAAACAAATCATTTGAAAGATTTTTTTAAAAAAGTCAAATGTTACTATGTAAATACAAGCTACCCGCGCAATTTGCGCGGTCCATCTCGCTAGTTTAAATTGCAGTACAGTACATAACTACATACCAGGCGCGTCCGTAATTTCCCCGCAAGATCTTGAATTTTCTGCCGAATTAATTCGTTGCATATACAGTACGATGTATGCTATACGATGTGTTTGTCTTGAGTTCGGACTGTGCGTGCGGATGTGTGGACTCCGTTCCTTTTGATTTGGACGCGACTCTTCTTCGTCTTGAGCCTCACGCAAACTTAAAGACGCGTGCCACTCGATCGTATCCGATTTCCGAACGATGCCGCGTTCCTACATTTCGCGCGTCGGATCCACGCCAGAAGCACCAAATTGATGAACCGCCACTCGCATCTACATAACCAAGCATCCCGGAGCCAGCAGCAGCAGCGATCAACTTCTTGCCTCGGCCCCTAGCGCGTCTCGATCTCCATCGTCCCTCATCCATCTCGCAGATCGAAAACCCTGTTCGAGTTCGACGCCTGCGCGGCTGATCTGATCAAAAAGGTCGACGGGAAGACGATGGCGGCGGCGGTCAGCAGCAGGACGCACCTGATGACGATGACGGCGGCGCGGCCATGGTGCGCCCGGCGCCCGCCGCGGCCGCCGCCGGTGCGGCGGTCGGTGGCGGCATGGGAGAAGGAATTCTGCGAGTCCCATGGGGTGGTGACGGACCCGTGCGTGGGGCTCAACGCCGACGCCGACGGCAGCGTCGCGCGCTGGGACGACTCGGCCGCCGTCGAGGCGCTGCTCGCCGCCAAGAAGCGCTACTGGGCGGAGATCAACGGAGGCCTCGTCGCGCCGCCGTCGCCGGTCCCCGGCATGTACTGCGACGACGTGATCGTGGACGTGCCGGGTGGCGGCGCCGTGGACCCAGGCCCGGCCCTGGGGGGGGGGGGGGGGGGCAAGAGGGGCGGCCGCCCCGGGCCCCCAATTCCAAGGGGCCCCACCCCAAGTATGTACATAGCAGGTATAGGAGGAGATGTACCGTGTGAACGTGTGTTTTATTCTTGACCAGGCGAAACGTCGTTTCTCGTTTGGTGCCGCGACTTCTCGTCGTTCTCGATCCAATCGCCGTTTACGCGTTCCAGACTGTCCCCGCCGCCAGGCCGCCGTCGGCCCTCACGGCCTTGGCGCCTCGCGCACCTCACGACGAGTCCGTGACCGTGAGGACTAAGGAGTGAGGTGAGTTCAATTTTCTGTTTCAGATCAGAATCGCTGATCATCGCCTCGCTCTCCCAAATCGCAAATTTGCAGTGCCTCTGACTCTTCTGTGTCCACCACCAACTCTAATTTCTAGCATACGACACAGGCACACAGCAGCAAGCAGACAAAGGCATAGGCAAAAGGGGACGGGGACCAGGAGCAAGCAGACAAAGGCAAGGGGGACGGGGACCAGGAGTTCAGCACTTCAGCTAATAAAAAATCCAATCTGTTGTTAATCAGTGAGGAGAGATAAGGTATTATATTGATTAAGCTTTTTACTTTTCATAGTTTATTAATCGGTAGAGACAAGGACCAGGTGTTTTACCCAAACTGATTGTGCTTTTCTTAATTTTCAGCACAAAGCACGGTCATGTCCTCGAGAAGATATCCATCTGGCAGCGAGAAAAGGAGAAGGAAGAAAAGAGGAGAGGAGCTTGTACAATCACAGAAAGGAGATATTGTCAAATATTTTAGCAGTAATAAGAGTGCTTCAAGAAATCCAGATGAGCTGGCTATTGTTGCTGTGGAGGAACATCCAAATATTAATCCAGAAGATCATGACCCTGCAGTGGAAGAAAATGTTGACATCAACATGGATGATAACAATGTGAGTGATCATGAGCCAATGCTTAATTCATCTCCCACGCAAGCTGCTAATCTTGATGATGAACCGGTTTTAACTGAGGATATCTATGATCCAATAAATTGGGACAGTATTGATAACAAGACAAGAGACATATTAGTAGAGAAGGGGCCTATAAGAGAAGAGAATCTTGTATTTCCTTTGGATGGCAATGGGAGGCATTTTTCATACAATCATTACTTTAGAAAGATGAGTAATGGAGAAGCTCGTGAAAGAAGTTGGTTAGTTTATTCAAAACAAGTTGACAAAGTGTTCTGCTTTTGTTGTAAGCTTTTCGATTCAGAAATTTGTAAGAGTTCATTGGGGCATGATGGGTTTAGCGATTGGAGGCATGTCAATGAGAGGCTAAAAGAACATGAAGCTAGTATGGAGCATATTACCAACATGAACTCTTGGAATGAATTGAGAGTTAGACTCAACAAGCATGAAACTATTGACAGAGACTTGCAGCACCAAATTGCAAAGGAGAAAGAGCGTCTTAGGCAAGTTTTATTCAGAATAATTGCTATTGTGAAGTTCCTTGGTAAACGCAATTTGGCTTTTAGAGGATCAAGCGAGCAACTTTACAATGACCAAAATGGTAATTTCTTGGCATGTGTTGAGATGATTGCAGAATTTGATTTGGTAATGCAAGATCACCTTAGACGTATTCAAAACAATGAGATCCATTATCATTATCTCAGCCACAAAATTCAGAATGAGTTGATTTCTCTTTTGGCTTCCGATATTACTAGTTCTATCATAAAGACTGTTAAAGAGGCCAAATATTTTTCTGTTATCCTTGATTGTACTCCAGATGTTAGTCACCAAGAACAAATGAGTTTATTGGTTCGATGTGTTAACATGTCTACCGGCAAAGCTGAGGAGTACTTTCTGGGTTTTTTGAAGGTAGATGACACATCTGCTGAGGAGTACATATAGAAGGTACAATGAATTTCTTTGAACGCTACAGAAATGAAGGCTTTGCTTCTAGTTTGATCACTGCCAAAGAACTTGCATCGGAAATGGGTGTGGAACCAACATTTCCGGTAAAGCGTCGTGCTTCTAGGAAGAAACAATTTGATGAAACTGAGTGTGAGGAAGCAATTCTAGAAGCTGAGAAGGCTTTTGAAGTTAATTACTTTTTGGTCATGGTTGATATGGCAATTAGTTCACTGGAAACTAGATTTGAAGAACTCCAATCATTCAAAAGTATATTCGGATTTTTGATGAGCTCAGAGACTTTAAGGTCAATGGATAATATTGAATTAAGAGCCTGTTGCACCAAATTTGCAAACACTTTCTCTCATAATGGTTCATCTGATGTTGATTTAAATGATCTAATTTCAGAGTTATGTGTTCTAAAGCTCACTTTGCCAGATAAACCAATGACTTCTATGGAGATTTTTGAGTATGTCAGAGAAGTGGATTGTTATCCAAATATTTCTATTGCTTATCGCATCTTATTTACAGTGCCCGTCACTGTGGCATCAGCTGAAAGAAGCTTTTCAAAGTTGAAGCTACTGAAGAATTATTTGAGGTCTATCATGTCTCAAGAAAGGTTATGTGGTTTGGCAACTTTATGCATTGAGAAGAAATTATTAGATGCGATTGATATTGACGCCATCATCACCGACTTTGCATCTAGAAATGTTAGAAGAAACTTCTAAGGTAATATATATATATATATATATATATATATATATATATATATATATATATATATATATATATATATATATATATATATATATATATATATATATATATATATATATATTGTCTCATAGATATATATATTTAATGCACTTTTGAGTGTTATTTGGCAATGTTCGTATGTAGATGTATTATGGATCATATTGTGGAAGGGCCCCCGGCTCCTGGTTCGCCCCGGGCCCCCAAAATCTCAGGGCCGGGCCTGCGTGGACCCTGAGCTGGAGGCGGAGTACGAGGCGGCGCTGCGGGACATGGAGATGGCGTGGGAGGAGAACGCCAGGCTGTGGGAGACCAAGCTCCGGGACGACTTCGTGCCGGTGCCCACAGGCTGGGATGTCGACGCTTGATGAGATGTACATGGATAGCTAGCTAGAGTAGGTTTCAAGAATCAACCATGATCTTATTCTTTTCGCCATGACATGGAAATGTGTACATTGTTGTGTTGATTCAAAACGCACACCACAAGGGTTATGTAATGTAATATCAGATGTATGGTTCTCTCGGGATAAACATATAGTTACATCTAGTTTTTAGTTTTTTTTCACACTATGGTTCACATAATATTGCAATGCATTTTTTTCTCCTTTTTTTCCTTGTGGAAACATACAAGAATTGAAGCATCCACACTTGAAACTACTGAAGGCAGCACACCATAGTTTATTCTAGCTACACACGTATTTGCTTGATCCAAATAAGTTCACGTGCTTATTATTTACCCAACTTATTTATAAAATTATAATCATGAAGCTAGTATAGTTCGTATAGATCCTTTTTGCGCTTTGCCTGCTGCCCTCTTACACCCTGCGCAAAACAACAAGAAGATGAAGTTCAAAAAAAAGGCACTCCACCAGAGAAGTTCTCTCAGGGTCAAAATTTAGTTAGTTTAGCATAGGAATATGATCCAAGCATGGCGCGTGCTTACTGGTTGTAGTTGATGAGGATCTTGCCGGCGTCGAGGTTGCCGATGGCGTTGAAAGCCTCCTGGGATAGGTCGAGCGTGGCCTGGCACCCCGGCGACGGGCACCGGTCGACGATCTTGACGGTGACGCTGCCGCCCTTGCAGGGGTTCGGGGTGGCGTTGGTGCCCCCGGCGCAGGACACCGTGTACATCCTCCCGCACGCCGCGCCGTTGTCCCAGAGCCCATCGCTCGCCGCCGCGATCATCGTGCCCTCGTCCTGGAACCCGTAGCACGCCGACGCTGCACACATGAATTTCAGTTCAGTATCCGATGGAGTTCAGGTTCAGAAAACACAGCCTGATGTGTGCCTGGGCCTGTTTGTGAATGTAAAAGTGTTTGTTGATGAGAGACGCACGAGTGTAGACGGTGTAGTAGGTGGCGGTGCCCTGATCGGCAAGCGACGCCGACACGAGGCCGAGCAGGGCGGCAAGGAGGAGGATGGCAGCAGCCTTCGCCATGGCCGGAAAGGTTGAGATCGATGCTATATATGCTCCTTGTTCCCGTTGCAGCAGAGAGAACAGCTAGCTGACGAGATGATATGCTGCAGTTCTTGGTGGCGACGATGACTGGATGAGCAGCGTATTTATAGAGGGGAGGGTACGTGCACGGGCGTGGAAAATCGTGCCTGGTGCATGGAAAATCCAGGGGAGGTAGTACTGTCTACTGTGGCAGGTCAACCTGGAAAAAGTTTTGGTCCGATACGGAGAAAATTTTGAAACTCTAGATGAATGCGGAGAAACTAATGCTTTGGTCAGAGGAAAATATGTGAAGTTCCATCCTCTGCTGAATAGGCGAATTAATGTTCGTTGCCGGGATTACCTGTCATCGTTACCCGTTTTGTGAAGCATGCAATGCAAGTCAAATTTTATTAGGCAATTCGTGCAGAACTTTTGTGGCTGTTTGACGGTATACGTTTTCAGGTATACATGATATCACGTAGTTTCTTGCGGCCAGCCAGCTATTTTGCGTTGAACCAAACACACACCCTAGATGCTCTGGGTAATAGATAGAGCTAGTTAGCTGAGCAACTCCAAAAGACTCTCTAAATCCTTATTGATTGTTAATTTTAGAGGTTTTGATTAAAAAGTTATCTTCCAACAACCTCTCTATTTGGTTATTCAAACATAGTCACTCTCTATTCCGGATTTCTCATTATCAAAATATAGAAAATAGAATAGCTCTCTAGAGTGCATGCAAGATATATAGAAACTGTTGGAAAACATGAAGATATAGATAACGATTTTTATGCAAATAACTCTTTAAATGATGATTTAGAGAGTAATTTTTAAAGAGACTTTTGGATATGCTCTAAGTCCGGCCGAAAAATTCAGAGCAAAGAGGTAACGATCGAGAAGATTGACTTGTGCAGCTGCAGCATGCATGGACGGCGACTAATACTCCACGCGATGGCGTGTAAGCATATACGATACGACAAACTCACCGCGATCCTCGGGGATCAACACAGATTAAGCAGGAGTAAGTGCCAATTGCCAAGCGACAAGATTTTGCAGCAAGGAGTACATAACCTGGGATTTATAACTAATAAATAAGCATATTATGCTTTCCACCGTGATCTTCAATAAGCTGATTCTGAACAAATATACGTTGTGTCAAAAATGGGCCATATCTCATGGGTAATGTATCCTAGGAGAATTCAATTCATTCGAGAACTATGAGAACTCAAATCTCAACCACATGATATTAATTCAAGGGGAGAGGTGGGAGGGGGTATTTGCAAAATCACCACCCCCTCCCATGCATGCTAATCATACTTTTGCAAATCGCCCCTCCCACCTATCCCTTGGATCAAGATCATGTGGTCCAGATGTGAGTTCTCATAGTACTCATAGGAATTTGGTTCTCATAGAATACATTGCAACCCTGTTCATATTTATACTCGTAGCTTTCACCTTCCATCTTTCTATTAATCGGGGTCTCGGGGACCTCGGAGTTCAAAGCGCATGGAACTATGGGTGCATTTGGAATTTTTTTTTTAAGTACAAAGTAAAGATGGCCTCGAGGAACACTCAATCCTTTTTTTTGCGAATTAATACACAGATTAGTACCAAGACTTCTTTCCTTATACAGTACTTGGGCAGCATATGCTGTACTGAAAATGACCAATCAATCGACTTGGACAGCAGTTTAGCATGTAGCTTCGATCTCACTAAATTACTTTTGCTGTGCTGTTCAAGAGGGATTTAGTCCCTGAGAAGGTATAGATCAGCTTTAAGCACTGTCAGGCTTTGGCTGTTAAATTCCGGAAGACAGTTTTATGGATTGTATTATATTAACAAGAATTTGTGGTTTTCGTTGGACTTGTTGTATATTACTCCCTCCGTCCCAAAAAGAAATGCATTTCTTGCTTTCTGAGAAATTCTAGAATCTTAAGTTTGGCCAATTATAAATAAAAACTAATATTTATGATATGAAATATATATCATTAGATTCATTTTTAAATATAGTTTTTAACAAATTTATTTAGAGCCATAAATATGAATACAATCCACTAGAAATTTAGTCAAACATGAACCACTTTGACGGGCACACTCCCCAAACAAGCATTCTTTCTCAAGTGCACTGTTTGCTCCAGGAAACTCTGTATCCAAACTTGACTAGCACAACACAAACAAAGTGACGACCAGTGAATTATGAATTTAATTCATGGCTTTGATTTTCAGTTCCTGGTTTAGCAACCACAATTAAAGTAGTATAAAGCTTTTTTTTCTTTCTTTCTAGCGCAGATGGTGAATAAAGCTGCAGCTCTTCAGAGTTCAGATGCAGCTTGCCAGCTTGCTCCTACAAAATTGGAACCCAAAGAAAACAATAAGAGTAACGAAGGTGCCAAGTTCTGATATGTGGACGCTAAAGATGTAGGAGCATCCGATTGTTCTGTCTTGAACATCAGATCGTCATCATAGAACCGAAGCCAATCTCGCAGCGTTATCCTTTTGCCTTTGCCTGCACAAGATGGGAATAGAGTTACAGACTGAAGAGCTGGGGGGCAGCCCTTGGAACGCTCTACACCAGCAACATCTGACCAACGAATGCTTCATGGACACCGGCACTGATAAACCACACGCCATTAACGACAGGCCGACAGGGACCAAGTGGAGATACTTGACGACCTCACCCTCGCCGGCGTCCATCCGCATCAGCCGCTCCGCGCCGCCGGCCTGGGAACGACGGCAGCCGATCCTCCACTCACCTGCCGGACACAGAACCGGGAGCGCTGCGGCTGCACTCGGCGTCCGGGGGACGAGGCCTCAACTCCACGCCTTCGCCGCCGCGTTTCCTCACGGCTGCCACCGGAATCGTCGAGGGGAACGACGACTGGTCAAAGGCGCGCGCGAGGAAGAAGAGGGCCCCCGCTTCTGTCGTTAAGCGCCGCGATCGTGGCCGCAGGCGTCCGATCCGACGGCTGTGCGAGGATAAGGGGTGGACGGTATTTCATTTACCGTCCACCCCCGGACGGTATCTGAAGTACCGTCCACCCCCCTCGCTGGCGTCGGCTCCCGCCTGCCTCTCGCCACCGCCCACCCGGCCGGCTGACATCGCCGGCGGCCGGCGCCGCCACGCCTCTTCGACATTCCCCAAGCCATCGGCACTCGCTCGCCGGCTTGCTGCCCAACGACGCCAGGCCGGCTGGGCTGGCCCCTCGCCATGGACGCCGGAAGCAATCGACGGCCATCGGACTCGGGATATCTCTCACCACCACCAACCATGGCAAGATGCCGTGCACGCGTCGTGCTCCGATCCTGAGTCCTGACTCCCGTTCTTAATTTGTCTATGTCCCCGGCTGGCAATGCTGTTGATGGAAGATGAAGTGATGAACAAGGTGAATGCTTGGACTTGGCCACTTGGGCACGAGAAGATCGACAAGTGCAGCATGGACGGTGACTTTGCTCCACGCCATGGTCTAACTAAGCTATACATATTAGTAATTCTCAGCTTCTACATAGATTTATAAGCAAGAGTTGTGCCAAACGACCTTGTAGTACGCAACTTTTTTGGAACAGATGGTAAATAGAGCCTGCAATCTTTAGAGTTCAGACGCAGACTACAGAGGAACTTTTGAACTGGGGGGCAGCCATTTGAAGTCTCTGTACAGCAACATCTGACCGATGAATCTTGCATGGACACCAGTACACCACCAGCGCCATTGACGAGTACCCCAAGTTTTGATAAACTTGACCTCACCCATCCATCTCGGCCTCGGCAGCGTTCATCCGCGCGCATCAACCGCTCTACGCCGCCGATCTGGGGAACCCGACGGTTGCCGATGATCGTACGTCCATTCACCGGCGAGGCCAAAACCGGGAGCGGCCGAGCTCGGTATCCGGGGTCGCGCCCTCAGCTCCGCCGCGTTTAATTTCCTCGCGGCTGCTGCCGGAGCAGGAGCCATCGGAATCGGCGGCGAGGCTCGAGCGCGGAGGAAGAAGAGAGAAGCGCCCGCTTGTGTCTTTACGCGCCGCGATCTTGGCCGCAGGCGTCCGATCTGACGGTTGTGGATGGATAAGGGGTGGACGGTATTTCATTTACCGTCCACCCCCGGACGGTATCTGAAACACCGTCCACCCCCTGGGCCGGCTGCCGCTCGCCACCGCCCGCCTGGCTGACATCGCCGGCGCCACCGCGCCGTCCTGCCCTCCTCCTCGATCTCACCCAAGCCATTGGCGAGCGCACGCGTACGCGCTCGCGCTCGCTCGTCGGCTTGCTGGCCAGCGACGCCGGCCCGCCGACTGGGGCCATCGCCGTGGACGCGGGAAGCAAGCAATCGACGCTCCTCTGACCTCGGACACCTCTCTTCAGTCGTCACCACCGACCTTGGCATGCAGAGCGCGTCGTGCTCCTGAATCCTGACCCCCCCTCGGTGTCGTTCATCGGCGTGGACTGCCGCCTATCGCGATTCAGAGTCTGAATTTCAGACTTCATCGGCGCGATTATTCACTAGTTGTAGCTTGCGAACTCAACTTGCAGTCTTCAGAGTTGAAATTCCTTCTGATGAGAGCGTGTCCGTCTGCCTGCAAGGTTGGGAATAGGTATTCAACCCTTTGGTGTAGTAGCGTGTACGTTTGAGGTCAATGGTCTATGACCTGAACAACACGTCAGTTGGGAGGGGGATGGAACAAATCGTATCTCTTTTTTTTTTCTTTTTTGAGGAATCATCTTAAGCTTTTAAAAGACAAATCGTATCTGCTACACCCTGCCTAGACATCCAAATCATCATCCCAGGTTGCAGTCACACCAGGGCTCCCACTCGCCATATTGCTACCAAGATAGGTATCTCCGATGGCGTCAGACGAAGGCTGCTCCTGACTGACCCGCGCCATCTCAACCGTGCTGGCAGCTGAGCTCCCGTCACAATATATACAGAGTTGCGCAAACGCCAATCTTCAGGCGGCCACATGAATGTCGGCTTCTCAAGGGGAAGGTCCGGCGCTGGCACGACCTTGGGAATGTCGGCCATGCTTGGGCGATTCGACGGGTTCGGGTTGGTGCAAGCCAAGCCAAGCAGCAGGAATCGCCCTCTGCTGTGAGAACTTGGATGTCCGCAGCAACAGCATCCAGCAGCTTCACCGATGAGTGGGACTATGTTCTTGTGGCGTAGACGGTTAATGATGCTGACCTCCGCCAGGAAGTCGTCGTAACGTCGATGCTCCACAAACTTCTTGACGGCCACCTCCATCTCCTGTCCTGTCCTGGACGCAGCAGCAGGGAGCGTGCATCTATAGACGGCGCCGTATCCGCCCTTCCCCAGCCTCGTCGTCTGACTGAAGTTTCTGGTGGCCTTTCTGATGAAGTTTCAATCTGATCCCTGTTTTGGTGGTTCCATTCGTTTCGCTTGAACTTTGCTAAAATACAGTACGTATTGTTGTACCAAGTGACAACTTAATGCTTGTTCCCGTTCCCGACAATCCATCCACTCCGGAGGAAAACTGCTGGCATGGCAATTGACTTTTCATCAGATCCACTGTCTGTTTTTGTGCTTTAACAAAAAAAAAAATGATCAAGTGAATGCTTGCGTGTGAATCTGCTTGAACAGGACTGTGTTCCAGAAAGCATCATATATCTCGGTGACGAGCATTATACGATGCACCGCAACCTGCATTCTCTGTCCAGATAAACCATCTAGGAGAAATGAGATGTTCAACAAGTGCCACAAGCCCTTGAGGCACCTGGTGATAACGACATAACGTAGTTATTTACGCCGTGATGCATATGTAATTCGATTGGAATTCGACTGTTATACCTGATTCTGTTTCACATAATTGTAAAGACAAATGTGCTTAACCGTGAGCGGCCGAGTTCGGCATCCGGGGTCCTCAGCTCGAGCGCGCGGAGGAGGAAAGGGCCCGCTTGTATCTTTACGCGATGCGATCTGGACCGCAGGCGTCTGATCCGACGGCTGTGGGAGGATAAGGGGTGGACGGTATTTCATCCACCCCGGGGTCAGCTCAGCTGCCGCTCGCCAACGCCCGCCCGGCTGACATCGCCGGCGCCACCGCGCCGTCCTGCCCTACTCCTCGAGCGCACGCGTAAGCGCTCGCGCTCGTGCTTGCTCGTCGGCTTGCTGCCCAGCGACGCCGGCCCGCCGGCCGTGGACGCGGGAAGCGAGCAATCGACGCTCCTCTCAAGTCTGACCTCGGACACCTCTCTTCAGTCGTCACCCACCGACCATGGCATGCAGATGCGTTGAGCGCGTCGAGCTCCTGAATCCTGACGCCCTCGGTGTCGTTCATGGGCGTGAACTTCCGCCAATCGCGCGATTCAGAGTTTGAACTTCAGACTTCATCAGTGCAGACGGGGACTTGCTTCCCAGATGATCCAAGTAAGGCATACAAACTCACTCACGAATAAATGAATCTAGAACTTCAAATATTTTTTGCTTCCCAGATGATCCAAATAAATGAATCTAGAACTTCAAATAAGCATTCAGGCATACAATCAAATGGCATGATGCTTTATCTGAAGTCCAGTTTCAGTCTTTGAATGCAGTATCTTCCTATATCGGCATGATGCATTTTCATTTCGTCTATGGGGCGCTTCATTCATGACTCGTGAGAAGACGTTTTGGTTTGGAGAAACCCACCAGTCAATGCTTGCTAATATCGACGAACGCGCGCTCCTGCATACGAAACTGGTTCTTATATTCGTACAGAGGTGGAACTTGGTGATCCAAAACTACTACGGAGTAGTCACAGTACAGTAGCCCTGCAGCTTTTGGATGCCGAAATATGATCTTGATCTTCTCTGGAGTTACAAGATTTACAATCCCCTTACCTTATACATAACTTCGGCAGCAGTCTGCCCTCATGCGCCGTGGCCCTTATGCCCTCATCACGATCCAACTCGACCCTAATTATTTATAAGTCAAATTTACATAGAATTTCGACTCAATCCGTTTAGGACCCGATCCTTCAATTTGCTAGTATAAAAAGTTGGGCCCATTATCACCCTAGCAGCAGACGCTGACAAACATCAATGACCAATCAAACAACTTGCAGAGCAATAGAGTATATAACTTCAGCAATAGGCGATCAGACACTCCTGTTTTGGTATACCCACTGCCCACTAGATTCCTGTCAACAAACGGGCCAAACAAGCCTGGTTTCTACGGCACATCATAACAGGATGTTCAGAACTGGTTTTTACTTTTAGCTCAACATGAAGCCAAATTTCTTTCTTTACATGGTGGTGATAAGAGTACATCCTACAAAAATTAGGTTAGAACCCCTCATCTAAATTCAAACAACACCACACAAAAAGGTAAGAAAAGACAACCGTTGCTGTACATGGTATCTACAAGGGAACAGTGTTTGTGACATGGTCTGATGAAGAGTTGTTGAACTTGGATGACAAATAATTTCTTAGCCGATCAAAGAGCTGCCAGATGTCGTCGACCCAGGACCATGTCGGAGTGTTCAGGGCTCGTATTGAGTTGAGGCACACTAGAAGTGTTCCTCCTTCATGAAGAAGTACCTGAAATTGTAACAAAGATATAAATATGAACACCAAAAGAGGGAGAAAAAGAACTACACATGCAAACACCATGACACTTTGCTGGGAATGCACAGGTGATTTGGATGTAACCACGACCCCAAGCCCTGCTGCATAAAGTCCAAGTTTTATGTTTTCTTGGAACCCACTAAAATCAACTAGACCTCTACTGGCACAACATATTTCAGTACGATGGATCATAATGAAATCTTGTTGAGACCATAATGTCGAATATGTCCAGTAGACCATGTATCAGATGATTTTAACAGAAAGCTTGAGAATCAAGAGATTTATGATAGAGACATCTGGGTATTTGTTTCCATTCAACTCAACCTACAAATTAACCTGCAGATTTAGCTTTATGGCATGCTTTCATGACAACAGCAACAGCTATGGTTCTGTCAGCTCCTCTCTGCTTTTTTTTTTTTTTTGGAGGTAGCAACAATTGGTTAATGTAGTCATCTTAAGGCTCATAAAATGGGGACATGTATGAAGAACTCATCCAACAGATGGGAACCTTTTTTTTTTTTTGAAATACATAGATGGGAACTAAAATACACTATTTTTGTAGAAGATTTAGGTGTCACTCTGCTGTACTACCAATGGGTATCCATAACATTGCATTTATTAAGCAAACAATTTAATTAGGGCCCACGTTGAGCAATTGCCAAATCTCCTAGCTATGAAAACACACACAGAGAGATTCACCTAGCCATGACAAGAAACTTACCGTCAACCAAAGAGGAAGAAATCCCAGGACAGAAGGAAGTGCAGCAAAAACAATACAAGTTAAGGCCAGAGCCACACTTTGTTTCACCTGTAAGGATAAACCGCAAAGTGTAAGAAACAGTAATACCGCATGTGAAGTTGACGTGTCACACATGCAAACAATCTATACCAGTGAAGTTGTTTGGCGAGCCTTAGCAATGCAGAACGGCACCCCACAAATATTATCCTGCAACAACAGAACATCTGCCACAGCCACTGCTGTTGCACTGGCACGTTGGGCTAGAACCATTCCGACTGTTGCAGCTGCAAGAGCTGGTGCATCATTTATACCATCACCAACCATTATTAAACCTCCACCTGGAAATCGATACAAAGGTAAATGATGAATAAACACAAGGAAAACATGCGCAAACAAAAGTAATCATACAACTTCAAGTTTCTATCATACATGGTTGAGCTCATATATAGCATAGGATTCCAATTTTACAATTTAATGTATAAAGGAATAATGTACCTCCCTCCCTTGAAACTGCTTTTACTTTATTCAATTTGTCCTCTGGCTTCAAAGAGAAGTGGACCTCGTCAATACAAACAGCATTAGCAACCCTCTGGGCACTTGATTCATGGTCTCCAGTGAGCATCATGATGCGAAGTTTAGCCTTTTCTCTTAATGTATATATGACTTCACAAACACCAGAACGGGGTTCATCCTCAAAGTGGAAAAGGGTTACCTGAAAAAAAAATAACGAGCTGGGCTGATATATATATACTCCCTCCGGTTCGGTAAAGGAAGTCGTTTTGGACAAGATTTGAGTCAAACATTGAGAATATAAATCGTGAATAACTTTTAAGTCGTTGAGTTTGGAAATGTGAAAACTACATGAATAGATTTGTCTTGCAAAATACTTTCATAAAAGTATACATATGTTAGTTTTTAATAAATATCTTTATAAAAATAAGAAGTCAAAGTTGTACTTTGGAGACCGTGTCGCTGTCCTAAACGACTTCTTTTACTAAACCGGAGGGAGTAATACACTTGACACCAGTTTACTCCTCATTGATGGCACTGTGTACATTCTCAAAGTCCAAAAGCTTGTTGGCCGGACAGGGAGTTGCTTCGAAACCTAAGGGCTAAGGCTCATAAGGTGATAACACATTCATATCTGTGAGCACTTTTTGCAAGCAGAAGAAAACAGCACTCTGGCAGAACCATGAGTGCAACTGTATAAGTACAGCATGATACAGTCACTGGTACAAGTACAACAACCTTCTCGCCGGTGAGCAGTGACTGCGTCTTTGGCCAAACAAGGTAAAGGTCATGGTTTTTACGATGAAAAAACATGATAAGGTCAGCAGTTGAAGAAGAGCAAGTTCAGTGGTTCTAAGTAGGACTCAAAGAGGTCAGCATCTGTTTCTTCAATTAGTAGTGCCAATCTGGGGGAGCGAATGGTATGTAACTGTGCACAGCTCGGTCTAATCTGGTAAGCTGGTAACCCCAGCAGGTAGTCTGTAACAGAACCTTTTATTTGGCTTTCTATAAAAGCAGGAAGTTCTATGTCAAAAAAAAAAAAAAAGTAGGACTCAAAGAAGGCTACAATGTCCAAACCAGCCAAATCATGAATCAGATTCAAATAATCAGGGCACTTGCTGAGTTTCAGAATAGAGGCCCACAGGCCATATGCCCATAATCCCATATCAGATGGACCAAACAATTGCGTTGAAACCACCTGTGAAGTGTTTTGGTGGTTCTGAGTTCTGACTGTGCAATGGGTTGGGATCATAGTCGTTCATCACTTAGGTGGACCACATAAAAAATACACAGCCACATACATGAAAGAAGAATGAGTTTTTTTACTCAAACTTAACTTACCTTCTTATCAACGGATAGAGCAGCTTGGACAAATTCAGGCCCATATGCAGAACCTTTTACTGCTTGTTTTATTTGCTCTGATTCACCATTAGATCTGTATAGTGAAGAAATATAATCCACAGAACCAATAGATGCCTCGGACAGCTCATTTTCGTTGTTTCTTGCCTGTAATGCAAATGTATGCTCTGTTAGGCTAGCATGTCAAAGGCTGGCTTTTCAAAATTACTCCATACCGACCAAACAGCCAAAAAAAAAAAAAAAAAAAAAAAAAAAAAAAAAAAAATCATGCTAAATTGTTTTAGTTGTGAATACGTAGGGACAATATGAGAACCACTGAACAATGCAGTTCCATTGGATGAAACACATGTGACTTACAGCATATATGGTATTGGTTTCAAGTAACATGCCTAAGTTGTATCTAACAGCAGGTAAGTTATTTGATATATTGAAGATTGATAGATTTCCAGATGATTTTGGTGATTGAAACATATTATCAAATTTACACATACCTTTACACCACTCAAAGTAGCAACAACTCCCCTACCAGGTAAGCATTCAAAACTTTCTACAGCAACAGCTGGAAGCTCCTTTCCAACAGAGTGATCTAAAACAGCCCTGTGATCATGGAAATTGTATGTCAATTGTTTGCTGTAGACTAATCTACAAATGTCAGTGTACAAAAGGGGGGGGGGGGGGGGGGGGGGGGGGGGAAGACATGAAAATCTGCACGATGGTTGAGTGCATGAGCTGTTTTAAGTGCTCAGTGCTTAATCGCGTAGATAACTTCATAGTGGCATTCATGCTAACTAGGATACATGCTGGTCCAGTGCAAAACTACCATTAACACCTCGTATGAAACAGAAATTCAAGCAATCACATGCATAGAATGCACCAACAAATGCAGCATTTGAATAAGAAACACAGATCTGTGCCTGAGTTTAACCACAACACTGGTACAATATTTACACTTGCACAGGGAGTAGATTCAAGCCATGCCTGGCAAGCCCAAGTAGTGGAGAGTTATAGTTATGAGAATGCATGCAAATCAGAATGAAACAATTGAACAGGCTTTTGGAAAACTTAACCATTATCTCTACCTTCCAATAGGATGGGTTGTTCCTTTCTCCATGGCTGCAGCAACAGCTAGAGCTTCACTTTCACAGTTTGGAGTGCAGCAAGAAGGATCGCTACGACCATTTGTCACACCCAAATGTCCATGAATAGGCTCGATTGCTTTGCATGTAAGCTTCCCCGTTGTTAATGTGCCCGTCTTGTCAAAAGCAATAGACTGGCAAGCTGAAAGAGCATCTAAGACATGGCCACCTTTCAACAAAATTCCCTACAGGAGAAAGGTTTATCAATCCACTATACCAGGTGGAAACAGAGCAGCTAGTAAGATAAAGGGGTGTGTTCAGAAAGCAAAACGACTGCTATGGTGCTACCTCCCATTAAATCCAGGAGGAACTTCGTAGATGCAGTAATTGCACCATTTCAACTAAGATTTTTATTAGGATACTGAGAGCTGTACCAACACTTGTACAATATGAATTAAATGCTAGGTGCTTTCATGAAATTCAGAAGCTAAGAAAGTTTGTATCCCATGAATGAAATGATGAAATGAAAAGATTGAGCAACTGAAACTTTTGAACAGTACCTTACTAGCAAGAGAACTGATTGCAGTTGCATATGCCAATGGAGCTACAGCCAATGCACACGGAGAGGCAGCCACCATAAGTCCTAACCCACGGTAAATTGAACCCCTACAAACTAAAGAAAATGTCAGAGCATAGAAAGTTCGAGCCTGAAGCTAAGTGCATCAAATCAATAAAATTGGCAAAGAAAAGTTATCCAAAGCATATTGCACTTACAACTATCAGAGGTATATAGTATGTTCTATATAAGTAGATAACAGGATCAATACAGCAGTGTAACATTCGAGGATTACCTGAGTTACCAAAAAAGGGCCACTTAAAGAGTAATGGACCCAACAGTGCAACAGCCAAGGAAAGGGCCACCACAGCTCTGCTATAGTACTCTCCAAACTCATCAAGCCATCTTTGCAACTTTGGCTTGCTTAGCTGGCCCTCTTCAGTCAATTGGACAATTCTGTTGAGTGTTGAATCCTCCCATGATTTGGTCACCTAGAACAGAAGGCAGTAAACGGACAAATGATTCTCTTGCAAGGTGGCAAGGTGGCAAGAAACACACTAGAAGAGAAGGAAATATAATATACTAGCAAAGAAGTATCGTTACTAGCTACTACTGACTACTAAAGCTAAACCTTTGTTAAATCTCAAAAGGTTAACTAGGTTTCCTTCTCTTCAACAAAGAAAGTTGGAACCGGCCTCTTCATTTAAGGGGAAAAGGGCAAACCTTTACAATCATCATTCCTTCCAAGTTCCTGGCACCGCCTGGTATGGCATCTCCCACTGTCCTTTCAAGAGGTTTTGTCTCACCAGTTAGGTGTTCAATTGTGACAGTTGATGAACCTTGGTAGACTTCTCCATCAACAGGCACAGCCTAAAGAATACAAGAGCTGCACCAAAATGAGATAAATTTCTACCATGTAGAATAAGAATATCAACAGCATGAAGGCAAAAAAGGATAAGTCAAACCATTGTCCTCAGTTAGAAACAAAGTAAAAAATCCACGAAGAAGCTATGAAATGAAAACAAATATAGGAAATGCAAGGGCTAAAATTCTATACAAGATATAACACACCTCGCCAGCTCTGACCAAGATGTGAGAACCCACTTCAAGGTCATGCACAGGAACTTTGGTGTAACTTAAATTTGAAAGCTGCACGGATTGTTCACCGCTTGTTTCTAATAACAGGGCAAATTCAGGGTGATTTTCCTTCAGTTCCCTCACGTCAAACATTGATTTACTTGTGAAATACTCTTCAGCTGTAAGATATAAGAACAGGGAACTTCAATAAAACACAACAGGAGGTGATGCATGGGACTTTCAATTGTTGGCAGAAGAAATGTACCGATATGAGCCAGATTAAACATTGCAAGAAGCAGGCCACCCTCCAATGCGTTTCCCATAAATATAGAAGCAAACGCAGCAAGAGCCATGAGAACATGGATATTTATCCTTCCATCAGCAATATTTACAAGAGCATCAAGTGCTGCAGACACCTACAAAATAAATGGGAAATGTCAAACATGTATGCTGTTGGCAAGCAAGCCTCACAACAACAAAATTATTGTGATCTTCCTTATTATGAAGGAAAGCAAATCAAAGAACAGTTTCATGTTATATCAGTGTGGCAATCATATCAGCTGCCGAGAAGCTTGAGCTGAAGCCTCAACAGCACACTGACTAATTTTAAGCTTGAACAGGGATCTTAAGGTTCTGTGATGTAGTTCAATTAGCCACTTGTTTCCGTAAACTTACAGACAAAATTAGCAATGGCACTCAATCCAATAAAGCAAATGCCAAAGTGTTTCAAAAGGATGAAGTCCTTGGGATGTGTTTATTTATAACTGAAACCCCAACGTCATGCTTTAATTTCCTTAGCAACAAATTCTCATTGAAATTACTGCAACACAGATTTGACAGGACTCAGACACTAACTAGTTCCTCTGAAAGTGCAAATGCTATGTGAAGCAACTGTGACCATTGATTGACAGCGAAACTTCAACTGAACCTAGTCAGTGGACAGTGTTGATCCCCTGATCCTGATACCGCACAGCAAGGTCAAAATTAGTAAAGGAGCAGAGTGACTAGGCATTACCCCGACGAGAGGGAAGGCGACGGCGATGAGTGCGGCCTGCAGGCGGCTGACGGAGTTGAGCAGCGCGATGTGCGGGCAGGCGGCGGCGATGAGGAGGAGGCCGAGGGAGATGCAGCAGGCATGGAGGTGCTCCCGCAGCGCGTCGGCGACGTCGGCCCACCCGATCGCCCGCGCCACCCGCATCACCGCCGCGCCCCCGCCCCCCACGTGCACGTCCACCCCGTGGTGCCCGTGCCCGTGGTGGTGGTGGTCATGGCCGTGGTTGTGGTGGTGGTCATGGCCGTGATTGTGGTGGTGGCTGTGGCCGTGGCCGTGGCCGCCGTGCGCGCGGGGGGTGAAGAGCAGGGACGGGCGCGAGGCGAGGAGGAGCGGCGGGCGGCGGGTGAGGGCGAGGGGTTTGGGCGGGGCGCAGCGGCGGCGGAGGTGCGGGAAGGGCGGGGGCCGCGAGAGGCGGAGCAGGTGCGCGGACGGCGGGACCGGCGAGGAGACCGATGCGGACGCAGTGAGGAATTGCATCGCGGCGGCGGCGGCGGCGGCGGTGGGGTTGGGGATGGAGATCGCGTCGGCGAGTCGGTTGACGCTGGTGGTGGTGGTGGTGGTGGTGAGCAGCTCAGAGGGAGGAGGAGAAGGGGACTGGTCCACCAAGGGGTTGGACTTTTCTGGCGGGCGCGTGGTAGACGGGTGGCTGCGAGCCAGGCGATGGCGAATTGGCGATGGCGAGGGGGGCCGGCTGGGTTTTAGCTCGTGTCGCCACCGTGTCACCGAGTCGCGTCATCGTGTCGCGCACGGTTTTTGCTACTTGGTTCGTCTTGATTCTGCAACCTGCAACTTGTTGACGTGTACCGAATAATGCACAAGGCCACGTCTATGTCTTTTTCAAGAAAAAGGGAGCTCTGTTTTGCTGTAATTCGGAAGCCAAGTGCGTGTCAAGTATCAATCTCTCGAATAATTCCAATACTGATTTGCTCAACGGCTCAACGCTAAAAACGATTAGCGAGCTCCACATCAGTGTCAAAACTTCAAAACATTATAGACCTTGATGGTTTATTAGGGCCTTGATCAACTAGCCATCCACTGTCAACTCCTTCCTTATTTAACATTGCAAAAAAATTAAGACATTTTCTATCTACTATTACGGTAGTGTCACGTGGACAAAATAGAAAGCACAGCCTTGTAGGCCCACAAGGCTGGAAGCTAATGGCCTTTTGGACAAACCGCGCTCTTCTAGCAACTGTATTTGTAAGCTTCCAGCAGACAGCAGTAATTGTCAAAACTAAAAATGAGCACGAGTTGGGTTAAGCATTACCCCGACGAGAGGGTAGGCCACGGCGATGAGCACGGCCTGCAACCCTAACGGAACCGAGGGGCGCGCTGTGCGGGCAGGCGGCGGCCACCAGGAGGAGCCCGAGCGAGACGCAGCAGACCTGCACGCGCCCCCGCAGCGCGTCGGCCACGCCGGCCAGCCCGATCGCCCTCGCCACCCGCATGACCGCTGCGCCTCCGTCTGTCCCGTGCTCGTCCACCCCGTGGTGGTGACCATGGCCGCAGTGGCCATTGTGTCCATGGTGGTGGTGGTGTTGGCCGTGGCAGCCGTGCGCGCGGGGGTGAAGAGCACGGGTCGACGCGTGAGGAGGAGCGTTGGTTTAGCGGTTAGAGCCACGAATTTGGGCGGGGAGCGGCGGCGACGGAGGTGCGGGAATGGTGGGAGGCGGAGGAGGCACGCCGACGGTGTGGCGGCGCCCGAGGAGAATGCCGCAGGTGCGGTTAGGAACTGCATATCGAGTTGGTTGGTAGAAGGCGCGCTGGTGGTGAGTGTCGGTGTTCTACCGTTGATTCTACCGAGGGGTATCCCGAGGTAGTAGATTTCAGGTGCGGTTTCGCCGAGATCAGGAACACAAAGGCCAAACAACTCAGGATTTTAGACAGGTTCGGGCCGCCGAGATAGCGTAATACCCTACGTCATGTATGTTGGTTTGTATTCAATGGTTGTGTCTTCTTTGGAGGGGGTCCTTGCCCAGCCTTATATACTCGGCTAGCAGGGTTACAAGGTCGGTTCCGAGTAGAATCCTAACCTATTATAACTCGTAGAGTGCTTTACAAGCCAATCCGAGTAGTTTACAAGTCATACGACTAGTTTCCATAACGAGGAGAGTCCTTGTAGCACTCTACTCGTAGTCTTCACGCTATGTACGACTGCTTCAGAGATCATCCATGAGTCCTTGTAGGCCCATGATCGTACCTCCAACAGTGAGCGAGCAGAAACAGCTTAGGGAGGGAAGAACGGGAGGCTGCGAGGAGTGGTGTCGTCACCGTGTCACGCAGTTGTGCCATCGTAGCGTGTGGCTTTTTGCTAGTAGTACTGTACTTTGTTCCGTCCGGGTGCCGTTCGTGTGTTGTCACATGTTGCACCATCTGCGCCATCATGTTTATGGTTGCCTGCCATATCAATCTCATCAGCATTTGATTTTACACGAGGTCTAGTTTGAAAACGTAGTAATCACCTTCAATTCAGACTTTGTTTAGGTACTTCATAATTCCTTTCAAGTAACCAAAAGAAACCTCAATTCATACGGTATTGGAATGGGTTGATATGGAAAATAGTTTATTGTTTCCCGCTCCAAATCGCATGGATTAATTTTGTTAGAGGATGAGTTTAATTATCAAACAAGGCTTAAGTGAGACTTGCTTGGAATACTCTGCTCGGCTTGCCAAATGCAGTTCGAAATCTTCAGTATGTTTCTACTACCATCTTCGATAGTATTATATTTCAACTAATAATTATAAAATGGCCCAGGACAAGTTTTACCAAAATAAGTATATTTCTAGCAAAAGATCACTAATTACTTTATATATAGTTTATCTGTCGCGATTGATATTGCAATAAGTAAATTTTTCAACACATAAAAAGGTATAAATCCAAATAAAATGATTGCACTTGGGACATCATTGTTTTTTTACACGAGCATGAACGCGGGTGCTTAGAGCAGGTGTTACAAATACAACAGGGCACACTTCATGAGAAAATTGGTAGAGGATAACCAATTTTATTCATTATTGACACATTAAAAATCTGCGGTGAGCAACGCGAAATGTTCGGTTCTCCTAGATCAGGAGATCCACGAGAGGTTTGTAACTGCACGTCCCAGCGCTCTCTTGTTTCTTGACAAACAAGCTCAGGAATTCTTTTGTTCTTGGGTGGCAAAATGCTGTTGTTTTGCCTTACGAAATACGCCTTTCAGCGATGAAAGCTGACTACGAACGCACAAGTTTCCGCCGAGTAAAAGCGGCTTGGGGCAAAACGCCTTTGGTGCCGCAAGCGCAAGCAGCGGGGAGCACCCCAAATTACTTGGCCGCCGCCGCCACCACCGTGCCGGCGCGCGGCTAAACCCCCCACCGCTCCGCCGCCGCAAACAAAACCCTAAAGCCCGCCGCCGCCATGCCCCGCCTCCCGCCCGTCCCCCGCCCCGCCGCCGCCGCCTCCACATCCACCCCGGACATCGTCGCGGAGCTCGGCCGCATCATCTCCACGCGCCGCTGGAACAAGGGCGCCGCCTACAAGCGCCTGGCGCCCTCCGTCACCGCCGCGCACGTCGCCGACCTCTTCCGTGCCCCGCCGGCGCCTCTCCACCCCGCCACCGCGCTCGCCTACTTCGAGTGGGTCGGGCGCCGCCCCGGGTTCCGCCACACCACCGCCTCCCACGTCGCGCTGCTCCAGCTCCTCGCCCGCCGCCGCGCGCCCGCCAACTACGACAAGCTTGTCGTCTCCATGATCAGCTGCTCCGACACCGCGGAGGATATGCGCGAGGTCGTCGACGCCATTCAGGCAATCCGTCGAACGGGTGGCGCGCGGCTTGCGCTGTCCCCAAAGTGCTACAACCTCGCGCTCAGATCACTGTCGCGATTTGACATGACGGAGCATATGGGTAAAGTGTACTCGCAGCTCGTGCAGGATGGATTGCTGCCAGACACAGTGACTTACAACACCATGATCATGGCATACTGCAAGGAGGGTAGTCTCGCCATAGCACAACGGTATTTCCAGTTGTTGAGGGAATCTGGGATGGAGCTGGATACATTCACTTGTAATGCACTGGTGCTGGGGTACTGCCGAACGGGTGACTTGAGGAAGGCTTGCTGGCTACTCCTAATGATGCCACTGTTGGGTTGCAGGAGAAATGAGTACTCCTACACCATTGTGATTCAGGGACTATGTGAAGCACGGCGTGTATGGGAGTCACTTGTTCTTCTGTCCATGATGCAACAGGATGCGTGCTCCCCAAATCTGCGCACGTATACACTGTTGATAAAAGGTCTTTGTAAGGAGGATAGGATTGATGACGCTAGGGTGTTGCTTGACGATTTGCCTCAGAGAGGGGTTTTTCCAAGTGTTCGGACATATAACACAATGATTGATGGGTACTGTAAGTCAGGAAGAACAAAGGATGCATTGGGGATTAAGTCGCTGATGGAAGGTAATGGGTGTGATCCAGATGATTGGACATACAACAGTTTGATTCATGGCCTATGTGACGGGAAGACAGATGAAGCTGAAGAATTGCTGAATAGCGCTATTGCAAGAGGTTTTACACCTACAGTTGTTACATTCACTAACATAATCAATGGGTATTGCAAGGCCGAAAGGATCGATGATGCACTCAGGGTAAAGAATATCATGATGTCAAGCAAGTGCAAACTTGATTTACAGGCATATGGAGTGTTGATCAATGTTCTCGTAAAGAAGGATAGGATAAAAGAGGCTAAAGAGACATTAAATGAGATTTTTGCTAATGGTTTAGCTCCTAATGTTGTCATTTACACCTCTATAATTGATGGCTATTGCAAGCTTGGAAAGGTTGGTGCTGCACTTGAGGTCTTCAAATTGATGGAACGTGAAGGTTGCCGTCCAAATGTCTGGACTTACAGTTCATTGATTTATGGACTAATTCGGGATCAAAAGCTTCACAAGGCAATGGCTTTAATAACTAAAATGCAAGAGGATGGAATAACTCCTGGTGTTATCACATATACTACTCTGATCCAAGGCCAGTGCAACAGACATGATTTTGATAGTGCTTTCAGGTTGTTTGAAATGATGGAGCAGAATGGCTTGACACCTGATGAGCAGGCATACAATGTCCTCACTGATGCACTATGCAAGTCTAGAAGAGCAGAAGAAGCTTATTCTTTTCTTGTCAGAAAAGGAGTAGTCCTAACAGAGGTAACATATACATCATTGATTGATGGTTTTAGTAAGGCAGGCAACACTGACTTTGCTGCCACCCTTATAGAGAAGATGATCAATGAGGGCTGTAAACCAGATTCATACACATATAGTGTACTGTTGCATGCTTTATGTAAACAAAAAAAGCTGCATCAAGCTTTGCCTATACTGGATCAGATGACCCTAAGGGGAATTAAGTGTAACATTGTTTCCTATACAATACTTATCGATGAAATGATCAGAGAAGGGAAGCATGACCATGCGAAGAGGCTGTTCAGTGAAATGACTTCATCAGGACAAATGCCTAGTGCAACCACATATACCGTATTCATTAACTCATACTGCAAAATTGGTCAAATAGAGGAGGCTGAGCATCTAATTGGGGAAATGGAAAGAGGCGGTGTTTCACCTGACGTGGTAACCTATAATGTATTCATTGATGGTTGTGGGCATATGGGATATATGGATCGTGCATTTTCTACTCTAAAGCGCATGATTGATGCATCATGTGAACCAAATTACTGGACCTACTGTCTTCTGCTCAAGCATTTTCTAAAAACAAGTTTGGGTAATGCTCATTACGTAGATGCTTCCGGCTTGTGGAACTGGATAGAGTTAGATACAGTTTGGCGGCTTCTTGACAGGATGGTGAAGTATGGTGTAAATCCCACAGTAGAGACATATGGTTCCATCATTACGGGATTTTGCAAAGCAACACGTCTTGAAGAGGCATGTGCACTTCTTGATCATATGTTTGGAAAAGGTATATCTCCCAATGAAGAGATATACACAATGCTTATCAAGTGTTGTTGTGATACCAAGCACTTTAAGAAGGCCTTGTCATTTGTTAGCAACATGATAGATTGCAGGTTTCAGCCTCATCTTGAGTCCTACCAGTATCTTATTACAGGCCTCTGCGATGAGGGGGACTACGACAAGGCTAAATCACTATTCTGTGAGTTGCTAGGAATGGACTACAATCATAATGAGGTTGTATGGAAAATTCTAAATGATGGTTTGCTCAAAGCTGGACATGTGGATATTTGCTCACAGTTGTTGTCTGCTATGGAGAATAGGCAGTGTCATATTAACACTCAGACATATGCTATGGTGACTAATAGCATGCATGAGGCTTCTGGCAGTGTGGTTAGTGAACTCAGAGGAGAAGCTGCCTAACTGACCGTTTCCATTCTTGCAAGAAGGTGGCCAATTTCATTTGCTATTCGTCCCCTTGGTGGGCAATTGCATAAATGCTTTCTATGAACCCAAGCTCAACATTTTGAAAGTAGCTATTTCATCTCGGACATCGGATATAACGGTAAGTAGAGGCACAGATCATGTAAAGGATGATGCTTATTGCACTTTTCATAACACTTATTGCCTGAAAACTGAAAATGCATGGTTTGATCTTCATTTCGGGTCACGGCTGCATTTGACCTTTTATGATCCCCCCCCCCCCCCCCCCCCCCCCCCAATTTAGAGAAACCAATTGGCTGAATATTTTAGAGTTTTAGATAACTGTTTTCTTTTCTTATTCACCAGGAAGAATCGTTGCAATTTTGCAAAGCTGCATAGAGCACATTGTACAGCATTGACTTGAGACAAGCAACATCCAGTTAGGATGGCACTTGATCAGCATAATCCCGAGACATGTTTGTCAAGGTATTCTGCCAGTAGCAAGGCTTTTAATTCATAGCCAAATGAAAAGCACCTCAGTCATTTCTGTTTGTACTCATGAATTCCTAACCTGCTTTGCTATGCACTTGGCTATCTAGAACATATTAGAAATTGCAAGATGTCTTTGCATATTGCTTCTCTGTTTTCTCACCATGATGTACCATCTTTATTTTTCAGCTTAGGCTACAACTATGCACTAAGGAAATGTAAAGAAAACCAGCGACAATCTTGTTTCTATGATGAACAGTGTATTCTGGGTCAATTTGGGTGACTTTGTGTTGCCAATTTTAAGAAGCTGTTCTCTACAGAAGTTGAACTATGGTGATTGGTGAGTCTGTTGTTTGCTGCCTTCCATCTGACAACTCACATGGTATCTAAGGATTCCTAACTGTAGTTCAGATCCATGGAAGCATTAAACTTAGAATAACTGCTGAACATGGAGTTTCGTTTCTTTCCCTTTGCATCACTTTGATCGCCATGTTTAACTGCCGTTTTTTCCTTCATATGTAGGATCAACTGTTCAAAAGCCAAATCAACTTAAGAGTTGAGAGAACAAGACTTGGAAAATGGTTGCATTGGTGCCTGGATTTAATGTATGATGCCCTTCTATTGGTATTTGATAGGCCCATATTGCAGTTTTACTGCCGTATATATTAAACATTTGTTGCACGAGTCACACTGGAGCAACTGCAGTCTCATTTAAAAAAGAGAAAGACTGTATTTTATAAATGTATATATGAACACGAACACAAGGGAAGATATTTGTTTGCATCTATGAATACATACTTGCTCGTCCGGAAGATTGAAATATTTACACCCAGTTCGGCTTGCTTATTCAGCCTTATTCAGGTTTATTCTCCCTCACATAATACTATTGAACTAACCAAAATCAGCAGTGTTTTCTATCATTTGTACCGTTGACCCGTGGTACAGTAAACTTTTGAACTCTTATAAAAAAAATGATGCAAATATTAACTCCGTAACCCATCTCAAAGATCAGGCCGCATCAATACCTTTTATTTCAAGTCTGGAATAAATTGGAGGACCTCTCGATCAAATTTTGTTGCGTTGAAATGGCATGAATCTTTCGCTGTAAGAATTCAACACCATGGTAACATGGTATATGCACGTCAGTTACCTTGTATTTTTTTTTCCCGTGAGGAGGTTATTATATGCTTATTTGGAACGTCACAGCAAAAGTTCGTGCAGACCACTGATCCATGTGAAAGTCTTGATGATAAAGCGAGAAGCGGGCTGCATCAGGACAATATGTCATCAAAACTTAGCATACCAGCTGTCTTTTAGGAAATAATTACAGGCCCGTCCAAAAGGAATCTGCCAGGATTAAGACGTGTGTAGTTTTGTGGAGTTGCAAAGTTGCCGTGCATCTAAGCCGTCGTCTTTGCATTGGAATGACAACTGACAAGCTAAACGAGTCACAAAGGCACACTAATTCCCAGCACATTTTGATCAATACCGAAATCATAACATTTTCATTTCTATATAATAATTTTATGGCGTTACATCTTAATCCTCTACACCAAAATAGCTTGAACTCAAGCGCCGACCTAGAAATGAAGTGTCCCACCATAATGCTGGCTGACGGAATCCTACAAATATGATCATACTGTTAGATGTCAAAAAAGAGTCTTGCATGTGTATAGCGCAGTTTGATTATCAGAGAAGCTAATCAAATAAACCTAACAAAGTGATGCCATAGCACCAACTCTCAAACAATCAGTGCAATAACTTAAATCGGAAAGAAAGAAAGAGAAAGAAAAGGGCAATCCATTGTTCAAAACAAATAACTAAATATGATATTTCATCACTGAGGTTAGTAGAACACACAAGAGACCATGACATCATATGTAAATTCACCTGTAGAAAAGGAAGAATACTATCACGTAGTTCCAGAAAAAACTCTGATGCTGACGCGAACCTGCAACATAAGTTCTGTAAATGACATGCCAGTATTGTTTCATGACTTAATAACATTTATATCAATTTGATGGTCGCAAGAAATAGATATATCCAATGGTGCGTGCATACTTTTCTACTTTACCTTTTCAGAAGGCAAAAACATTTGTAGAGCTCTTCAATGTCAGTTTCAACCTTCAGTTGTATATAATGTCTAAGAAGCTCGGACAGACAGGAAAGTGTTTCATTCCATTCTTCACTACCTGATTTTGGACACAAGGATAGGAACGAAGCTACAGGCTCTAAAATAGATGATAGTGGTCGGGTACAGCTTGAATCTGTGTGTTGCTCTGCAATTACATTCAGAATCAAGCAACTGCTAACTCTAAACTGTTCAATCCATTTTTGAGAGCTTCCTGGTGTGGGGAAAATCCTTGGGTCTTTTGGATCATCAGCTCCGCCGTCATGACGAGATCTATTTCCAGCTCCACCAACATTGGGAGGTTTACTCTCAGAAACATTGGAAGTGCTGCATGTAGGATCTCCTGACCTATGTAATGGAAGCGCACTAAACAAATCAGCCTTCACGTCCTCAGGTAATTCCTGCAGAACTGTAAAATCTGCCTGGCTTAGAGAATCAGGCATCCAATCAAGCTGTGTAACACATTTTGTTTTCTCAACTAATTCACGGGCTCTTGAGCATGAAGCATCATTGGCTGCTATAACTTCTGATAGCCGTTTGTCAGATTTTCCCTGGGGGTTACCAGTGAAAGTTAAAGAGTAGTGGAGGAAGGGTTTGAAATATTAAGATAGAGGTAACATAACTAAATTGTGTGTTTGCACTTTACTCTGAACCTTCTTGCACCACTATGTTTCAAGAGACAAAGCTCACCTTATCTTCCTCTAAATGTATGCAGTCTTTGTGATCTCTGTATCCTTGAAGCTTTGCATCACTAGCAGGTACAGAGTTGTGAGCGGCTGCTGTCAAAGAAAGAGACTTTGAACTACTTCCCTTGCCTTTATCACTATTGACGGTGTTCAGTAGACCTTGCAATTCTCCCTTGTACATGTCATTTATTTCAGACATTATTTCTGGAGGAAGGTTCTTCAGGACCTCCAAATCAAGATGGGATAATGGTGGCAGCTCGACATTATGAACTCCAGTAGACCTATCACTTTTAAGGTTCCTTTCTGATGAATGAGATGTCGCGCCAATAGATATGGATCCAGATCTTCTCAAATCCTGCAGTGCACTTGTCCCTACAGAAGCTCCAAACAGTCAATATTTATATTTTCCCCATTGAACAGAACACAGTTACATGACTGCAGCAGTTGCCCAATACCTGTAACATCAACATTCCCCAGCATCTCATCGCGACGTTTCGTGAGTTTCTCAGCCGGTGAAGCAAGCCATGATTCAAGCATATTCCCTTGTGGTGCTTCATTGAAAAACAAGAACCATTAGGATTAAGTGTCTACAAAATAAGTCAAGCGCCAAAAAAGGATGCAGAGTCAGTCATAAAGTTTTTTTTTGTGCGCGCACGCGTGTGTGTGTGTGTGTGGATCACAAAAACTGCAGGTAGTTTTTATCTTGTTTAGGAAAATGAAGGTAGTGTTTGCTTGTTATAAGCTACCTTGTTACTAAATATTATTTTAGAGTGGAAGTTTTTGAGAATTAAAGGGGTAATTTGTAAATTGTAAGAACTGTTGACTTGTTGCATCAATATACAGTATAGCATCTTGTTATATTATTTTATTTCAGATAATATTAACAAGGGTGATTCCTTAATAAGAAAAAAAGGTTGCAGAGTGTTTAACGGGAGTATTGCAGTGGTTCCAGCATATACATATCTCAATGTTGTCAAACATTCAGGAATCAAATGCTAAGTTGCTGGTAACCATTCAAGTCAATGCTCTTGTAAAGGGTTTAAGCAGAAGAAGATAATCGCCTGTTGCTCAGAGCCTCGCAAGAGGGCGAGCTAGGTTCTTATCTATCTGCTAGTTATCATCCAATCAATAAATAGGCCATATCATCTATATCTAAACAGTAGCAAGGTCGTCAGCTAGCAGCAATATTAACAGTATCCACTGAAAAGAATATAGAATCAACAGATAGACAAATAGTGCACCCTAGACTTAGGTTCCAGGTGTAATTGTTACTGTTAAGTTTAACATTCAAGAAATATTTTCTCTGAGATGCCTATAAACAGAAGAAAATGCACAAAGATCGCACCTTTTGTTAATTTTATAAAGAAATGTAGTAAGGAAATAGCAAGAGCCCAAATGGCTAAAGATACCTCTCCGAGCTAAATCTGCATGCTCAAGCTTTGACATTGCCAATCCAACTCCGCGGACTTCCTTCACGTCTGCAACGTGAGATTGCTCAACTTAATCATCAACATAGTTACAGTAACAGAAGGGAAATCCAAAGTGATGGGTATTTCATTAAAGCTCTACAGAACTTATCGTGTATATATAGAAAATAATGTATTGAATTTACCAAGGCGAAGAGCTGAAAATAATTGTTTTGCAATCCTCTGGAGTGTGACAAAACTGTCGGTTGCACCTGCAATCTTTGAAACAGTACAGGAGGTAAAGATCAGAATCAAAAGAATGCAAGATGCACCTGGAAACATACAACATTTTGCATCACAAATGTAGGAGAGTAGAGAGGGATGCATATAATGATTGTGGATGTATTGCATTGAGGCCTCGGCCGGTATATATGAGAGTACAAGACTTGGGGGGCAAGGCAACCCCCCCGATACATATGGCAGTCTATAATATTCCTATCTATACTACCAAATATACTCTAACACTCCCCCGCAGTCACAGCGGGAGCACCGCAGACGGTGAGACTGGAGAAGAAGCCGAAGCCACGAGCCGACGGACTTACAGCCCCCCGCAGTCATAACGTCGGTGCGGTGCGGATGCTTCGACTGGAGAGAACCGGCGAGTATCTCATGCGGATGGTAGCCCTTTGTGCCGATGTCGAGGTAGCCGAGCTGGAGGGTGAGGAGCCATGGTTGATGATGTCGTGCATAGGATAGCCGTGGTCGACGTGCATAGCTGTCGAGGTTGCCGGAGATGAGGTAGCCGCACATGAAGCCGCGGGCGCACGAGGAGGCGCCATGATGGTGGCGTGACGGAGAAGACGCCGAAGACGAAGATGGTGACGCGTCGAGGCAGTCGTAGAGGGAGCGATGCCGAAGTCGATGCAGTCAGGCCATCAGGCGAGGCATGCCCGGGTTTGCCAGGCCCAGGAATGCGTCGGGGACGATGGGCACGCACCGGTGTTGCCAATACCGGACGTGCAAGGGAGAAGTGCACAACCAGACGCCGTCACCGAAGGGGACCAGCAGAGAAGGCCTCCAAAGCGGTCGCAGGCGCTGAAGACGGCGAGGTAGAAGATGCCGACGCCCGCTGTTGCTTGGAGTAGAGGAGGTGGCGACGCTGGCGACGTGGTTGTGCTAGACGAAGCGAGGAGGAGAGCCCGGATTTCCAGCGCAAGGCTAGACGATCTAGGCGACGCGGCGGCGGTGCTCGAAGGCGACGACGAAGAACTCGAACGGCTTGATGAAGACCATGCGCGAAGGGCGCAACGACGCGTAGTCGACGATGAGGTCGTGGACATGGTCGGCGGCGGTGAGGAAGCAACGGCGGAGAAGACCACGGGTGGCTCCACTGCTGCCCGAAGAGGCGAAGCAGCGGCAGCCCTCCGTACTCAGTGAAGAAGCGCACACGACGAGGACGGACGTCACGGGAGCCGGGTGGATCACGCACATCGGCTGATCAGACCGAGCATGCGCGAGGCGAGACGACGGTGGACGAAGTCGGTGAAGGCGTCCCGATCGGTGGAGGCGAAGACGAGCCGGCGAAGGTTGACGTGCGGAAGAAGCGGCGATGTAGGCGGCGGCGCAAACAAGCGCCCCCGGGTGCCGGCCATCTCGCCATGCCGCACGGTCGTAGAGGAAGAAGAGGCCGGTGATGTCGATGCCGATGTCGAAGTCGTGGCGCTGGGTCGACGGGCGGTGGGCGACTCAATCCCGAATCAGTGATCGGGTAAAAAAGAAATTGATGCAGCAGCTTCTTGTGTGAACCTCGGGTACGCATAGCACAGGGCCCATTACTCTTATCTTCTTCCCTGTCTGTCCACCGCCGGTCAACAAACAGAGGCGTGACCGCGTGAGAAAGGAAACAGATCAGAGAGATGAGCAGGGTGGCCCGTCGGGCGTGGAGCCAAGCATCCAGCGCAAGGCTAGATCGGCGACTGCTGGCCCGGGGGACACACCCCTCCCTGCTGCTACGGCAGATGGCGCGGTGAAGACCGGCGAGACGGATCCAGCAGGAGGGCGGAAACAAATCCGTGGGGTCAGGCGGCGCTGGTCCGCCGGCGGTGGATCCCGCCGAGCTCCCGCCTGGAGCGGCGGGGAATCCCGCCGGATTCCACCAGGACTGCGAGAGCCCTGCCCGTGGAGAGGACATCTCGACCGGAGGTTGGGGTGAGGTGGCGGCGCCGCCAGGATTCCGCCGGCGACGACGGAGCACACCATGCGAGAGGCCCTTGCCGCCGCCATGGCAGCACGGGAAGATCGCAGGGAGGCCGCGGCTGCCACCACGGCAGCGCGGGATGGAGTTGTCGACGGCAGTTCCAAGGCGGATGACGAGGTTCGTTCCGATCTGCTGCTGCTGGACGCCTAAGGGCGGCGGATTAATTGCATCCGCCACGGGGAGGGGCGCTGCCCCCGGCGGAGGTCATGGGCCACCTTCCCGGGGGCGCGCTAGGAGGTCGTCGAGGGTGCGCCCCTGATGGGTGCCGTGCACGACGACCGACGGCGCGCAGGAGGCAGGGGCGTGGGTGGCGGCAGCGGAAGATTAGCCTAGGATCTGCAAACCCTAATCTCGTGATACCATGTAGGAGAGTAGAGAGGGATGCATATAATGATTGTGGATGTATTGCATTGAGGCCTCGGCCGGTATATATGAGAGTACAAGACTTGGGGGGCAAGGCAACCCCCCCGATACATATGGCAGTCTATAATATTCCTATCTATACTACCAAATATACTCTAACAACAAAAGCTCAGAAGCAAATAACATATATAATAATGTGAACTTGAGAACCCATAGTACAGGATAAATGCTTAACTACCACATATCATCACAATTACATACATAACTTGACACAAAAAACAAACTGCTAAAAAGCTAAGGTCATGCCCCTAAAAATTAAGAATATTATTAGGCAATGTATAGCCGTAGGATATACTTGACATGTATAAGCTGATTGCTTACTTGTATATCAAGCCTTTGTGGCTATATAATAGAGGTCACCCCCCCCTCATTAGGGTGTGTGGTGTTTACCCTAAACCAATCTCTCTACATGGTATAGAGCCAAACACGATCTCCTTCCGCTGCCCCCCCCCCCCCCCCCGGCGAATCGACCTGTTCGATCAGCCCCTCCCCCCCCCCCCCCCCCCCCCCCCCCCCCCCCCCCCCCCCTCCTCTGTTTTTTGCGCCGCCGGCCTTCTCCTCCCCTCCATGTCGGAGCTGTCCACCAACTCCTCCTCGCCGGCCCTGGAGACGCCCTTCGCGCCGTCCCTGGGGATGCCCTCGATGCCAGCAACGGGCGCCGGCTCCCTGCCCTCCTCCAGCAGTGCGCCGCCCGCTCCTGTCTTCACCACGCCATCCCTGCCGGCCACGGGTGCTGGCACCATGGCTTCAGCTCCCCTCAACCTCGCCCAGCAGCTGGTGGTGCCGTCGTACGCCACCGTCTCGGTGCAGACTCATGTGCCGATCAGGTTGGAATTGAAGTCCTCCAACTACTCCCGCTGGGCCTTCTTCTTCAAGTCGATGTGCGGCAAATTCCTTCTCCGCCACCACATCGATGGCTCCGCTCCTCCACGTCCGCACGATCCCATCTGGGACCAAGCGGATTGCTGCGTCCGCAGCTGGATTTTTGGGTCGGTCGCCGACTCTGTCCTCAGTCTCGCCGTCAATGGCGACGAGCAGACAGCCCGCGACATCTGGGTCGCGATCGAGGGCCTCTTCAGTGCCAACAAGGGGCCACGGGCGATCTACCACCTCCACGACTTCCACTCCATGACTCAGGGTGATTCTTCCATCGACGAGTACGCTGAGCGGATGAAAAAGAAGGCCGCTGATCTCCGGGACGTCGGCTATCCGGTCGAGGACTCCCAGATTGTCCTCAACCTCCTCCGCGGTGTCAATCCGCGCTTCACCGGCACTGCGGACGACATCGCCAACTCGGCTGTGCTCCCTGACTTCGCCGCTGCTCTTGATCTGCTCAAGCTCAAGGAACTTCGTCTCGCCAACGAGGACAAGACGGTCGCTGCCTCAGCCCTCCTCGCCGCTTCCTCCTCCTGCTCCGGTCCCGGCGGCTGCCGCTCCACTTCCTCCGGCACCCACCAGGCGGTGCCAGCGGGCGGTGGCGGCCACGGCGGCGGCTACGGCAAGAAAAACGGGAAGAAGAAGCCGCCCACCTCTTCATACCAGCCACAGCAGCAGTCCTACCGCCCTACTGGACCATGGTTCTGCTTCAATCCCTATGCTCCACAGCAGCAGCAGCATGGCGGCATGAATCAAGGCGGAGCGGGCGGGTGGCGTGCCCCTGGCGCTGGTCTTCTGGGCGTCTCTCCTCCACCTCAAGCGCACACCGCCTTCTCCCCTGTCCAGGCGTCCCAGCAGCTGCCGGCCTGGGACCAGGCCGCCCTCATCTCTGCCCTGAATCAGATGGCACTCCAAAATCATGGCTGGGTGATGGACTCCGGCGCCTCCACTCACATGACGTCCTCGGATGGTATTCTACTCTCCCACCTTCCTCCTCCTTTTTCCTCTATTACCGTTGGCAATGGTCACACCCTACCCATCACAGCACGTGGTACATCTGTGCTCCCAACCAACTCATCCATCTTCAGTCTTCGTGATGTTCTAGTTGTTCCTAACCTTGTTCGTAACCTCCTTTCTGTCCGTCAATTTACTCGTGACAATAACTGTTCGATTGAATTTGACGCCCTTGGTTTTTCTGTCAAGGATATTCCGAGTCGTCGCGTGATGCTTCGCTGCGATAGTGGCGGCGACCTCTACACCCTGCCTGCGGCTGCCACCACCTCCACACCAGTCGCCAGCCTTGCTGTCCGCACCTCGCTTTGGCACTCCCGGCTCGGTCATCCAGCCCCTGCGGCCATCAATAAACTTAGGAATATTTCTGCTATTTCCTGTAATAAAGTAGACACATCTATCTGTCATTCATGTCAACTTGGCAAACATGTGCGGTTACCTTTTTCCCATTCACAAACACGTAGTGCTGCAGCCTTTGATCTTATACATTGCGATGTTTGGACCTCACCCGTGGCTAGCATATCTGGGTATCATTATTATTTAGTCTTGTTAGATGATTACTCTCATTTTTGCTGGACCTTTCCGCTCAAACGCAAATCTGAAGTAGCCTCTCACATTACTGATTTCTGTGCGCTCGTACACACCCAATTTGGCATACCCATCAAGTCCTTTCAGGCTGACAATGGCACTGAGTTTGTGAACCGCACTATCACCTCTTTATTTTCTTCCCGTGGCATTCTTCCCCGCTTCTCTTGCCCATACACGTCCCAGCAAAATGGCAAGGCCGAGCGAGTGCTTCGTACGCTGAATAACATCAGCCGCACCCTCCTTATCCATGCCAGCATGCCACCACGATATTGGGCAGAGGCTCTAGCTACTGCCACCTACCTCTTAAACCGGCGGCCATGCTCCTCCGTGGGCAACGCCGTTCCTTACACCCTCCTCTACAACACCAGCCCCGATTACAGTCATCTTCGTGTCTTTGGGTGCTTGTGCTATCCTAACCTATCCGCCACTACTCCTCACAAGCTTGCCCCTCGTTCGACAGCTTGTATTTTTCTAGGGTATCCCTCATCCCATAAGGGCTACCGCTGTCTCGACCCTGCCACGAGTCGAGTCCTCATCTCCCGGCATGTTGTCTTTGACGAGTCGGTGTTTCCTTTTTCTGCCACACCCTGTCATGTGTCGGATATGGATTTTCTTCTGTCTTCTAACTCTGCAGCAGCTACTGTCCCCGTGGAAGCTCCGTCACATCGTGACGTTGAGCAACCGCGGTCACCACCTGTCGTGCCCGAGGAGGATCCTGCTGTCCTCGTCCGCGGCCCTGTTCTTCAGGTGCTTCCTCCTGCGCCTCCACCAGCTGCTGCTCCCTGGACGTCGCTTCCTGATGCGCCACGCGACTTCCAGTACATCTACACTCGTCGTCCTCGGCCACCTCGACCGCCGGTCCCGTCACCGGCACCTCCGTCCGCACCCTCACCGCCGCGAGCGACTCCTGTGGTGTCGACAGCTGCCGACCCTGCCTCGACGTCCCCTGCTACGTCGACTACAGCACCCTCCCCGCCTCCGCCGCCTGTACCTCGACGCCCGGTCACGCGCACTTCTTCCGGTGCCATACCGCCCGTGCGATACGTCGGCCTCTCCGCGACTACGGCATCCACCGCTTCTCCGATCCCCGGCAACTACCGCAGCGGTTTGGCTGATCCAAACTGGCGTGCGGCCATGGCTGAGGAATACCAGGCGCTCATTGACAATGGCACCTGGCGCCTTGTTCCCCGGCCTCCTGGCGCCAACATTGTCTCTGGGAAGTGGATCTTCAAGCATAAGTATCACTCCGATGGTACTCTTGCTCGTCACAAGGCGCGTTGGGTGGTACGCGGCTTCTCTCAGCAGCACGGCATTGACTACTACGAGACCTTCAGCCCGGTGGTCAAACCACCGACTATTCGGGCTGTTCTCAGCATCGCCGCTTCTCGCTCGTGGCCCGTTCGGCAGCTGGACGTGAAGAATGCTTTTCTTCATGGCCATCTTGAGGAGACCGTCTACTGTCAGCAGCCGCCTGGTTTCGTTGACCCGGCCGCTCCTGATCACGTCTGCCTTCTTCAGCGTTCTCTCTATGGCTTGAAGCAGGCCCCGAGGGCGTGGTACCAGCGGTTCTCCACGTACATCCGCCGACTCGGATTCACTGCATCGACCTCCGATGTCTCCCTCTTTGTCTACAAGGAGGGCGACAATCTCGCTTACTTGCTGCTCTACGTCGACGACATCATCCTCACCGCCTCGTCGCCGACCATTCTACAGAGCATCATCGATCTCCTCAACTCGGAGTTCGCCATGACGGATCTTGGGGATCTTCACCACTTCCTCAACATCTCGGTTGAGCGCTCCTCCGATGGCTTCTTCCTCTCCCAGCGACAGTACGCCGTCGAGTGTCTTCAGCGCGCCGGCATGGTCGAGTGTCACTCTACATCGACTCCCGTTGACACTCAGGCCAAGCTTTCTGCAACCGACGGCGCTCCGGTGGCTGATCCCTCCATGTACAGGAGCATTGCAGGTGCTCTCCAGTACATCATGCTGACCCGCCCTGATCTGGCCTACGCGGTTCAGCAGGTGTGTCTCTTCATGCACGATCCCCGTGAGCCCCATCTGGCGCTGCTCAAGCGGATTCTACCTGAAGGGCACACTATCTTCCGGTCTTCACATTGGCGTTGGGCCTATCCAGTCTCTCACCGCGTACTCTGATGCGGATTGGGCTGGTTGTCCCGACTCCCGACGCTCCACTTCAGGCTACTGTGTCTACCTCGGCGACAATCTGATCTCTTGGTCCTCCAAGCGACAGACCACAGTCTCTCGGTCCAGTGCGGAGGCAGAGTACCGGGCTGTGGCACACGCTGTTGCCGAGTGTTGTTGGCTACGACAGCTACTTCAGGAGCTCCATGTCTCGATTTCTACTGCGACGGTTGTCTATTGTGACAACGTGAGTGCTGTCTACATGGCGGCCAACCCAGTCCATCATCGTCGTACGAAGCATATCGAGATTGACATTCACTTTGTTCGCGAAAAGGTGGCTCTAGGACAAGTTCGAGTTCTCCATGTCCCCTCTACTCACCAGTTCGCGGACATTATGACCAAAGGCTTGCCTGTACAGTTGTTTACTGAGTTTAGGTCCAGTCTTTGTGTCCGTGATACTCCCGCTGCGACTGCGGGCGGGTATTAGGCAATGTATAGCCGTAGGATATACTTGACATGTATAAGCTGATTGCTTACTTGTATATCAAGCCTTTGTGGCTATATAATAGAGGTCACCCCCCCTCATTAGGGTGTGTGGTGTTTACCCTAAACCAATCTCTCTACAAATATGTACTCATGCACCCATGAACCCCGTACCGTCATGGAGCGACTCGTGGTTTCACAGTCACCGCATCCCATATACTTTATTGGCTCTCCAGCACCTTCCCTTCTTGTTTTCACCTTTAAGGCAAACGTTCAGTTGATACCTTAACCATTCATTGGTACAATGAAATATGAATGAAAGAATAGTGTGTATAGTCAGTAGAAAAAACCTTAAGGGTAATAGTACGTCCCTGAACTCCACAGCCCTGCAAGCGTAGAGAAACCTCCTTGCAGAGGTTGGTAAGAAAATGCTCAGCCTGCAACCAATATTAAAGCAATCAAACATGGAAGGGCATACTGCTACAAAGATACAGAGCAGAAGAAAGGACACCCACATCTTTATTGTCATTAAATCTGACTCCCCAGTTGATTTCAGCACCCACAGATTTTGTTTCCTGCATTTTGTGTGGAGGACAATACTTATTAGGCTACATTGGAGTAACTATTGAATATCACCAAACTTATTATCTTTTTTTTTCTTCCAAAGCGTTGGGCAAGATGTTAGAAAAAAAAAATAAAGGAACTCTAAACAACTGTCCTTTATGCTTTGATGCTGATGCCCCACATATACCTCTCCGTAAATTTAAAATTTAAAATCAATCCAAGAAAAAAGAATATTACTTCATGACATGTTCAACTGAGTCAACTATACACAAGATGAGATGAGCTCCCAAGTTTAAACCTTGACAAAAAAAAACATCGTAACTGAAACTGTATCAACAATTGAACAAGTAAAGCAAACAGACTCGCTAGCCCAACCAGGTAGCCCATTTGCTTTAATTAGGCAACCCAAACAGACTCACACCTGGTAACACTTTGTATGTGTACCCGTCATCAGGCTGCTCAATTGCTGGTCTACCAGACCAGCAGAGCTGCCTGTTCCAGGTATTTCCATCCCCAACGCAAGTCAAATCCAGTTTTCAGTGAAGCAAAATAGGTGCAGGTGTTCAGAACTGAAGTATTAAATGAGATGTTCTTTTCTTCTCTACCTGAACAGAACCAACAACTGAATGATCAATTCCTCTGCAATAGTTCCATAAAAGATCACCAATCTTTTTTCCAAAGTCCTTGTGGAGGGCATCCTACAAAAGAAGCGGCAGCATGTAGTAACCATATTTGAAGGTAGCCAGTGGAAAGTGTAAGCAAGATTGGCACACGGAATTGTAGATTGATTGATCACCACGTGATTTATTTGTACATATATATGCTATGAGTCCTAGGCTTGTGGCTTACAGATACATAACCACTAATGACTGTTGGATGTCGTCAGTGATGAGTGATCAAGACTACTAGTGTGCTCACAGGCTCTGGGATGGCGGCAGCAAATCCCGTGTGGACTCTAGGCCTAACCAAAGGGTAGCTAACCTGCCAGTCTAACAGAGAGATCACATCTATAAAACTAAGGAATATGGTATGCATTATGTGACCATCGCACAGTAGATGACCCAGATAATTTTCTTATGAATTGTAAACAGCACAATCATTTTAATCTACATTAGTAAATGGCATTTAAAGTCAAAACTGGAACACAATGTTATACTTGTAAAATAAAAGGAATGGGAAAAAATCACTTGTTAGCTTCCATGAGGAAGGGGGCTGGTTTAGGTTACAACAAACCTTTGAGATGTTGCGAAGTTGGCCACAATATTCAATTTCTTTGCTTTTCAGTTTAGCTGAAACTGTATGACCAATGCCGGGAAGTGCTTTGATAGAGAGACTGCTTAAATAATCATCAGCCTGTAACAAATACATTTGCAGTTAGTAAATTGCACGTCCCTGTGAAGATCGTGATATTAATTGATTAAGGCAAGCTACGGCAAGAAATGGAAATCCTACATTAAATGATTGTCCCAAAAGGCCCTCGTTCAAAATCACCTAGAACATGGAGCTATCCTATAGAGATAACAGTGGGAATAAGACACGCAGTTAGCAACAACATGCACATACCTTCTCAGAGGGAATAAAGCACTGTCCATTGGGCTTTGCTGATCTGGTAGCTAACCGAGCTAGGAGCATGTTTTCAGCAATACCTGCACTAGCAGTACACTTTGTTGCATAAAAAATCTCACTTCTGATCCTCTGTGTTACTTCCTCAGGATCATCATGCAAGCAATCAGTCATATCCAAAAAAGCTTCATCACAGCTCAAAGCCTGAATTGTGGATAACACTATCAGAATTGTAGATGGAAATCTCTCATAATCTAATTGTGGGTGTGTATCACCAATGAACATGAACTGTGTTTAGCACCGATAACCCTGGAATGTACCTGGACCTTACTGCAATGTTTGTGCAAAATCCCATAGAATTGATCAGCAACCTACAAGAATTCCAGTACCTCAAATTATCAAATTCAACAAAAAGGAAGAAGAATCATGTATAGCCATAAAATGAAGTAAAATCCTTAAATATATACCTCCTCATATGCATCAAATTTATATGGAACGGTCATTAGGTGAGGACACCGAGCTTTAGCATCTCTAACAAACATGCCAGCCTTTATCCCTGAAATTCATCAAGCAACCTACATTCAAATATGTTCACATAACTAAATTATTTCAATTGTAAAAATAAAATAAAATAAAATAGCAGCACCATAATTTCGCGCTGGATAGTTTGCAGATGATATTTCTGCTGTTCCTTTAGGATTGTCCGAATGGCAAACTGCTACTGGTTTATCAAGCAGATCTGGCATATTTCTGATGACGACAGACACAAAAAAGCAATCCTGGTGGAAAGATTATGTCAATGATCACGATAATTAAGTTTAACACAAGCAACTCAAAGCATATGCCGGACGAGAACTGTTACCAAGCTACATCTTGGAACTGCAGGGTATGATACAAGGGAAAACAAAATTGCCTTCCAATTAGTGATTAATTCAACAAGTAACTGAAACTATAGCTTGGATTGAACCTTTTGTCTCTAGGGGCGAGAGTTGACTCTCTTTTCACATAGAATCCAACGGCAGAATCTTTGTTTACTATTGTTTTTCTCGAATACGCAAGAGAGCTGCGCATCATTGCATTGGATTGATCAACAGTAGTCGGTTGGTGGTTGCGTTCACAATTCAGCATATGGTTAGCACTTTGTGCACAATTATGTTCCTAATAAGATCTTTTGTTTTTTAAAAGTACAATCGTAATTCATCATGCCTGCTGGATTCAGAAATATAATTGAAATTCATACTGCAAACTGATCTGACTTCCTATATTTAGAGGGTTATTTAGCTTCCTGCAACCAAACAGGATGTGACAATGAAAGTAATACGCCCAAGTGCAAAGCAGAAACCACAGATCACATTCATAAAATGGAATGTGAGTACAAAAGAATTTTTTTCTCTGATAAAGAATTCAACATTCAAGATGCAATTCTATATCTATAGATCACTATAGGACTACAAGATTACCATATCAATATGAATGATTGTTTTCTTCTTCCCTGAATGATCAGCATTCGACTTGATGCTCTTAGCTTCTAATAAATTTGAGAAGCGCTTTCTATACCGATTCCTCCATGTCCCAATGAAGTGCAGTCGAGAGTACTGGAACATCAAATAAGATCATAAAACTAATCACTATGACTAAAAACTGTATGAAGCTATATGGGAAGATATGTGATGTCATCATTTAAGTTCAGCAAAGCTAATAGCAGAAGCTTAAAAAGTAAAATGAAAAAATTACCAACAGTAGAGCAGCAAATGCAAAAATGACAAATCAAATATTTGTTCCAGCTACAAACCTTAAAATAATTCTCAACAAAATTTGGGTCTGTAAGGGTTGAATGTGACCGACTAGAAGGTTTAGCTGCACTTTTCTCCAATGGCAAGGACATATGGCTGCCTGTAGAGCTTGTACTGCATAAGTTTGAACACCTTGACTTAGCATCAGGCGACTGAGCCACACCACATTTATCATCCATGTCATTAACCCTCCTCTCTGAACATGCAGTTTCACAATCATACTCACCCTCCTCAACAGCAAAATCTCCATTATCTCTCTCTTCAAATGCTGATTCCTTCAGTTCATCTGAGGATAACGAGTCATTCAATAACTCCACATTATTCAATGAAACTTCACTTTCACAACCTCCACTTTGATATTGTGATCCCTCCTGAGCAGACGAAGATTGAAACTCAATGTCCTTATTCTGAATGTTTTGCTCCCCCAGATGACGCGACTCATTTTGTTTCTCAGAAAAGAAAGCAGAAAGCTTCATTTGCTTTCGGCTTGAAGAACTGTTCTGACTTATTTGATATGGAGCACCTGAGTTCAAAATAGCAAAAAAAAAATGAATAAGAATATATGAATTCACAAGTGCATAAAAGTTCATCAAGCACCAACATAGGCTGTGCAGTTTGGCTACAGATACATAAGTCTGTATTTTAAGAAATTAATCTCGCTGTTCTTAAAATAAATGAGGGCATATGTCCACAGAACTAAGCAAAATAGTGTTGGGCCATGATTTCATATAGAAGTTCTACAAGTAAGCTTTCATACTAAAGCATAGTAGTAATGATTGGGTAGTAATACAGGGGCACAGGGCTATCTATCTTCATACTACAACATGGTTCTAACAAATAAAACATGTATATCTTAATACCAGGAGAAATTACAGTCAGTGTGTAACCGAGTAATGTCAGCTAGCTCAAACTTGTCACCAACAAGATCATAACCAGCAACATGTTCAATCCAGACACAAGCACTAATTAAGCTAAAGTTGCAATAAGGAAGCAGTCAGCACTACACTGACTACAAAAGGTGAGCAAGGACAAGAGAAAATACAGTTGAGGAGCCGGTTCTCTGCCAGAGAATCCACCACCCACGCCGGCTTCACAACAGGAAGTCCCTTGCTGAATGCTCTGGATCGAAACAGCAACACGATCATCATATTCATGCCAGAAGCATACAAATAGCAACTCTGAGGCTCTCTTCCCATCCACTTATATACCTCAGATTCTTCATTTTGCTGTCAGGCAGGTTGGTGCAAACAATGTGTGTCACCGTGTGCCTCGAGAAGTAATTAACAAAACGGCCGCCATTATTCAGCATAATCTCCTTCAGTTCCTAAAAATCCCCCAGACAAAACAAAGTTAGATCAACACGGCCCCACTGGTTTTGCTACAAAATTCAGTTGCGAGCGAGTAATTAGGTGCGAGAAATGCTTAGGCTGACATGGTGGTACGGTTCACACACCTGGCTAGAAGGGATGGTGAAGCCGTCGACGAAGATGGAGACGCCCGCGAACAACCCGCCTGTGGCCGCGCCGGAGTTGGAGGCGTCGGCGTCGAACTGCGCGGCGAGCTTGCTGTTCTTCGCGGCCATGTAGCTGCCGAAGTCGGCGAAGGGGGAGGAGGCGAAGGCGCGGCGAGAGTTTTTGGCGGGGGCGGAGTCGGGGTCGGAAGGGGACCCACCGCTGGCCTCGTCCCTCGGCCGCTTCTGGCCCGGCGACGAGGCGGCCGCCGCCGCCGTCGACGGAGCGCGGCGCCCGGAGGAGGTGGAGCTCATGGCGGCGGCGAGAGGGAGGCGAGACGGGCGGGGAAAATTTGGGAGCGCGCGAGTCGAATGGTAAGTGGGCGACTGGGCGAGGGAGGCGCGCGGCGGGGGCGAACGCGGAGCGCCGACCGGAAAGGAAACGGTCGCCGTATGGCCGTATGGGTTCGTGTGGTGTGGTGTCGTGTCGTGTGCACTCGTGTGCTCGTGCGGGTCACCCGCCGGCGCGGCGGCCACCGCGGCCGAGTGCGCGCCCTGTTGCATCGGAAATCGACGGCCGAGGCTTTTCCGCTGGTAGGATTTCTCTGCGAAATGTTGCTAAATAACCAAAGTTCTCTCAGGACCGGAGACTCGGAGAGGCCGATGAGGATGGTTTAAACAAAAGAATAATAAGTGTATTTTTCATCCCTTAAGTATCGTAAAGTAAGTGTGAGTTTAATCCTTTATGTTTTAATTGGTGCATATTAACCCCTTGACTAACCAAACCGGTGCACTACTCATCCATGCATCTGTTTAACAATAGTTTAGTGCCATTTAGCACCATTTTAGGGCATGCTGACAACTAATCATAGTTTATAAAAAAATTAACAAAATCTCACCCACATCAGTCTCTTTAACGATTAATTCTACTTAACATCCAAAATATTTTTTACTGAATTTATTCTATGTTCTTATTAGTAAGTGTGTGAATAAACTTTCTACAATGATAATTGCTAATAAGTGAATGCGCAAACTATTACATGGTCTAAACCACTATTAGATGGCACTAATTCATTGTTAAGCTTAGGTACGGATGATTAATGCATCAATTTAGTTAGTTAAGGAGTTGATTTGCACCAACTGAAACATAAGGGATGAAAGTCACACTTTCGTAATACTTAAGGGATAAAAAATACACTTTTTCCTTAAACAAACTTGCGAAATTAGTTCATGCTAGTTAGTGCTGCTATGGTGCCAAGTTGCTTGATGCACGGAACATCACGGCAACCACAAGTTGCGATTAGGTGATGAACGCTCAAAAGTGCAGGGCAGCGTTGTGAGATAAAGCGAGCTGCAGGCTCTTTTAGGGCCTTGGTTGGCTAACAAAATGTTCTAAGCCAAAATGTTAGTATGTCGAAAAATTTTGCAAAAACTTATGTTAGAATCATAGGGTGACACTCGATTTGATTTCAAAATATAATAGTTTAAATTATGTCACTGAATAACTTTGATGTCAATATTAATGCTAATGTCTATGATTTATGCCCGTACACGGAATTGATTGGTGTTAAAATACGAACGAGTTTAACATTGTCACTTTGCATAGGAACTTTGGCAAAAAAAAAAGGCTTTCAACCAATTGAATGCCAAAGTTTATGGGATTGCCCACATTTTGGCTTGGCACCTTTTGGTAGCCAACCAATCAGGCCCTTAGCTTGAACTCACTTATAGGTGTACATTTACATGTGTGATATTATAGTGTAGCAGTTGTTAGATGTCTGGTGTGACCAATTTTATAATGACCGCATGTCAAATGGAAACAATATATTGATTGGAAGATCACTTGTCACGTTCTACGTAAATACAAAGGCAGTAAGAGAAAAGGTATTGAGTAAATTTGTCAAGACATAGTTGTATCACTTCGGCCCGTTGCGCTCGTATGGCGTAAATTTTACTCATGTTCTATCACTTTGGTCCATCCAATTGTAAAATACTATGCAAGAACATGCATTAACTTGTTGAATGTGTGTATGTACTGAAACATGTAAGCCACCAAATGTATTTTGCCATGGTAAATACTTCTAAAATACTTGAGTTAAAAACAAAAGTGTATTGCAACCAATTTCATGCCATTTGCTCTTTTTTTTACTAAAAACTGTCAAGAAGGGTAATTGAGCAGCAAACTCATAAACATCCTCTAGTTTTCATGCAACTCCATCTAGCATTTGTTATATGCATATATCTTACGCAACAAACAAAACCAATCAGTATTTAGAAGATGTATCTAACATCTATAACTATCATCCAAGAAATAATCACACAAAAAATTCATTGTTACGACGTCTAAAATACACCTAGACTTAAGCTATAAATCCCCACCATTCAAACAACTATACAAATTTGTATGTTTGGTGGCACTGTTGTCACCATGGCATATGCGTCTCCCGATTCCCCGATTTGCCTCATGGATGTCTGTTCCCCTTTCTCACCCCCTCACCATCGCCAAATCCAAGGTAGCGTTGTCGGAGTATCGGCGTGGCGGGTAGCGGGCAGCTTGAAGCCATCTCTTGGCTCCGGAAGGGCTAGAGGTGACGCAGGAACACCTGGGTCTGGTTACCTAAAACCTGAAGGCACGACCTCTCGGTGGCGGTGGCGCCTCCAGACTAGGTAGGCTGCCAGTCAAGACGCATTGTTTTTTTAAATAAAAGGCAGAAGTACTGCCACATCATATAAGAAGAAGAAGCATTCGTACATAACACATCGAAGCGAACACCCCCACCACATAAACAACACACGCAAACATACACACCCAACATAACACTACACCACCACCAACTGGGAGAGTAGCCGAAGGTAACCTCTGCGAACTGCGTCGTCGTCGCCAACGTTGTGCCACGCCAAATGTCGCGGCCCGCTGCAAGCCATGGCGGCACCTCAACTCCTCCACCATGAGGGCATCACCCTCAGGCCACACACACGACTATCGATCTCCCTGTCCCAGTAGAGCATCAGCAGAACACTCCCGTCGCAGCGACGATGAAAAACACTGATCCTGACCACTCTGCGTGGGGGCCTCGCCTCTTCCACCGCCTCGCACTCCTTTGCCAAGGACTCAGATATCTGAAACCGCTATGAGAGCGACACTTCCGCCTCAGCCGTCACCGGGGTCACCACAGCACCAAGCGCGTCAGCTCGAGACCTCCCCCACCCATGGGTCCTCTGCACCTCCCTGCCAACATGGACCAAGCGCACCTCCGCTACCGCTGCGCATGGGCAATACCACCAACCAACCACCGCCACTGCCTAGCCAAGACGGGTCTCAAATGCGGCGCCTCCAAGGAGGGTATGACGCCAATGGCGCCACCATCGCACGTCCAGATTTGGACAGGGTTCATGCCCTCGAGAGCTCCGTGCAGTAGGGGCATGGTGTCTCGCAATGGTGCCCCTAGCAGGGAGAGCGACGCCACAAGGGCACCGCCACCATCGCCACTGACAAAAGTGTTAGTGAAGGCTTACGCCTGACTCAACACCATTCCTGTTGCATGTTCTTGGCCAAGCCGCTCCTCCTTGCCGCTGCATCGCCTCCACCACCAAGGCGGCGCCGGACCAGCGTCGCCATCGAGAAGCACCAACCACCTCACCTCAAATCTTGTTGCCCAGCTGCGGCCAGCCACGGCCGGCTCCGGCCAGCCCTGGGCGGCTGCTGTCAGCCCCTCAGCCAGCTGTGGCTAGGCCCGGCCGTTTGCTGCTGCCAGCCCCGACCGTTTGCTGCTGCCAGCCCCTCAGCCAGCTGCGGCCAGGCCCGGCCGGCTGCGGCCGGCCACGGCCGGGTGCTGCCAGCCCCGACCGTCTGCTGCTGCCAGCCCCGGCCTTCTGCTGCTGCCAGTTATCGACGGCGCTCGTCCCGGCCGGCCAGCGCCCCGCCGCGGCCACCCTGCGCCCATCCACGTCGGTCTTCACCGCCGCCGTCGCATCACAACGCCGGCTGCCGCCCCCCACACACCATTTTGCGCTCCCGTCACGTCGCCACCAGATCCGGCCGGGACGACGCCGGATCTGGTGGTTCCCGCCGCCGCCGCCGCGCTAGCGCTAGCCGCCGGCAAACGGGCTCCGAGGAGGCCTCGGCAGTCGCGCCAGCCTCAAGCCGCCTGGGCGAGGGGAAAAAGGCCCTGCCGTCGCCTTCACCGTGGGCCGCGCGAGATCCTCGGCGGCCCGCTCGGGCGGCGGCGCGGCGGGAGGGAGGGAACGGGGGGAGTGGCGGCTAGGATTGGGAGGGTGCCAGCTCGGTCGCCGCGCGGGGGCGATGCGAGCGGGCTCCTTTCCCTTTTTTTTTCCCCCTAGGAGGCAGGATAAAACGAGGACGGGAGCCTCAAGACGCATTGTGCATTCATAAGTTTATTTTTCACTAATTAACTAAATTTTGCATATTGTTTTCATGATTTCTTTGAAATATCCAATTTACTTCTGTACCTTAGTTTCATGTGGAACTTTCGACGAAGGTATGATAGGTCAGGTCACTAGTTATATATTTCTTTTGGACATTTTTGAGTTTTTGTCAAGTTCGTTGTAAAATTAGCTTGAAATTGCGATGTATATTTTAAATCATACATGTTATGTTTTATCATTATGACTATCCATATGTTACCTATTTAGGTTGTTTATAATGCTGTGATATGTGGCCCAGGCATGTGGATTGGCCAGCTCCGCCACTGCATGCACACAAATGACAAGTCCATTCATTTATTTACGCATTTTGCAACTTGTATGATCAAAATATTGGATTTATTTAAAAAAATATTGAATGAACATTTATACTTCCTCCGTCCTATGTCGTTTATGACAAGCTATTTAGTTAAAAATGAACTAATTTGCGCACCGTGATTTTAAACCCACCTAACGCCCCTCCAGCTGCTGATTTGGCAAGTACAACGCCGGCGCCGACCCGGGAAAAACCGCCACTGCCGCCGCGCCGAGAAATAGTAGTAGCGTCTCAGCTAGAGCGAGACAACGGCCAGGGCCACCCCACCAAGCGGGCACGGGCGCAGCCGGGAACGCGACGTGGAGGCTGGTTGTGGCAGAACCGCTCAAATTAATCCGGCTTAAGTGCGCTAACCTTCCATTGGTCATCACGCAATTAAATCGGAGTGATCTGACAGTCTGTCGGGTCAAGCCCGATGCAACCACGAACAGTTACCTCGATCGAAACGAGTCATGCAAATACTCACTCGAAGGTGAGTCCCAGAGATTACAACAATCCACGAATAATTAAAGGTCCCACTTGAGGTAATTTATTACAAACCGAGTTTAATGCATAAAGTAACCATTGTCTCAGAGTTTTGAAAAGCAGCGGAAATAAACTAATTATTCGAAAGCGGTAGTGACATCACGTGAAGCCTGTCGTGACATCACTCAGAAGCATCCTCGTCCCAAACAACAGTCCAACCAGGAGGAAGGGTGGTTGGGCAGGTAAGACCTGCAACCATCTCCTCAAGGGCACTACCTGAAAAACAATTCAACAAGCAAGGCTGAGTATACTAATACTCAGCAAGACTTAACCGTCGGGTGATAGCTACATCACCAACTTCTAGACATGCAAGGCTTTTGGCTGGTGGTTTTGTTTTGCCAAAGAGCGACTAAAAGTGGGTCCTTGCTTTCAATGTTTTAGCATCAAGTTCTAGTTCGAATTAACCATTCTAGGTAAGCAACCTGTACTAATCAAACAAGTGGAGCAAGCAATTAAACAGACATCAAGTTTCTTTCCATCGTCATGTTCCACTTCTTACTCAATGCGGCACAGAGGTTAAGTAGTCTCATTAGCTGCGAGAAACAGACAGTTCGAACCGATTTTAACCTTGCAAGGTGGATACTAAACACACGGAAAAGCATCAACCCCGAGGGTCGACACTAACCAGGCCGTTCCCATGTCATCCTGGTTTGTTAATCCGAGCCTACTCCCCTTGGACACAAGCCTTAGCCGGACATACATCGCGGTCGTAACCGGCCGGCCTCGGTCTTGAGCCACGTGTCAGCGACAGGGGGATAAATCCCAGGGAAAGCAGGGTGAGGCCACTCCCCATTCCGAACAGGTACTAAACTTACCGGTCCCATGCCCAAACAAGTGCTTAGTGCTTTCAAACACTTAACCAGCAGTACCGTACCATTCGGCCTTAACCAATTTTTGCATACACGGACGGGGCATCTACATGACAAAAATCCCCGCCCGTCATCCTTATGATTCCAACATAAGTAAGACAGTTGATCCCTATATCTCGCGAGTGACAGGAAATCACTCGACTTTTACCGTGTCCTTAAAGCATAGCAACTATCGACCTAACATACTAGTATTGCAAAGCATAGGTTCCTAGGATCATGCAACTAAGGTTTCAATCAATGCCTGAAACGTAAATGCACAAACATAGAGTACAAAACATAGTTGCAAGATTTGAAACATGGGATATGCTCCGGGGCTTGCCTTCGGGCACGTTGTTAGCCTGGGACTCCTCTGCAGCGGGGTTTGGGTCTTGCTCGACCTGGACGGCGTTCACTTCACCTTCCGCTTGGCCTTCTCCTCCAACGGGGACAAGTTCGTAGTCGCCGTCAGCGAGGACTTGCTCTACACGAATGCACATGCAATAAGAGTACGATCTTTTATCGAGTCATCACAATTGCATAATGATAAACTCGGGGTGCATTTAGTGACACATACAACTAGATCATTTTTGTCTGACCTTTCCTTTTTTTTTTTTACTTAGTTTGCAATTACTCATTGAAGTACTTGGGTGTGTTTAGGGTGATTGTGTACACATCTATTATTATTTAACTTAAATTTCATCACAAAACAGCAAGGGTGTGTGTGTGATGTTTTTAGTTTATTTAATAATTTAAAGAAGTGACTTATTCTTAATTCCCCTTTTTAAGCAATGAAACTTCTATAAATTATTCTGGCAGTTTGGAACTTCAATTAAATGTGAGAAAAATACAGTGGGTTCTTGGTGTGTTGCTAGATTTACTGACCAAAATTTAGATCAAAAAGATTTATACAGCAACCAGGAAAAATCACACAAGCTTATCACACTAGCATTAAGAATAAATCCTAATAAATCACACTAACATTAATTTGTCCTTAGATTTCTACCAGAGCCTATACTAGTCTAAACAAGCTCACATGCCAAGGGATAGCTTCCAAAGATCAAAAGATCTTGCTGTTTTAATTTATTAGATTTAAACTGATGTGAATTAAAAGTGCCAGTTAGCCAGCTCAAACTAAGCCCTACTATTTACCAGACATGCATCAAGTTACCACAGAGATTCTGCAAAAATATTGAGCTCAGAATCTGCACAGATTAATTATTAAAATTGTTGAACTAAACCTGCACAGTCTGCCTAAACAATTAATAACTCAAAATCTAGTGTGCAACTTTGTGCCAACTTTTTACAGAAGCCTAAACTTTTCATCAACTACAACATATCCAAAAATTAGCACAAACAAGGCAGTATATTTCAAACTGTGCACAAATTTAAGTTTGAACAGATTTGAATCTAATTTGAAAACTACACAGAAAACACCTATACAAGCTTTCTAGAAAAGGTATAGCACAGCACCAGGAGTACAACAAAATTGAGTTTGCATTTTTATGATTTTTGTGTGATTTGTAATCGATTTTATAAGTTGGCAGATTTTACTGAAAACTGAAACTCGAGTTTCACAGCTAGGTCCCCGGAATTTTTCAGAAAGGACCCTAGAAAGATTCTAATCGCTGCAATGTAGTCCTTGGGCGGTCCGGTGATCTGGGGGCCGCAATTCCGGTGAGGAGAGGCGACGGGGCTCGAGGGGAACATGCTAGGGATGTGTAGGGGCTCACCAAGCGTCGGTTTGATGAAGGAAGCGGGGTCGGAGGTGGCCGGAGAGGGGGCGCCATGGAGAGGGGCGGAGGCGGCCTTCTCTGCCTCTGCTCCGGCGAACTGAGCGGCAGTGGAGGAGGACCGGGCGCTTGGGTAGCTGGAGTGGGGCCAGGGAAGCACGATGGTGCCCACAGATGGCGGCGGAGGTGAGCGGAAGAGGGAGTTCGTCGGCGAGCAGCACTGGCAGACGGGGCGGCAGCAGGGGAAACTCGCGAGCGAGGGAGGGGCTGCGCCTTTTATAGGCGGCCGGAGGCAAGGTCCGGACGGCGGTTTGGACTGGCGGAGCTCCACGTGGAGGCTCGGACGGCGTCGTGGCTTGGCGGCCACGGCGGGCAGGGAGCGCCGGTCGGCGGCTTGTCGCGGGCGGTGGAGCTCGGGCGGCTCTGGTCTGGGGGCTGTCGCGCAGCAAGCGCGAGGCATTGGCGGTCGGTGGGGCCAAGGCAGGCGTCGCATCGTGGCCGGAGGCGACAGCGGGAGGCAGCGTGCCGCGTGGCGAGCAGAGGGGCGGAGGCTGCGCGCGGTCGGGAGGCAGGGCGAGGACAAGTGCAGCCGGTCGGCACGGCACCCTCCCATTGCATTGAAGGCCTGCGGCCTCGACAGCCATGCCAGGCAGGTCGCGCCGCGCGGTGGCAGGCGCGGTCGGCTGGAACGCGAGCGCCGGCGCGAGCTCGTCAATTCATCGAACACCTTGCGGGCGTATGTTCAGACGGTCCGTTCTCCAAAAATTTGAACTAAAGTTCAAAATCTCCAAATACGAAAGTTGTGTCCCGTAGTGCAGGCTACAACTTTTGTAAAGGTCGACCATAGAAAAAGTCTATAGATCAATGGGAAATTTGAGGAGAACACAGCGTGAACTCGAGTGCCAGCCTGCGGTGAACTTCTGTGTTTGACTGACTTTGGCTGAGATTTAATGTGCCTTCCACTCAAAATCTTGAAATGAGCCAATTGACAAAAATGTGTCCCATGAAAAACTGAGCAACTTTTGTATTGGTCGATTTTCAAGTTCTTAAGTAAAATTTTGAATTCGAACCATGCCAACAGAGAAAGGTCAAAAGTTCACCGAGGAACTTTGTGATTTCATGCATGAACCCTTAAGTGAAAATCTTGGTGGGGTTAGCCTAAGCCTAATTAAGCTAAAACGAAGGGTTTAGCAGATGCTTAGGTTAATTAAACACCTAGATTGTCACAGCCTACCCCCCTTAAACAGAATCTCGACCCGAGATTCGGGTAATTAAAATTAGATTTGCAAAGAAGGGAGACCGAGGCTACACACCGAAACCAAAGAGAACACGCTAGGGTTCTTCAAGATTCAAAGCCCATAAAGATAACCGGTACAATGGCCTTCTCATACAACATCAACGTCGCTCATGAGGGAGGGGACGATGAATATAAACATGGAACGCTAAGAGCATCGAGACCTGGAGCGCAAAACAGACGTACAACGCTACCAGAGTCCAGCAATCTAAATCACACATCCCCTGAGAACGAGCCATGGTTGGCGGCGAGGAAGCAAATCCTTCTTAGTTCGCCAAGCACCAATCTTGTGGACTCCTCTTGTAGGCTTCTGCTTGGACTTCTGCTGCGGTCGGAGAGTCAGGTGAATGAGCTTCAAGTGGTCGGAGAGCGCGGCTCTTTCTTGCGGCACCTAAGGGAGGTGAAGGAGGAGTTTGATGAGGGGGGAGCAAGCGACGGGGATGGAAAGGATTGCAGGACGGAGCTTGTTTGCAGCTTCAGAGGCGGCAGGTTTGGATGAAGAGGGCGGGCGGAGGTTTCTCCCCTTATCGGTGGCCGGATGGGGCTCGGCAGTAGGTGGCGTATGAGACGAGCTGCACAGGGGGTAGGGGCGGTGAACGATGTGCTGTGGCTACGCGTGGCGTCGATAGTGGCTGGCATGAGATGCCTTTGCGAAGTGACGGCGACTGCAGTGGCGTGTGCGTAGGCGGCGATCAGCAGCGGTGGAAGAAGGTGGCAGGGTGATGGAACGGCACGGAGCAGGCGACGCACTGATAAGGAGGAGGTCAAACGGGTCCTCACGACTTCACTGCGGTGATGAGGAAAACGAGGAGACAGGTGTTAACAGCCTATTAAGGGGAAAATCGGTCCACCGAGCTAAGTGGGCCATGGGCCACTTTCGCATGGGCTGTAGGCCGTGGTTACTGCAGCGTAAGGCTTTTGAAACATTCTTACTCAAGGTTCACCATTTAAGTATACAGCTGTGAAACATGCTGAATTAAGGCCCATTTCAAAAGCTTTATGCTAATGCTATGGGGATAGGAGGAGGATGACACAATGCTGACTAAAAGGTGTTGGTTTGATGCACCCGCATAGTTGCCATGATGCAATGCTCTATGCATCGAAATGTTGCACATGACATGATGCATATGCATATGAGCTTATGATGCATATATTGAAGTGCATGTTAGCAGTTCCTGGGGTCACACCGCTAGAACTCGGTATTCATCAGGGGAGATATTAGAAAACCATTCGGGTTGTGCAAAAAGAGGTTCTAATGGAGTCGTATTCCCACACTCCTAGATACCAGCGCGCTCCTAGTGGCACAATTGCGTGGCTGCAGCACACGCAAGGCCCTAGGTTCCGTCACGGCACCATAGGTTATGGAACAAACATCCCCCACGAGAAAATTCATAGATTGCAACCCGTATCGAACAAGAGATCAGGGAAGGGACAAAAGAAGAAAAGGCAACCCCAATATTATGACGGTTAAGTGACCCATTGATTCCCATGATGCATCTGTGTACCAATGACAATGCAATAATCATGCATTAAGCAATAAGGCGATCATGATGCGTGATGCATATGTGAATGTTGCAACAATGCTCATGTATGTCTAACCGATGCTTGTTGGACAACAGGGGTGAGACAAGGTTTATAAGTTGAATCAAGGGATCCATCAATGCAGGAAAGATGTCACATTGGAGGTAAAACCAAGATTTATCAAGGCACGGTTGGATTGGTTATGGATCGAACGGGAAGGGGTGTAATGGCAAGGAAGAATCCACTAGCCATTGCAAAAAGGAGTGAGTACATCTAGCTGACCGAAGAGTGTAGATGTACTTGAGGTGCACAACGAGAACTTACTTTGTCGCTTAAGGAGGTTGAGTAAGCAGCCATCCGATGAGTAGAAACTCGCGAAAGGGCTGGTAACGGACATCTAGTTAACTAGAGGGGTTACGCACACAAACGTCTATGGTCAACCATTCCAAAAGCTTTGGGCAGCACTTCACGTTTCATAACCCTTAAGTTAACATCCAAAAGAACTCAAATCCTGCCAGATGCACTTGATCAGGTGAGATATTCCTTATCGTAGCAATTCCAACTCAATCCAACAATAGGGCTTTCGAAACCCAACTTCTTCTCATGGTCGTTGCTCAGAACCAACATTAGAATTGGCGTGTTGCTCCCATCCTTCGCAATATAATTCACTTAATTGCCGCATGATTCTTAAACTCGTTTATAAGGTAAACAAGGGATTCATGCGTGAAGGCAATAAGAATCAATCGTATGAAGTTTTCTCAATAGCAAGGTTGTTACGAAAGAAAATTCGTAACTCCTGGGTGACATGTCCAAACTTTACGAATTTTTGCCAGCAGCTAGAAAATTTCTCGAGCTACAACTTTCGTTTATAGCTCCAGGTCAGATTCAAACTCTAGCTAGGGCAAAAAAAAATTCAAAGTTTGTCTCTCTGTCCCTGCTGTTTTCAAAATGGCCGAGGCTCACTAAAACATGCATAACTTCCTCAATTCTCAACCAATGGTGCTGAAATTTTGTGAGCGCCACCATTATGAAATTCCTTACAAATTTGGTATCCAGCTCGGGACCATATTCAAACTTCGACTAGGTGAAACCATTCAATGTTTGCCTCTCTGCTTTTGCTGATTTCAGAATTGACGAGGATCGCCAAAAATCTCCGTAGCACGTGACTTACTAGCTCAATGGAGCTAAAATTTCGTGAGTAGCTTCCTGGTGAAATTACTCACAACTTTGGTAGTCAAAGGTTGAGCTGGTTTTGGCTCTAAGGTGGTTGAAAAGCTCAAGCACTACCCTGCTATCAACCCAGATTTTTCAGCAAACAGCCAACATTTGTTTTAAACACAACTCAAGTTTTACTTAACCAAAACCCTTGAAATTTTTACAGCAGCTTGGTTGCAAAATTATGAACAACTTTTATTTAAGGTGCCTAGCCATCTAAGATGTTTTAATGACCCGAAAAAAAAAATTCGGACCAGCAAGAAACACAGTTTTGACAGATTTTTAGGAGTTTGTGAGTTTTACGATTTTTATTTCCTTTTTGCCTCAAGTTGTCTTAAGAATTTTTAAGGTGGTTAACATGATGCAAAAGAACTAAAATCGTCCTCACAAATAACAAGAAGCCTTGGTGTACGTAGTTAGTTGCCGGTGGTGAGGCACAATATACGTCTCTCCCTATAATAGCTAGTCGTCACTCAGACCAACGGAACCTTAACGAACGGAGTTAGCGTACCTGCAAGAAAACCATGAACCTTCCGTGCCAGCACGCCACGAAAGCGTTCCCATTCATTACCGTTCATTTATAAAAACGGCATCCATGCGTTCAACACTGCATGGACAGTGCATCTAGTCTAGGCCGTATGCTCACTTTGAATAGAGCACACAACCCTTCGCATAACTCGTGATGCGGCATCATGCACATGTCTCGAACATGGCGAACAACCAGGATGATAGGCTCATTTGAATTAGAACCATACCATCTAGACCTTGCGCACATATAAAACATGTGGCGACTCATACACAACCGTAATGATAGGTTCCTTGGAATGGATATCCTATCACCCTTCGTGCACGCGGGGCACGGAAACCAGCGCACGTATAAAACACGTGGGCAAGGGTGTGCTGGGCAGGTTAGTCAAATACACCTTAATTAGCAAGCCACCTGAAACAACCCGAAATTCCCTCTAGGGCTTCACGGTCTAGTTAATCCTTAGCGATCCAACGAGTTTTCACAAAATACTAGTTGGTCAAGTTTTATTGCAAAACAAGTGTAGCGGGACCGTACGAACCTCTGGTGCACAACTTTTCGCTCTGATACCAGCTGTGGCAGAACCGCTCAAATTAATCCGGCTTAAGTGCGCTAACCTTCCATTGGTCATCACGCAATTAAATCGGAGTGATCTGACAGTCTGTCGGGTCAAGCCCGATGCAACCACGAACAGTTACCTCGATCGAAACGAGTCATGCAAATACTCACTCGAAGGTGAGTCCCAGAGATTACAACAATCCACGAATAATTAAAGGTCCCACTTGAGGTAATTTATTACAAACCGAGTTTAATGCATAAAGTAACCATTGTCTCAGAGTTTTGAAAAGCAGCGGAAATAAACTAATTATTCGAAAGCGGTAGTGACATCACGTGAAGCCTGTCGTGACATCACTCAGAAGCATCCTCGTCCCAAACAACAGTCCAACCAGGAGGAAGGGTGGTTGGCCAGGTAAGACCTGCAACCATCTCCTCAAGGGCACTACCTGAAAAACAATTCAACAAGCAAGGCTGAGTATACTAATACTCAGCAAGACTTAACCGTCGGGTGATAGCTACATCACCAACTTCTAGACATGCAAGGCTTTTGGCTGGTGGTTTTGTTTTGCCAAAGAGCGACTAAAAGTGGGTCCTTGCTTTCAATGTTTTAGCATCAAGTTCTAGTTCGAATTAACCATTCTAGGTAAGCAACCTGTACTAATCAAACAAGTGGAGCAAGCAATTAAACAGACATCAAGTTTCTTTCCATCGTCATGTTCCACTTCTTACTCAATGCGGCACAGAGGTTAAGTAGTCTCATTAGCTGCGAGAAACAGACAGTTCGAACCGATTTTAACCTTGCAAGGTGGATACTAAACACACGGAAAAGCATCAACCCCGAGGGTCGACACTAACCAGGCCGTTCCCATGTCATCCTGGTTTGTTAATCCGAGCCTACTCCCCTTGGACACAAGCCTTAGCCGGACATACATCGCGGTCGTAACCGGCCGGCCTCGGTCTTGAGCCACGTGTCAGCGACAGGGGGATAAATCCCAGGGAAAGCAGGGCGAGGCCACTCCCCATTCCGAACAGGTACTAAACTTACCGGTCCCATGCCCAAACAAGTGCTTAGTGCTTTCAAACACTTAACCAGCAGTACCGTACCATTCGGCCTTAACCAATTTTTGCATACACGGACGGGGCATCTACATGACAAAAATCCCCGCCCGTCATCCTTATGATTCCAACATAAGTAAGACAGTTGATCCCTATATCTCGCGAGTGACAGGAAATCACTCGACTTTTACCGTGTCCTTAAAGCATAGCAACTATCGACCTAACATACTAGTATTGCAAAGCATAGGTTCCTAGGATCATGTAACTAAGGTTTCAATCAATGCCTGAAACGTAAATGCACAAACATAGAGTACAAAACATAGTTGCAAGATTTGAAACATGGGATATGCTCCGGGGCTTGCCTTCGGGCACGTTGTTAGCCTGGGACTCCTCTGCAGCGGGGTTTGGGTCTTGCTCGACCTGGACGGCGTTCACTTCACCTTTCGCTTGGCCTTCTGCTCCAACGGGGACAAGTTCGTAGTCGCCGTCAGCGAGGACTTGCTCTACACGAATGCACATGCAATAAGAGTACGATCTTTTATCGAGTCATCACAATTGCATAATGATAAACTCGGGGTGCATTTAGTGACACATACAACTAGATCATTTTTGTCTGACCTTTCCTTTTTTTTTTTAACTTAGTTTGCAATTACTCATTGAAGTACTTGGGTGTGTTTAGGGTGATTGTGTACACATCTATTATTATTTAACTTAAATTTCATCACAAAACAGCAAGGGTGTGTGTGTGATGTTTTTAGTTTATTTAATAATTTAAAGAAGTGACTTATTCTTAATTCCCCTTTTTAAGCAATGAAACTTCCATAAATTATTCTGGCAGTTTGGAACTTCAATTAAATGTGAGAAAAATACAGTGGGTTCTTGGTGTGTTGCTAGATTTACTGACCAAAATTTAGATCAAAAAGATTTATACAGCAACCAGGAAATATCACACAAGCTTATCACACTAGCATTAAGAATAAATCCTAATAAATCACACTAACATTAATTTGTCCTTAGATTTCTACCAGAGCCTATACTAGTCTAAACAAGCTCACATGCCAAGGGATAGCTTCCAAAGATCAAAAGATCTTGCTGTTTTAATTTATTAGATTTAAACTGATGTGAATTAAAAGTGCCAGTTAGCCAGCTCAAACTAAGCCCTACTATTTACCAGACATGCATCAAGTTACTACAGAGATTCTGCAAAAATATTGAGCTCAGAAGCTGTACAGATTAATTATTAAAATTGTTGAACTAAACCTGCACAGTCTGTCTAAACAATTAATAACTCAAAATCTAGTGTGCAACTTTGTGCCAACTTTTTACAGAAGCCTAAACTTTTCATCAACTACAACATATACAAAAATTAGCACAAACAAGGCAGTATATTTCAAACTGTGCACAAATTTAAGTTTGAACATATTTGAATCTAATTTGAAAACTACACAGAAAACACCTATACAAGCTTTCTAGAAAAGGTATAGCACAGCACCAGGAGTACAACAAAATTGAGTTTGCATTTTTCTGATTTTTTTGTGATTTTTAATCGATTTTATAAGTTGGCAGATTTTACTGAAAACTGAAACTCGAGTTTCACAGCTAGGTCCCCGGAATTTTTCAGAAAGGACCCTAGAAAGATTCTAATCGCTGCAATGTAGTCCTTGGGCGGTCCGGTGATCTGGGGGCCGCAATTCCGGTGAGGAGAGGCGACGGGGCTCGAGGGGAACATGCTAGGGATGTGTAGGGGCTCACCAAGCGTCGGTTTGATGAAGGAAGCGGGGTCGGAGGTGGCCGGAGAGGGGGCGCCATGGAGAGGGGCGGAGGCGGCCTTCTCTGCCTCTGCTCCGGCGAACTGAGCGGCAGTGGAGGAGGACCGGGCGCTTGGGTAGCTGGAGTGGGGCCAGGGAAGCACGATGGTGCCCACAGATGGCGGCGGAGGTGAGCGGAAGAGGGAGTTCGTCGGCGAGCAGCACTGGCAGACGGGGCGGCAGCAGGGGAAACTCGCGAGCGAGGGAGGGGCTGCGCCTTTTATAGGCGGCCGGAGGCAAGGTCCGGACGGCGGTTTGGACTGGCGGAGCTCCACGTGGAGGCTCGGACGGCGTCGTGGCTTGGCGGCCACGGCGGGCAGGGAGCGCCGGTCGGCGGCTTGTCGCGGGCGATGGAGCTCGGGCGGCTCTGGTCTGGGGGCTGTCGCGCAGCAAGCGCGAGGCATTGGCGGTCGGTGGGGCCAAGGCAGGCGTCGCATCGTGGCCGGAGGCGACAGCGGGAGGCAGCGTGCCGCGTGGCGAGCAGAGGGGCGGAGGCTGCGCGCGGTCGGGAGGCAGGGCGAGGACAAGTGCAGCCGGTCGGCACGGCACCCTCCCATTGCATTGAAGGCCTGCGGCCTCGACAGCCATGCCAGGCAGGTCGCGCCGCGCGGTGGCAGGCGCGGTCGGCTGGAACGCGAGCGCCGGCGCGAGCTCGTCAATTCATCGAACACCTTGCGGGCGTATGTTCAGACGGTCCGTTCTCCAAAAATTTGAACTAAAGTTCAAAATCTCCAAATATGAAAGTTGTGTCCCGTAGTGCAGGCTACAACTTTTGTAAAGGTCGACCATAGAAAAAGTCTATAGATCAATGGGAAATTTGAGGAGAACACAGCGTGAACTCGAGTGCCAGCCTGCGGTGAACTTCTGTGTTTGACTGACTTTGGCTGAGATTTAATGTGCCTTCCACTCAAAATCTTGAAATGAGCCAATTGACAAAAATGTGTCCCATGAAAAACTGAGCAACTTTTGTATTGGTCGATTTTCAAGTTCTTAAGTAAAATTTTGAATTCGAACCATGCCAACAGAGAAAGGTCAAAAGTTCACCGAGGAACTTTGTGATTTCATGCATGAACCCTTAAGTGAAAATCTTGGTGGGGTTAGCCTAAGCCTAATTAAGCTAAAACGAAGGGTTTAGCAGATGCTTAGGTTAATTAAACACCTAGATTGTCACACTGGTGGTGGTGGAGGGAGAGGGACGCGGACGGGGGAGCGCGAGGGAGGAGGGAGGAGAAACCGAAGCGAGCTAGCGGAAAAAAGACCCAAAAAAACCAAGGAGACCAGGGGGGCGCAGGAGGGGGAGCCCAGAGCAGTGGAGGAAAATAAACTACTGGCCAAACCCTAGCCGAGCCCCGCGTCCGGTCACCGCCTCCGCACCCACCTGCCCCGGTCCCCGCACAAAACCAACCAGTATTTAGAAGATGTATTTAACATCTATAACTATAATCCAAGAAATAAACACACACAAAATTCATTGTTACGACATCTAAATACACCTAGACTTAAGCTATAAATCCCCACCATTCAAGCAACCATACAAATTTGTATGTTGAGTGGCACTGTTGTCACCATGGCGTTCGCGTCTCCAGATTCCCCGACTTGCCTCACGGATGTCCGTTCTCCTTTCTTACCCTCTCACTATCGTCAAATCCAAGGTAGCGGTTGTCGGCGTATCGGCGTGGCGGGTAGTGACACCTTGAAGCCATCTCTTGGCTCTAGAAGGGCTAGAGGCGCAAAAACGCCTGGGGCTAGTTACCTGAAACCTGAAGGCAGGACCTTCCAGCGACGGTGGCGCCTAGAGGCCAAACTAGGGAGGCTGCCAATCAAGATGCCTTGTGTATTCATAAGTATTATTTTTTCACTAATTAACTAAATTTTGCATATTGTTTTCATGATTTCTTTGAAATGTCCAATTTACTTGTGTACCTTAGTTTAATGTAGAACTTTTGATGAAGGTACGATAGGTCAGGTTGACAGAAATGGCACTAGTTATATACTCCCTCCGTCTCACAATGTAAGCATTTCTAGGGTTTCAAAATTTGTACCACAATGTAAGCATTTCTAGGGATAGGACAAAACTAAATGGGTTGATGGGTGGGTGAAGAGTTGGTGGGTAGTGTAAAATAAGGGGTATAGAGGTCCTTTAGCAGTTGAGATATTTTTTGTATTTAAATGCTTCAAATGCTTACATTGTGGGAGGGGGGAGTATTTCTTTTGGACATTTTGAGTTTTTGTCAAGTTCATTGTAAATTAAGCTTGAAATTGCGGTACACTGCCTCTATTTCAAATTATAAGTCGTTTTGGCTTTTTAAGGTTCATAGATTTTTCTATGAATCTAGACAGAACGTTGAACTTAGAAAAGCCAAAACGACCTATAATTTGGAACGGATGTTGGTTTAGGTTGTTTAAACACTTTGATATGTGGCCCTACTGCCCTAGACATGTGGATTGGTCAGCTCCGCCACTGCATGCACACGGTTGACAAGTCCGTTCATTCATTTACACATTTTGCAACTTGGATGATCAAAATATTAGATTTAAGTTTTTTTTTGAAAATGTTAAATGAACATTTATACACCTACGTGCGCGGAGGCACCGTGATTTTAAATGCGCTTAACACCCCTCGAGCTGCTGATTTGGCAAGTACAACGCCGACGCCGACGCTGGAAAAACCTCCACTGCCGCCGCGCCGAGAAATGGTAGTAGCGTCTCAGCTAGAGCGAGACAACGGCCAGGGCCACCCCACCAAGCGGGCACGGGGCGCAGCCGGGAACGCGACGCGGAGGCTGGTGGTGGTGGAGGGAGAGGGACGCGGACGGGGGAGCGCGAGGGAGGAGGGAGGAGAAACCGAAGCGAGCTAGCGAAAAAAGACCCAAAAAACCAAGGAGACCAGGGGGGCGCAGAGGGGAGCCCAGAGCAGGGGAGGAAAATAAACTACTGGCCAAACCCTAGCCGAGCCCCGCGTCCGGTCACCGCCTCCGCACCCACCTGCCCCCGGTCCCCGCACAAAACCAACCAGTATTTAGAAGATGTATTTAACATTTATAACTATAATCCAAGAAATAAACACACACAAAATTCATTGTTACGACATCTAAATACACCTAGACTTAAGCTATAAATCCCCACCATTCAAGCAACCATACAAATTTGTATGTTGAGTGGCACTGTTGTCACCATGGCGTTCGCGTCTCCAGATTCCCCGACTTGCCTCACGGATGTCCGTTCTCCTTTCTTACCCTTTCACTATCGTCAAATCCAAGGTAGCGGTTGTCGGCGTATCGGCGTTGCGGGTAGTGACACCTTGAAGCATCTCTTGGCTCTAGAAGGGCTAGAGGCGCAAAAACGCCTGGGGCTAGTTACCTGAAACCTGAAGGCAGGACCTTCCAGCGACGGTGGCGCCTAGAGGCCAAACTAGGGAGGCTGCCAATCAAGATGCCTTGTGTATTCATAAGTATTATTTTTCACTAATTAACTAAATTTTGCATATTGTTTTCATGATTTCTTTGAAATGTCCAATTTACTTGTGTACCTTAGTTTAATGTAGAACTTTTGATGAAGGTACGATAGGTCAGGTTGACAGAAATGGCACCAGTTATATACTCCCTCCGTCTCACAATATAAGCATTTCTAGGGTTCAAAATTTGTACCACTATGTAAGCATTTCTAGGGATAGGACAAAACCAAATGGGTTGATGGGTTATAGAGGTCCTTTAGCAGTTGAGATATTTTTTGCATTTAAATGCTTCAAACGCTTACATTGTGGGAGGGGGGAGTATTTCTTTTGGACATTTTGAGTTTTTGTCAAGTTCATTGTAAAATTAAGCTTGAAATTGCGGTACACTGCCTCTATTTTAAATTATAAGTCGTTTTGGCTTTTTAAGGTTCATAGATTTTTCTATGAATCTAGACAGAACGTTGAACTTAGAAAAGCCAAAACGACCTATAATTTGGAACGGATGTTGGTTTAGGTTGTTTAAACACTTTGATATGTGGCCCTAGACATGTGGATTGGCCAGCTCCGCCACTGCATGCACACGGTTGACAAGTCCGTTCATTCATTTACACATTTTGCAACTTGTATGATCAAAATATTAGATTTAAGTTTTTTTTGAAAATGTTAAATGAACATTTATACACCTACGTGCGCGGAGGCACCGTGATTTTAAACGCGCTTAACACCCCTCGAGCTGCTGATTTGGCAAGTACAACGCCGACGCCGACCCTGGAAAAACCTCCACTGCCGCCGCGTCGAGAAATGGTAGTAGCGTCTCAGAGCGAGACAACGGCCAGGGCCACCCCACCAAGCGGGCACGGGGCGCAGCCGGGAACGCGACGCGGAGGCTGGTGGTGGTGGTGGAGGGAGAGGGACGCGGACGGGGGAGCGCGAGGGAGGAGGGAGGAGAAACCGAAGCGAGCTAGCGGAAAAAAGACCCAAAAAAACCAAGGAGACCAGGGGGGCGCAGAGGGGGAGCCCAGAGCAGGGGAGGAAAATAAACTACTGGCCAAACCCTAGCCGAGCCCCGCGTCCGGTCACCGCCCCCCCACCCACCTGCCCCCGGTCCCCGCCGTCCGCGATGCGCCGGGCGAAGCCGCCGCCGCCGCCGCCGTTGCTGTCGCCGGAGATCCGGTACCGCGGTGTGCGGAGGCGGCCGTCGGGGCGCTACGCCGCCGAGATCCGGGACCCGGCCAAGAAGACCCCGATCTGGCTGGGCACCTTCGACTCCGCCGAGGCCGCCGCGCGCGCCTACGACGCCGCCGCCCGATCCCTCCGCGGGCCCACCGCACGCACCAACTTCCCCAGCGCCCCGGCCTCCGCGCCGCGGCACAGCAGCAGGGCCAACCACGCCGCCGCCGCAGCGGCGGCGGCTGCGGCCGCGGCCACGTCCAGTCACAGCAGCACCGTAGAGTCGTGGAGCGGCGGCGCGACCCGCGCCGCCGCCGCCCTGGCGCGCAGCGCCGCCCCGACGGAGGAGGAGGACGAGGACTGCCGCAGCTACTGCGGATCCTCGTCGTCCGTCCTCTGCGAAGACGCCGGAGGCGACGACGCGGCCGCCTCCCGCGAGCCCCTGCCGTTCGATCTGAACCTGCCGCCGCCTCTTGATGCGGCCGCCGAGGCCGATCAGATGGGTGCCCGCTACGACACGCTGCTCCGCCTCTAGCTTCGCGAGAACAACGGGGATTCCGTCCGAGCCAGGAATCAGAGAAAGGATCGGGACGAGCGCTGCTCTGCTCCGCCCATGTCCTCCTCCTGCTGCTGATCCGGTGGTGTTCTCTCGCTAGATGGATAATTCTTGCTCTTTTTCCCCTTCTTTTTCTTTCTTTTTCTTTCTTATCACGATGATGATGATGAAATGATGATGATTCGATATGTGAATAATTCAGTAATGTCAATGTAAGCTGCGAGGAAGGAAATCTGAGCTTTTCCTTATGTTTTTTTCTGGTGTTTTGAGTTATATGCTGCTGCTTCTTTTTCATTAGTTGGGAAGATGATGGAAGAAATCAAGAGAAAAAAATATTTATACAGATCAATATGCTGCTTTATCATCTCATAGAAGTTTTTAACTGACTGAACATTCTTGCTTTATCATCTCATAGAAGTTTTCAACTGACTGAACCGAGCTGAACATTTCTAGCTTAATTTACTGACCCATTCAGCACTGATGTGCAAAACACCATATCAATGTATGCCTTACAAGGTTGCAAGTACAATGGGCAATGTTATCTGACAGTTCTAAGCTAATGCTTGGATTAGATAAAGTTATATGAATGTTCTAAGCAAGTACTTTGATTATATTTTTGCAGTCGTTCTTCTTCAAGCAGGCTGATTCTATTCTTTGCTATTTCTTGTAAGCATTGGCTTGACAGTAACTGGTCCTGTTGATCGTGTCGTGTGGCCTTGAAGCAAATTCTTGAAGACTGGTGTTGTGACCCTGAAGCAAATTCCTGAAGACTACTTATGAGACAATGAACGGAGTGGATGACTAGAGGTGTTTGCTTGCTCTTGCTCATCTCCATTGCTATATTTTCAGGGCATTTCATTCTGGTGTTTAAGGTGATCTGTAGCTCCTTCTGCTTGTGCATGATTAGCTCCCTCTTTCGTTGTGTAAAAATACATAGTGCATCTGTTTGTTTGATTTATTTATTTTTGTCTGATTGTCTCAAACAAAATGTCAAATTGAATTGTACAATGTTCATCTTGATGCTATCAAAGTTTGACGGATAAGGTTACTTGTTTTCTGGTATCCTAATTCTGATACCCTTGCACGCATCTTCAGTGTTTTTTTATTGAAAAAAGAGCGTTGGATCAAGCCAACGGGAGAAAAATCTTGCTGTGTGTTCAATACTCGCCAGGTCAGCTGGGCCTGGAATGGGCATTACCGAGAGACGAAAGTGCTGCTGGCGACTTTGTAGCCATGGAAATGTATTTTGCCGGGCAGGGTGCCCTGGTAGCTGGTATGGTGTGATTCTGAAGGCCTTAACATTTGCCTTTCATCTTGGGTCGTTACTGCTATTCGGCAGAGGGGGAATAATCTTCTACGCGCTGTACGGAATACGGAGTGTATTACTAGTACTACTAGAGTACCAGACAAGCTGTTGTAACTTTTGACGAGGCTCTTTTCACTGGATCCGTTGTCAATCTGTTTCTGGATCCCTTTTGCCTCTGCCATTTCTGAATACTCGTATCGTATCTGAATTCTGACATGGAAAGAACCGGAGCAGCCTTTCCTCACTTGGGGCAGAAGGAGCTTCTGGTGGCTTGGTGTTTACTGGCTTACTGCAGGAGCAGAACTGCATATGTTCACACACCAGCGTATTTTTTTAAAAAATATATATATTGGCCCTGTTTGGATACCCTGTGTTAGTGTTAGTTTGTGTTAGATTGGAGCAAACTAACAGCAAATCATCCAAACAGGTGTGTTAGTTTGTGTTAGTTGTAACTAACACCTCTAAAAAAACTAGCACCTCCAAGGGGTGTTTTTTGTGTTAGTTTTGGTGGGGCCCACAAAAAAGGGAAAAAATTCATCTCCCTCAACCTCCCTGGATCTATCTGCGCATTTTCTCCTGTTCGTCTTCAGCCCGCCCGCCGCCGCCACCGTCGGCCGCATCCACCCGCGCTGGCCGCCGGGCTGATCCATCTGCGCCACCACCCGTCCGCCGGATCTCCTCTTCCGCCCTATCTCCTTGTCTGCCCGGCCGCCCCCGCCCCTACCGCCGGCCGGCATCCACCTGCGGCGGCCAGCCGGCCACATCCCCCCGTCCAAACCCGCCAAAGTGGTCGGTCACAAAAAAAATCAGGATGCAAAGGTAGTTACATGAGTCAAATAATTGAAAAATGTGCTTTTATTGTCAAACTAACACAAGCATCCAAACAGCCCAAGTGCTACTGTTAGTGTTAGTGTTAGTTTGTGCTAGAAACTAACACTAACATGTAACAGTGTTAGAGTATCCAAACATGGCCATTGAGACGAACATACCGGTTTAGCTAGCAGTAGAAATTTATCGTACTGACCTGAGCTGAGAAAATTTGCGACTGGACTGCTTTTTTACTTTGAGGCATGTTCTCATGGCAGCCCAGAAGAAGATTGCTTTTGTGGGCTTCTTCCTTGGCCGGGCTGGGTTGGGCTGTAGGAAATTTGTGGGCTTTCAAAGGTGACCTCTTCTTTCCGGTCGTCGTCTTCTTTAAATAACCCCGGTGAGAGACCAAGTTCGTTATTTGACTAGGCAGGTCTTGAGATAGACAAAAAAGGAGTGTTCTTTGACTTCAAGATGGTTTTTCCTCTTCGTCCTCCCCGGTCAGCAGGCAGCAACGATCAGCGTATATTTGTAAACGCGGTTTGATCTCTTCTTCCATCGCCGTTTCAGCGTCGCAGATGCCTAACTACTTAGTACTTACAGCGCAGAACCCTCATGATGGACGGGGTTCAAGTTTGCTTCCTTGGCTGTCAGTTATTACTCCCTACATCGGATCACCAAAACCATGCAGCTTTACGTTAAAAAAAAACTTCAGCCCCCGGCCCATTGGCGGCCGGTTGGCAGTTGGCACCCCCTAGCACACTGGTCCCGTATTCGTGGCGTGGCAAACGTTCCCCAATGCCACGACGGTCTCGTTGCAGCACGAAGCGTGTGGGCAACTGGGGCATGGCGTAGGCGCGTAGCGACGTCCAGTAGCGTGGTGGCCGGCCCGACGACACACTGGACGCCGCGCCGTGGGGGCGTGGACGCGTGGTGGTCTAGCGGTGGTGGGCTGGTGGCCTGGCAGGCGGAAGCGGGCTCGTCCACCTGGGCGCTCCCGCCGCGGAGAGCTGGACTGGCCACGCGGTGGCCGGGCGCGATCCCTCCGCGGCTGGGCAGCGTCGCGCCGGCCGGCGTCCGCCGGATCCGAACGCGCGCGCGGCGAAGGAGTGAAGGACTGGAGCCTGGAGGCCGAGGCCGGCCGCCGGCCTGCCCTCCAGCCACTGCCAGCGCCACATGCCGCCCGCTCGGCCGCTCCTCGCCCGCCTCCACTCCACTCCAACCACGTACGGCCAATCTCAAAATTATCTTCTGACACGGTGACACCCGCGCGCGGGCCGAGGCGAGACATGCACACGACAGCCACGCCCGAGGGAATCTCTGCTCTGATCTGCGCTGCCCGAGTGCCCGGCGCGGCGGGCCACGCCCCTACCTTTTTGCCGCGCGTCACCGCCGCTGTGCCTTTTTGCCGTTCGCTCGGAGTGCCGCGCACGGCGCACCGTTCCGTACCCTTCCTCACATGGTCCCTTCACGGACGGCTTCACCTGCCCCGGTAGGCGGCAGTACACTCCGTTCTCCCCTGCCTACTGTTCTTTTTGCGAAACTCTCCGGATCTCACTACCGACCCCGCGCACCGTGCCGGACACCGCGGCTCGCGAGGCGCGAGAGCGCGAGGGAGGGCGGAGCAACAGAAGGCAACAAAACTAGCCGAGCCCCGATGCGTCCGGCGGTCCGGCCCTGGTCTCTCTGTGCCCTTTTGACGCCGGCCCCACCATGTCTGTTGACTTTGCACCAGCATCGGTAGCCGTGCGCCCGTGTCGTGTCGGTAGCCGTGAGCAAATTATTTCCGCTTTCGAAAGGAGCGAGTGAGCAATGATTTGTCTCCGCGTGTATGGCGGCACACCTCAAGCTCGGTTTGAGGACAGACTGCAGAGCATGTCACGAGTTGGGAGCTGGAGACCCCACACGCGCGTGATTTCCTGCCGTTCTGCGCGTAGTGTGAGTGCATCGCAGGGGAGGGAACCAGAGTGGTGATCAACGGCCATTTTTTTAAAAAAAATTGAAGGGTTTTTGCGTGAAAGCTGGAAGGGTGAGCAATCGATCTCCATCACTCATGGACAGAGGACAATAATCATGGCAGGCAGCAGCAGACGCGCTCACGCCGTCGCAGCCGCCCTCGTACGGGCTGGCAACACCAAAACCCGTCCTGCTGCGTGCAAATTGATAGCTCGTTCCGTGCTACCCGTCCGTTCTGGTGGAATGCAGCACATATGCACTGCGTTACTCGTACGCAATGTTCATATCTACGTAGACTGCTAAAATTAGAACCTAAGTTTAATTTTAAAAAAAATAGAACCTAAGTATAGATCTAAATAATCTAAAATGGCTTAACCCAGCAAATGGTTTAACTAATAATCTAAAATAAATTATTGCGTGCATGATTCAAAAGGCACATACGTAGCTAATAGAGCTGCTAATGAAAAGCTACCAGTTGGCTTTCTTTTATAACGAGCAGCTTACCGTTTACTAGACGATATAGCAAACAGCTCAAAATGAACTATCTAGTTAATACTAAAACAATTAGCAAGAGGATCTAATAAATACGGCATAGCTTATACTTCCCAGCAAACAGCTAGTAACAAATAGCAGCCTGGATCCATACGAGGTAGGATGAAGATCTACGTATTGAAATTGGGGATCCGGTTGGACCTTCAGAGCAAATATCTATAGTTTTGTTAACAAGGACAATCGGCTAACAGCTAATTGTTAGCTGACTGAAGCATATTGTACTAGCTGGCCCATTAACATCGCGTTTAAACGTCGCCTTAGCTAATTTTGGGCAGCTACTCCACTCCAGCCAAGAGCCAAGCGTGCAAATACGAATAGAGGAGCAGATTAGCTATGTACTAGATGATTTGGACTTCGGATGTGTCACTTTCGCCCGTCTGACCCATAACGCTACATGGTCAGACACTAAAAAGACCACCAAGAAGACCTTGATGTTTTCTGTTCCTAGAGAACGATGTTGACGCTTCATGTTAACCCACCACGGACACGGAGTAGGGAAAACCACCATGGTACGACCAAGCACCCTCAGGCAAGCTTTGCAAGGACCACGTTTTTTTTTTTTGAGACCAGGGATTTCATTCATAGATCACGAGCCGGATTACAATCAAACACCAGGCATCGGTGCACGCATGAAGGGGCTTGTTGCTAGACATGAGCTACACACTCGCTAGACACCTGCTTAGCCAACTCATGAGCTACAGAGTTACAAGCTCTATTCGCATAACATAACGAGAAACTCACAAAAGAGCTACTAATAAAATGAATCTCCCTGAGAATTGCAAGGACCACGTTTCGCACTAGCCCTAGTACATGCTCCGCCGGCCATGTCGGTCCCTCTCCACATGCCAAGGGCACCATCTTTTTTAACCCTACCAGACACGGCACACGGTGAGAAAGGTTTGGTGAGGGTCATTTCCGGCGTTCGGCAAACCATTTTTACTCCGTTCCAAAACACACTCCATACCTACTAATGACCAGCCAGTGGTCACCAACCTTTTGACACTCCACAGTCACACTCCCCCACTCATTAAATACACCCGCGCGACGCCATCCCCACCACGCGAACACTCCCCCAGCCGCCCAACTCCGCCGAGCGCCAGAGCTCACTCTCCCTCCAGTCGCCTCCTCCGCGTGAGCAAGCTCGCGGCAATGCGCGCCGTGGCCACGGCCGCGCTGGTCCTCCTGCTGGCCGCCGCCGCCTTCTCCGGCGCGTCGGCGGCGACGCTGGCGCTGTACAACCGGTGCGGCGAGACGGTGTGGCCGGGCATCCAGCCAAGCGCCGGCAAGCAGCTCCTCGCCCGCGGCGGCCTCGTCCTGGCACCGGGCCACGCGACCTCCATCCACCTCCCCACCGGCTGGTCAGGCCGCGTGTGGGGCCGCCAGGGCTGCAAGTTCGACGCCGCCGGGCGCGGCCACTGCGCCACGGGCGACTGCGGCGGCACCCTCTACTGCAACGGCGCCGGCGGCGCACCCCCCGCCACGCTGGCCGAGATCACCCTGGCTTCCGCCCCCACCCCGACGGCGCAGGACTTCTACGACGTGAGCCTCGTGGACGGGTACAACATCCCCATCGCCATGACGCCGTACCACGGGTCGGGAGCCAACTGCGTGGCGGCGGGGTGCGTCAGCGACCTGAACCGCGTGTGCCCGCAGGGCCTCGCCGTGCGAGGCGGCGAAGGGAACCGCGTCGTGGGGTGCCGGAGCGCCTGCGCGGCGTACGGCCAGCCGCAGTACTGCTGCACGGGGGAGTTCGGGACGCCGCAGCAGTGTAAGCCCACGGCGTACTCGAGGCTGTTCAAGTCGGCGTGCCCCAAGGCCTACTCGTACGCATACGACGACCCGACCTCCATCCTCACCTGCTCCGCTGGCGCCTCCTACGTCGTCACCTTCTGCCCGCACCGCCGCTGAAGTTAGCTGGGGACGAGGAGGCGGAGACGGCGTGCAGTGCTCTGCTCCTGCTGTGTCATCGACAGGAATCAATGGCTGTAGTGCGTTGCTGTTCTACAAAATCTTTCTTTTTCTGCTACCGTTGCATTGCATCTTGTGGTAGAATTTGGTTGGAGTGTGATGGGATCTGGTGGTCTACTGCTGGTAGGCCGAGATGGTGGGGGTACATCAGGAGTACGTATATGGGTGGGTATATGCTAGTAGCACTGCATTTCCGATCTGATGTCTGAACTCGTTCCCATATTTTACCATTGATCGATCTAGTGCTTCAGAACATGACTGCGTTTGGTGATGGTTATGGCGTGCATGTATGCTCGTAGCACTGCATTTCCGATCTGATGTCTGAACTCGTTCCCATACTTTACCATTGATCGATCTAGTGCTTCAGAACATGACTCCGTTTGGTGATGTTTATGGCGTGCATCTTCTTCCGCAGCCAGCAACATTGCTCCGTAGCCGGCGACACGTTTCGGCTACTGATTTCCAAATCGGTAGGCCTCCGCGGCAACAGAACACGAGTTCACAACTTCAGATCTGTGTTAGTACTTGTGAAAGCATTCTTCAGATCTGCATTTCGACCACCGGTTTCCCAGCACTTGCAGACTTGCACAGTACCGGGCACCGTGGCCGGGCGGGTCGGCCATTCGCAGGCGCCCAGGCTATCCGCCACCGTCCGTAGCGTCGTGCAGTGAGCCAGTACTAGTACTAGGCCGGCTTTCGCCATGGGAACATCATAATTCGTGGAGGCGCGAGCTCCGAGGCCACTTTCGCCACGCGACACTGGGAGGGACGACCTGACGAGCCCATCGGATTCCGCTCAGCTCGCCTTGAGCCCCCGCGTCCACGGCCGCGATCTCGTCTCGCTGAGCTGATGCATAATTTTAAATTCCAACTCCGGTTTTGATATGGTTTTGAGCTCAAACATTCCTGGCGCTCCCTGTTGTTTAAGAGCAGTACTAGTGATCTGAATCTGGGTTTAGACACGGTCACGTTTGGTTTGGTTGTTGCCAGAACGGCAGTTGCAAGTCGTGGCGTTACTCCACTGCACCTACTACGCGGTGACCGTGAGGGTTAACTTTGGATTCTCTGTTGAACGTGGCGGCCTGTCCTGCCGACCCTGATCGCCAGGTCTGCTAGTTGCTGGTGTTTAGATTGGTGGTGAAAATTTTTTGAGGGTAATAAATACACCGTTGACCAATAATTAAGGGTATTAATTAAAGGCAGTTTACAAAACTATCTTCACAACCCTAGGTAAATTCTCGAGACGAATCTAATGAGGTCTTTGACCACACGATTAGAGGATGGTTACTGTAGAGTTACTGTACCAAATCATAGATTAATTATGCTCATTAGATTCGTCGCGCAAAGTTGCAACCATCTGTGAAAAGGTTTTACAAATAAACTTCATTTAGTGCTTCATTGGTACAAGATTCTTTGCATTTAATGCCTAAAATTTTTTTGAGGGGGCAAGTGAAGGCGAACAGTCCACCTTTTCAGAGCCGGAGTGGCACAGGCACGATAATTGCACTACCTGCTGCCGCTACAAGTCTCTTTTTCCCGCGGTAGCACTCGTGATCGGAGTGGCACGTAGTAGGACTGTACTGTAGTAGCATGTAGGAGCACCAAAATTACGACCGTGCCCTCGTGATAGGCAAATGGCGAAAAACACTTTCGTGCTGTGTTTTTTTCTCGTGTTGCTCCAGTCTTATGCCGTTCGTTTGGTTTGGGCTAGATGTCTCCAAGTGTGCGAATTTTGGGTTTTTACCCTACTCCAGTTTCCGCATGTCATGAAGGGCACCACAGAGCGCACCATTTTTTCAAATGACATATGGAGCGCCTCAAGGCTCGACTTCTGGAGCCGTACGGCAGTGGCAGCGCGGCAACGGCATATAATTTGCCGTGTGTCATGTGACGGGCGCAATCGCTAATTCATCCACTTGCACCGGATCAACTCCTCGATGACCTGAACGTCTTGCGCCGAAATGTTTTTACCTCTACTACTAGCAAACCATCTCTATTCTGCAAGGTGTAAATGCATCTCCATTTTACACTGTCACGTTAGGCGGTACATTACTTTACCAAAGATCTCCGCGATTGATTCGAAGGGACACGTAGAAAGCCAGCAAAAGGTTAACAAAGGAGAAGGAACATGCGTCTCATGTGATGCGATCCAAGCTTTTTCAGAGCAGGGAAAGGCGTGAGGATGGTCGATCCGTGCGTTCAACCTCCTCAAGGTCCAGTCCAACCACCGCTGCCAAAGATCGGTCGATGAGCAATGAGCTCGGCAGATCGTCACGCGATCCGGTACCAGACTACCCAGCTTTCATTCACCTTTGTTTTCCTTTCCCCTCCTCTGGATCGTATCCTCGTGCGTGCTCGCTCACCTGTGGCAGTGTGGGGGAATGGTGGTAGTGGTAGGGAGGAAGAGACAAGGGAAGTAGGGAACCCTAGGCATGGGGCGCACATGAGCAGATGAGCTCGTGCCGGGCAGCAGGTAGGACTCGCAGTACAGGGCATCACACAGATTCACAGGACCCCCTCCAGTGGTGGTTCTCGTGCGCGTCCCCGGCGGCCGGCGCTGTTCGGTTGCGCTGGCGAGACGACATGTGGTCACTCACGTGGCGCCGCGGACCCTTGCTCGACCCGCCCGCTTCCCAGGAAAGAGCAGCGGTCTGCTCCCGGACAGAGAATGCAGGGAACAGGTGTGCCGCTCTTCTTGTTCGATCTTGATTCTTGAGTAGTCTTTGACTGGCTCTTTGCTCGTTCCGCCGTGTTTTCAGCAAGGTTTTACCTCGTGCTCAAAAGTTAGAGCAACTGGCCCGTCCAACTAGTGACCACATTGGTGCAATGGTACCTTCCCCCAGTGTTGTCTCTTTGGATGCTTTAGCACGTACGCAGGGCCTCCACGTAGACAGACGCTGCTGAGTTTGCTGACTGCATGCAAAGAGAAAATGATAAATCCGTTGATTTTTTGTGTTGATGATAATGCCTTGCGCAGTTGCCCGTCACTAGCTGTTTGGGCCTAGGGAGAGAAGGGCAGATAGCCTTTTGCATTCCTTGCACGAGAACATTAGGCCCAGTAGTACATTCACAGTCTTCTCCGTTTCAATTTGTGACGAAGGCCCAATTCGCTTTTCTATACCCCAGGCCCAACCATTCATTTGCGTCCAACATGAAAAGGGGGGAAAAAAACACGTGTAGCAGCAGGAGCAAAGAGAGATTTTGTACCAAAGACATCCCCCAACCGGACTTGGGGGCAAAAACACGTACGTACAGCCTAGTACGTACTATTGCACCAGCACAACGCTGCATTGCCCAGGTGCTTTACACGCGCCAGCCGCCCGTCCGCCACCATGGTTTCCTTTGCTCACGCACACGAAACACGGGAAAACCCCAAGAGCCCTCCGGCGCGTCACGGCTGCGGATCACGAGCCCGACGGCCACAAAAACTCAACCAACCCGAGCCCCGCGTTCCAACACCACCATACCGCCGCACAGGAACCATCACCCAGCTAGGACGCCCGAGTGATCGGCCTGAACCTGAATCCACGAACCATCCCCATCCGTTTCCACCGTACCCCGCGACCTGCCGCTCCGGTCGGCCGATCAACTCGCCGGGGCTGCTCCGTCCGCGCCGTGCCGGTCACAGCTCCTGCTCCTCTGCCATGTCGTCGCCGGAAGCGGAGACGCCACCGATCAGCGACGCGTGGTCGGCGAGGAACCTCTCGGCGATGGCGGCGTGGACGGCGGCGCCGGTGGGGAGCACGTCCTCATCAATCATGAAGTACGGCGAGTGTCCCGTGTGCACGGACCCCAGCGTCTCGTTCCGCACCCCGATGTAGTAGAACCCGGCGGGGACCACCTGGGAGTAGAACGAGAAGTCCTCGGCGCCCATCATCGCCGGCACGTCGCGGTAGGACCCCGCACCAAGCAGCTCCGTCGCGACGCGGCGCACGTGGCCGTACATCCGCGCGTCGTTGACCGTCGGCGGGTAGAAGCTCTCGTCCTCGAAGAAGTCCACGGCCGCCGCGCACCCGTGGACGCGCGACTGCGCCGCGATCACCTCCTCGATCCGGCGGCGGAGGTGGTAGAAGCTCGCGTCAGAGAAGGCGCGGAACGTGCCGCCCAGCACCACCACATGGGAGCCGGTGGAGTCGTCGCCGGTGGTGGCGTTGACGACGGCGACGGAGACGACCTGGGAGTCGAGGGGGTCGGCCTCGCGGGAGACGAGGCTCTGCAGGCTGATGATGGTGGACGAGGCGGCGAGGATGGGGTCCGCCTTGGCGGGTTGGCGTCGTTGGTGGTGGTGGTGCTCCGGCGGCGGCGGCGCGTCGCGGCCGCGGATGACGGCTTTGAAGAAGCCGCAGCCGGCGAGGAGGGCGCCGGTCCGGGACCCGATGATGGATGTCGGGTGCTGGTGGGAGACGTGCACGGCGAAGATGGCCTCCACGCCCTCCAGCGCGCCGTCCTCGATCATCCGCTTCGCGCCGCACCCGGACTCCTCCGCCGGCTGGAACAGGAGCTTCACCGTGCCCTGCAGGTGTTACCAAAATTTCAGCAAAGGTCAACTTTCTGCCAAATGAGCTCAGGATCATCATCCGGTAACAAAGAGAAATGCCAGCAAGTTCACAGTCACAGCTGCTGCATTGCTCTGTTCTTTTTTTTTTTGGCGCAAATGCTCCGTTTTGTCTCATGATAACCAGAGAAATTTGTTAATGCATTAAGCTTTCTACTAAGAACCCAAAGATGACCATTTTCCAAGTCAGACAAAAAAAGGGTTTAGGATCATTGTTCAGTAAATTTGGAAAGTAGATTGATGAATTTTTTTTGTCACCACCAGATTAATATTGTCATGTGTTAGTCAAAGATTGTTCTTTCGTCAGAGAGACACAATAATTAACATGGGCGGTTTTTTTAGCAGAATTAACATGAGCAGTTAAGCAGTAAAATTTGGATGCTCTAGTTACCGTATGACTTTCACCGTACACACACACAGAGTGGTTGGTGTAGGGACAAGTTTGCCGAAGATGGCGACACATTTTTCACGTCGTCATGTCAACGTGGACCAATGTGTCCCGTACCGCTGTCGTCGTATAAATTCGAAGAGGTACAGGTACTGGTAACTTACCAACGTATTATTACTGTATCATACTGGCATAAAAAGACAGAAGGGTAGATGCCGTTTCGTGTCAATCGCTAAGCAAGAATCTTTAACACCTCCAACATATAATGATCGCTTGTAGGATAGCAATGCCATGTCAATGCCAGCTAAAGCCTAAAATTGCGGCAGAAAGAAGTGGCAAGAACACTAATCAGGAGGCATCTGATCCTTGAAAAGCAATGAACCAAAAAAACCAAGGAGTGTCGTACCAGCAGCACATTGCATATATTGAAAGAAACAGAGTACTGCAGAGGAATAAGTTTTCCCTTAATAATGCAGTACACTGGCCAGTGACACTGCACCTATTCTCAAGCAAACTGGCTAGATGCACGTGACGAAAAGAATTGGTGCCTTTCTTAAAGAAAAAGAATTAGTGCTTAGTAGTACAAGCATATGATCGAGTCCTGATGCTGACATTAGCATGATGCCACGACAGCACCACCAACCGATCACCCGCATACTAAAGCGGTGGCACATCATTTCTGCACCTTGACACTCGTCTTAAACTAACGTTTTGCTCAGAAAACCTTTTCCCCAAAGCGAATCTAGCGACCTAAACTCGGATCACGTTTTAAGTTAAAGAAGAAAAAAGAGAGTTCAGATGTTTTTTCTTTCTGAATTGAAATGTCGAGATGAGTACTAGATGACATCAGTAAGGCGGCTGAGAGACACATCGCATCCCTTGCACGACAAGAGATCGAGGTTCACTGAAACTCTGAAAGAGATGTCGCAGCAGCCGAGTTGAAACTGAGAGAGTACGGTGGCGGTTGTGTGCGTACCTTGAGGTGGTGCTCCCGGGCCTTGAGGATCCTGGCGGCGCCGAGGAGCATGGCCACATGCGCGTCGTGCCCGCACGCGTGCATCTTCCCGGGGTTCCTGCTCTTGTGCTCCCACTCCACGGCCTCCTGAACAAACAAAGGGAACAGTTACAGACAGTGTTGGTGCCAAACCTGGAACGGCAGCTGGCCGTGCCATCTTTTCAGGAAAGTTGCATTTGGTGCAGAACCATTGCTGTGCCGACTGCCGAACACGCATTAGCAGACAATTGGGGATCCGGGGCGATCGTGAAAAAAGGGCTCGCTGTTGAGGTGTTTTCCGTTCGTAAAAACTGAAACTGCCCGTTCTGGACACTCAGGCGGATCAACTTTCCGGGGCCAAGAGCTCCCCGGCCTGCCTGCCTGTCCCGGGGTTACCAGCGACTGATGCCATTTCGGGCAAGAGACGAGAAAAGCTCTGTCCTTGTTTTGCAAAGGACGGTCACGCCAACCTCCCTCCCATCCGTGTGATGGGCGTGCGATCCGAGCGGATTCGGCCGGATGGCGCCTTGATCCTCTCGAGATTCAGTGACCACAGCTAGGCGTCAGGACTGACGGAGTCCACAGCCTGCAATGCAATGCATGCCCTCTCGCTATCTGTTCTGAATAATTTTCAGTGATAGCATTTCAGAAAGTTTTGTTGCAAGGACCACTGGTCCAGAGTCACCAACAAGTGGCCAGTGGCTTGGGCTGGCCACAAGGATGACAGGCAGGCAGAGGCCCTCCCTGCCCTCACAAGTCACAAGGGGCGTGCATTGCTATTAGTAAAGGAGGATCACATTTTTCACAAGAAAGGAAACATGGGACATCCGTGCAGTCCTCCAGGTAGCCTACGCGCAACCACCCAAAGGACCAACATCCACCCTATGGCCTACCCTAGAGACATGTAAGAACCCCACGCCTTTTTTTAAAATTTATTTTCAGTGCTTCTTTTTAAAACCAAATGATAGTTTATGGATTAGCTGACAGTGCACAACTATTTGCATAGTTAATTGGTGCACCCTCTCATCCATTAAGCAAGTGGCTATACTCTGTTCTCTCTCTCTCTCTGGATAGTTCTCAACTCAAAGGAGACCCTGGGCGTGTGTGATAGCAACGCATGGACTGAAGTGTGCAGAAATTTTGTTGGAATCATTTCAATTGCAAAAAGAATAAAAAAAATTATCTTCCCGCGTTTCAAATAAGTTATGCACATGTTTGTTGACACCCCTCAAAATTTGAAACAGAGTTTAACTTGAAGCGTCAGAAAGTGAGAATCCGACATTAAAAAAAGATTTAGCTCGTCGACAAGTTTCGGCGGGCATGGCGCATGTGCGGACGCAGGGGTATGAAGCAATATGAACACGCCGATGTACGCAAGGCGGCGGCGCCGTACCTGGATGGGCAGCGCGTCCATGTCGGCCCGGAGCGCGACGACGGGGGGACGCCCCGTGCCGAGCGTGGCGACGACGCCCGTGCGCGCGAGCGGGTGTCGGAACGGGACGCCCATGGCGTCCAGCTCGTCGCGGACAAGGCGGCTGGTCTCCACCTCCTCGTACGCCAGCTCGGGCCGCTCGTGGATCCGCCGCCGCACCCCGCGCAGCCACGCCGCCAGCTCGGGCCTCCCCGCCGCCGCCGCGATCTCCTCCTTCCACCCCAGCACGTACCTCCCCTGCCGCGGCCGCGTCCCGCTCGCGTTCGCGCCGGCGCCGCCACGCTTTGCCGCTGCCGCCGATGACGGCGACGACGACCCAAGCAACGCGCTCAGGATCATGTCCTCCTCCTCCAGGAACGTCGCCGAGCAGCCGGCCGTTAGCGCGAGGATCGCCAACGGCAGCAGGAGAATCGCGCGCGGCGGGTGGCCGCGGCGGCGCTCCATGACGGCCATGGCGGCGTGGCGTGGCGCCTGTAACAGAGCAGCTGGCTTATGAGCTCGCGTGCCGGCACAGTGGGCTTGCGCTACAGCAGCAGCGTGGTAGGGGCAAAATGGAGGGAGGCGGAGGAATGGCGGGGATTAAATTACGGGGAGCAGCGAGGGCGAGGGCGAGATTTTTCTTGTTCTCCTCCCTCGTCGGCCGTCGCCTCACCTTTCTTTCCCTTTCTGCCCTTTTCAATTTCAGCTCGTGCCTGTATATCATTGTAAACCACTCGCGCGCCCATCGAGCACCATTATTTAGCGCGAGGGTTGGGCCCACGATGACAGTGACGCATCAGTGGCCATGGCCTCATCAGGATTAGTACTAGGAGTGGTTTTGATTTTTTTTTAATATTTTTCTTCTGGATCAGTATAGTTGATGAGTGCCCTGCTGCGCTGGCCTCACCTTGTGATGGGCTCGCGTCGCATGTGGCGTAGCGTCTGCTGTTGCCACCGGTGTCACCATCCCAGTGGCGCTAGCATTCTGTAATGGTGATCTTATAATTAAAACGGCATTGCACTTGCACCAAATAAAATGGCCCTGATCGTGACCAAGACACAAATCCTTACAGAGTAGTACTACAAGAAACTAGTGGCGATAGGATGCGGTGAGTACATGATTTCGAGTGGACGGACGACGCTCTCCAGTTTAATTTTTGATGCGATGGGCGGTAACTGTCAGGTGGGGATCGCGTGTCGCTGGGATTATTCCGGCAGACAGCAACCGCCGTGCAAAACGGAACGGGGCAGGGTGAGGCATCGGATGATTGTGTTGTGTGGTGGTGTCGCGCGGATCGGTGAACCAACCAACTGTTACGCTGCGAGCATGTCGGTGTTCATTAGCCACCGGTTTTTTGTTAGGAAAGGTCAGACGAGTTTGTTTCTGTAGATTTAGCAACAAATAATGTTTTCTTTCTTTCCCCCTTTTTTTTACATTTCTTGTGTGTTCAGAGCGGATGCAAGGAGGCTCTTTCATGAGTTTTGGATTTTGGCACATCAAATTTGGGTTACGTCCGAGATAAATGTACCATGTATTTGATAATGGACATGTTTGGATGGAAGAGTAAATGGGCCAAATTTGTCTCAATTTACCCTAAAGATGACAAAATATGTAGGGGTAAATAGGGTAAATATTTACCCCTCAATCCGAACACCTCATGGGGACAAATTTGTCAGGGCAAATAAGAGGGACAAAACATTTGCCTTGGGGTAAATATTTACCCCCTCAATCCAAACAGGGTCGACCCATGGAGTGTTTGGATTGAAATGTAAATAGTTGCTCCAATTTGACACTCTTAAGGGGAAAATGAAATTTGGAGGGCAAAATATTTGCCCCATTTTATTTACCCCTACATGTTTAGCACGTTTAAAGTAAATTGAGGCAAATTTACCCCTCCATCAAACATGGCCAATAAATGTATATGGTGTATCGTGAGGCCATTTCGTACACCATAATAAGCAGGGACGGGGCGATCGAGGATCAGATTAGCTACTAGTAGAACCCAGCTGAACAAGTCACAATAAGTTAAAATTCCTTTGTGACTACAATTTCTGTACCTTTAAAACACACTCCATGTATTTCCGTTATCATGCGAAAACTAAATAAGTCCATTTCTATTTCGCTTTCAAAAGTACCCAAGTCAAACGAACAGTATGGTGACGCATGTTTTTCGTATTAGTTGCGCCTCCAGCCAATCATGCTTTTTTTCTCATTTAACTAGGATCACATTGTGTCGTGCTGTACACTAAACTTTATTACAAACAGTATGGGCCATTATTATGACTTCAAACCACTCCGATGTGATTGCACTCATAATTCTTTGGCGACCATCCAAATTTAATCAGGAATCATACGGTATGCTACACGTGCAAGAAAGCCATGATCCAACACGCCTAACACAAGAATAGCACTTCAAGTTTGGCCTACCTTATTTTATCATCGAATTAAGTTTTGGTCAAATCGTTTTTTATACCAATCAGTAGTTGTACTAGCACTCTAGCGTGTTATAAACCCGCTCTTGAATATCCAAGCATTTTCAGCATTGTAGAGCTAAGAATAGGCACAAAAGATTTATGGAAAAAAAAATACTCCAACCTGCGTCTGAAAATACCTGCATTTCAGCACAGTAGCTAGATCAAGGCAGATGGAGTGGTGTGCTTGCGTCCACGGGGCCGGAGACGGGAACCGTGGCCGGAGCGGGAGCCATACACGCCCGCACCTTTAGCTCGTGGTGGAAATGAGCAGCCACCCCTCCTTCCCCGTCGGCGTCCGGTCCTTATCCTGCAATAAATTCCGACGGAAATGACACGCTTCCGGCCGGCCTCAGGCTATCTGCAGCGGCACCCCCTAAAGCCTCCTCAACCTGTATTATACCAGTTTTTCTCAAAAAAATCAGCTGCAGTGGTACCCCCTAAAGCCTCCTCTACTCTCCAGGCCATCCACTCCCTCCCCCAAATTTCCAGGGTCCTCTCCCCCTCCTCCTCTCCCCGCCACCTACCCCTTCCTCCTCTCCCCGCCTCCCCCTTCCCGCCACCTCTCCCCTCCTCTCCTCGCCGGCGGCGGAGCCCGACGGTGCGGCCCCCGCTCGCGCCACCTCTCCCCTCCTCACGCGACCGGATCTCGGCAGCGGCGGCGGCGGCGCGAGATCTTGACGGCGGCGGCGCGAGATCTCGGCGGTGAGGCGGGCCGAGGCGGGCGCTGCCGGAGACACAGGCCGCCGCGACGCCGTCGTCGGTGTCGCCGGTCGTGGCCGCGGCGTCGCGGCGGGAAGGCACGACGCGGCCGTCGGAGCTCCTGCGCGGCGTGGCCGCCGGAGGTCCAGCGCGACCGGCGGAGCTCCCACGCGGCGCGGCCGACCTTGGCGGGAGGCGCGTGGAGCTCGGCGGCGGCGAAGCTCGGTCGGCCTGCTCCTCTTCCCCAACTTCGGTCGGCCTGCTCGCCCCTCCTCTGCTGCGCCCAACTCTCTCAGCTAGGGCCCGCGCGACCGGGATTCGAGGAGGCCACGACCCCCGCGGAGGAGCTCGCCTGCGCGGCCAGCCGCTCCCCCTCGTATCTTGGGGCCCTCCTCCCCGACGGGCTCGAGCTCCGCCGCGCCGGCCTCGACGGCGTCCTGGAAGATCTCCTCCGTGGCCTTCTCCTTCTCCGGCTCGCCGGCCTCGTCCGCGGCTCGCCGGCCTCTCCTTCGGCCGTCCCTCCCTCCTCCCCTTTCTCTCTCCGTGAGCGCAGGTGTCGAGGCGCGGTGGGGACGGGCGCATGGACGACCGGCCACGCACCGGGCGAGCGCCGCCGGCCCGCGCCGCGCGAGCTCCGCCGGCCGCGCGGGGCCGAGCGCGCCAGGGCAAAGGGAGTCGAGGTCTCGAGGAGCACAGTAGAGAGGAGAGGGGAGGAGGAGAAGAGACACCATGTGGGCCCCATGCTGACATGTGGGACCAGCAAAAATGATTGGAATAGAGGAGAAAAATAGGGGAAACCGTTGCAGGAGGATGCTATTTAGAGGATGGAACCTTTTAAAGGAAGGCTAAAATATGCTTTTAGGGGGTGATATTTAGAGGATACCATTGCAAATAGTCTCATATCGCGGGACCAGGCCCGGCAGCCATTGCTGCGCTGCACGTCCGCGCTCGCTGTCCTGGGCCCCTGGCATCTGCCCGCCGGTCGCCGCCTGACCTTGGGGTCGTCCTGCCCCGGCGACGCAACGTCACGATCATACGTCTCCGTTTCGCTTCAATTGCTGCGCCATAAGGCTGACTCCAACAATAGCATGCAGTTTTGAGAGGCAAATCGACGTTTGCCTCGCGTGAACAGCGCAAACTACTGAAGGCAAATATCGCCTTCTCCAACAGAGGAAAGGAAAAGGCAAAAAGCATCGCAACTCTGTGCCTGAGCGCTCGTTCCGCGCGCACCAGCCGCCGCCGGTTCCTCCATGCGTGCCCGGGCTGCTCCTCCCTCCGGCGACGAGGTGGAGGCCGGGTACGCCACGCCACACCGCGCCATCTCTCCTCTATCTCGAGCTCCTCGCTGCCGCGGCGGCGGGAGGAGCTCCGTGCGCCAGAGCAGAGAGACGACGCGGCCCCTCGATTCGGCGCGAGGAGCTCCGCCGGCTCCCTCCCCTCCGACGGCTCTCCTTCCTCCTCTTCGACGGCGACGGCGACGGCGACGTGCTGCTGCAGCTCCAGCTCACGCACGCCGCGGCGCCGGCCTCCACGCGCGCCGTCGGATGCTCGTATGCTCGCCCTTCTCTGAGCTCGACGGATTTGAGCTTTGCCCCTTCTTCATCCTTTCCGGCCGCCACCAAATCAACGCCACCGACGGCCATCCCCAAGATCCGCTCGCCCTCCGCTCCGCCCCTCGCCTCCACGTCCGAATGCATTTGAGGAGAGAGGCAATCTATTTTTAGCTCTCCTCTCTCCTCCTCATGCAAAATGGCTCACCATATGCATGGTCTGTTGGAGCACGGTTCGACGATACACAGTGCCACGGAAGAGGCATATATGCGTTTGCATAGCGTTTGTTGGAGTCAGCCTAAGGCAGTCGCCTCTAGTTGTGCTCACTGTGGCAAGAAAGCCCGTGTTTTGGAAGGGTTGCTGCCGTGGCCTGCATATACTACTAGGGTAGGAGCTTAAGTGCCAGCCCTTGTCAAGTGATCAGGTCAGGTAAGATAACCATAGCCACTGGTTATCTTCACAGGATAGGGTAGGTCCTCTACTTCTCTAGCATTTGACCCAGAAGATTAAAAGGAGTCTCGTTCGTCCAAAAAAATAAAAGGAGCAGACGAGCACGTAGCTCGGTGGTGGGCGCTCCTGCTGAGGACGCCACCCGCTCGGGTTCGGCGCCGTGTTTAGATGGCCTCAAAAAAAATTTTGGAGACATTAAATGCAAAGAATCTTGTATGCATGAAGCATTAAATGAAGTTTATTTGTAAAACCTTTTCACAGATGGGTGCAACTTTGCGCGACGAATCTAATGAGCATAATTAATCTATGATTTGGTACAGTAACTCTACAGTACACATCCTCTAATCGTGTGGTCAAAGACCTCATTAGATTTGTCTCGAGAATTTACCTAGGGTTGTGGAGATAGTTTTGTAAACTGCATTTAATTAATACCCCTAATTATTGGTCAAAGGTGCATTTATTATCCTCAAAAATTTTTTCCATCCTATCTAAACACGGCCGGTGCGCTGCACCAGCCTCCTATGAAGGCCGGGGGCAAAGCCCCTTTCTCAAAAAAAAAAAAAAAAAAAAAAATAAAAGGAGTCTCGATCTGAGCGGTTAGCTGAGATGAAAAGGAAGATCACGGGTCACGCCAAGCATCGATCATGTGCTTTTCGTTCACGGCTGCGTGACACGTGGCCACAAGCAGCAGCGGTCACAACTCACAAGCAGCAGAGCAGATAGCGAGAGCTCGGCCGGCCAACCTCCCGTTTCCACAAATCCACATGTGGGCCGATTGGCGCCTTCCTGATGCTGCCTGGTTGGTCTCCGGCCGTTGTTTCTTTCTTCCTTCTTTTCGAGGGCACCGTTTCTTTCCTTGTGCCGCCCGGCATTTTCCAGCCTGGGGGTGCCGCTATACAGTTCGGAGTTGAAGTTGGTTGGCAGCATCTGCTCTATGGTATTTCCCAGCGTGCCATTTGAGAGTCCATTTCCTTTGGAGACAAAAGTGCAGCCACTGCTCGTAAAAGAGAGCATTTCAGGCTGCCATGCTTGGAACCTTAAAAGCGAGAGCAAACGGCGGCCAAAGAGGCAAAGACGCAGCGGCGGCACGTAACTGCGCAGCTTGGAGAACCTGTCCGATCCGTCCCCGAGGGCCGAGGCCGCCGAGCGATACGCCGGCCGCCGTGCGATCTGATGCGGACAGCGCCGCCAGTACAGTGAGTGTTGACTGAAAACTGAAGAGTAACGCCCGGTGGTAACCATCGGCAGCAGTGCAAGGTACTGTACAGGGCACGCACGTGCGCGCGCGTACAGTGCAAGGAAGGACACGTGATTTGATGACAGTGTCGCGGCACGTGACAGTGTCAACGCCGTCACTACTCACAACGCCACCTCCTTGCCCAGCGGCAGCGACCAGCGTCGCCGATGGGCATGGTTCACCTCCTTGGCTCGGCTCGTTGCCCGTCAGTACCTCCCGACGCACCGTGCCCAGCGCCGCGAACGTTTGATTCTCTCGTTAGACCAGAATGGTCGTCGTGGCACGTGCCAAGTGCCCAAGACTATCATTTGGTTCACGTCGCCACATCATCCACATGGATCACATTCGTCACGCGGCGAAATGGAAGAGAAAACGGAAAGGGCTTAAGCTGCGCAGCGCGCTGATTGCGGCGACAGGTTGGCGTGCTGGTCATTATTGATCCGCAATCAAACTTAGAGCATCTTCAAAAGTGTTTAAAAAATACTTCCAATAATTAATTTTAGGTACAAAGTTAAAAACCAGACCTCCAAGAATAGCCCAATCCTCTATCCAATTTTTTCACATGCCCAAAACCAATGCTATCTAGAGCCAGATTTTGGCCAGCGGATAGGGCTCCCAATCTCGGCAACTGTTGCGGACTTTTCGGTTCCCGTCCACATCCCCCGCTTACTGTATTTTCCCTCCCCCCTCGCGTCGTTTCTGCCTCCCATCCATGCTATTTGCCTGCGCCGCTTTCTGTCCGTCCGACAAGTTACTTTGCATGTTAAAAGACAGCATGTTAGAGCTACGAATTCATAAACACAATGAAAGAACAAGTTGTTTACTTTGCAGCTCCTACTGCATGAACAATTTTTCTTTAACATCTTCAAGCTTTGCAAAAAGGTCTGCAGAAAATAGCAGATAGATATGCCAAACTGCTGCTACCCTCACTTTCCCTCTCAATCAAATCACAAAAGTGACACAGACTGATGATAAAGTAGGGAATCAATTTATTTCAAAAACAACAGGGAATCAAATAGGGAATTACCGAGAAGGTTGCTCATAATAAGGCCACTGATTTTATAGTTGTCTAACTGCAACATATGACAGCTTTCATGAAAAAACCCTTTTTCCATTTGAGAACTCATGTAGATCAATTTCAGCTTTTGATTTCCAGTAGCCTGCAGTCAATTCCAGTCTTGAACTGTTACTATATTATTTATCTAATCACTATTCTGAACCCTTTGGAAGGAGAAGAGTGAACGGAATGAGTTGCATGTAATAACTCCCACTAACTGACCTTATTTTGCATGTGAGTCTGCTAGTGCCTCTCCGTAGACCAGCAATGAGTTGAATGATTTTATTCCGGATCCTGTGATATTTAGTTATATTGAGAATCTTCAGGAAAAGAAAAAAAAAACCATGACAATATCATAAGCTCCAAATAAAAACCAAATCTTAGGTAAGGAGTGCTAGTGGCAGAATAATAGCTTTGTACAGATTAAAGTCATCCATTATTTTTTAACATTAGGCTTATAAAAAAAGGCCAATCTCATAAGGCTACTTAAGGAATGTTAATTACAAGGTTCAGTCCACATGGATGCATAACTTTTCCGACAACCAAATTGTCAGCCACCCTTGATCAGCAAGATGAAAGTGGAGTAGGATTACTGTTGCAGATGCATCAAAATTATTTCACACTTAAATGGTATATATGCAGAGCAAACAAATAAATTAAAGAATTCAGCATAAGGGACCATACATATTGCTAGGTCATGGCAGCCCTCATATCCATAGTCCAGACGTGTTCTTCTTGAACCAAAACCATTGAGTCCCTTCCAGCAGCTACATAGAATAAGCAATCTGCAACCCAAAAGCTAAATAAATCACGCATGAGAAATAGTAGCAACTTCAAATATCATCCTGGTAGACTCTGAAACTCAGAGAGTTTCCATGCTCATCAGATCACACATATCATCAAATGTCTCAAAGATATATGTGTCCTATCTACACTATATCAGAAGCACTTTTCTTATTTTTCTCAAAATGTAGAGCATTTTTCTTTAAAAGAAAGCGAGATATTTCCTCAAAGAAAGTATGTTCATCACAGAAGAATAGAAATATCGCCCATCATTCACTAATTGATTTATCATGAAGGAAAACATTGGTAAAGGATCTTCACAGTAGAACTTATCATAATCTGATTTTGGTAAAGGACCTGACTAAAAACCTTCAATCCTCCATATTTCTATCTTTGTATTTAAGTTAATTGGCATACACCATAAACAGAGAGAAGGGTTGTGTAAAGAAAACTAAATCAGCAGCCTGCTTAAATTTTTAGGACCACTAAGGAAGGATAAGATTTGCTTCCTCAGCAAAATATTCTATGAAAATTGCACATAATGATATGAATAGGTAAGTAGCAAGTGGCCATTAATCAGACCCAAAGAAGCATTAGCACAGTTTTCAGTTATTGCAAAGCAAATGAATATATCTTGCATCCATTTCTATATGTCAAAATTGAATATAGTTGAATGCCTACTTTACATATCAGAAGTCAATGAAGCAGTGAAGATGGGTTATTACCCTGCAGTCTGTTCTGACAAAGTATTTCAACCACTTTAAAACCATACACTTTTGTAAATGGTCATAGTTTGTTAATGCTTAAACTAATCAGTGAGGATTAATTTGTTCTTTTCTCAAAATACTAACCTGCTTGACAGTGTACATTTTGCCCTCTGAAACTTTTGCAGGTATGCCTAATTACACACCATATAGTTCCATTAGACAATTCAGAAGCCATCATCTGCATTGAGATGCCAATCTGTTCATGGAAAAACATGAGTAATATACCAATGTGTAAGCGCCTTTTGTTGCAAATAAATGGAAAAGTAAAACTGCAGGAGCAGAAAAGCCACATACCAGACCAGAAACTTGTGTGGGCCAATGAGAACTCGTAAGCTGTTGGCTCTCCAGGGCCTTCTTCCACCAGTGGGTCAGCTCCTTGAATGACTCCTTGAGGTCCTTGAGCTTCGAGTCCTTGCCCAGCTTCAGGCCCTCCTTGGACACATTATGGAACTTCTTGTCCTCGTTGTCCATTAGGTACTCATCCACTGGGTCAGTGAAGTAGATAACCTGAAAAATAAATGCAAGCACAGTGTTAATTCACAAACTGCATCTAGATCCCAAACTAAAGTGGACTTGAAAAGCATGCTAAAAGGGGCAAAATTAACTATGGGCTCATTCAACAAAACCTCAAAAATATTAGCTGGTAGGAATTCTTGCTCTACAGTACAGTTAGTAACAGACACACATCTCCATACTGGGTATGGTCTGCAACAGCAACGGACGCCAACTGGAACTCGCTCTCCGGGATAATGCTCGACAGCGGCCTCTCCAGACTCATTATTCCCATCATGAAGAATCATCTATCGGAGAAGAAATGAGCCCTTGATCTGATAGTGAGTGCGCAGGGCAGTGGTCGATCATCTATTCTAATAAGAATTATAAATCAATCAAACATCAATCACCAGTCCAATTAACAGAGAAGCCCCAACATCAAGAGTTTCAAACTGCAGCAGTGTAACTGATAAAAGAGGTGAAGGAGTTTAGATGTGGTTCTTAGTGCTCACTTTCAACAGATCCAAAACAGAAGGCGAACATCTCAAGCTCGCCATCGGCGAAGTCCAGTGCGTGCCACACACAGGACTTCTCGCTCCCAATGTGCTCCTGCATCTTCGTCGATGCCACCACTGCGCACACAGAAACGCACAAACAAAACCCTAGAGTCACAGACCCATCAATCCAGATCGAAATCGCACCGAAGAATCAACAAAAACAGGGATTTACCAAGGTGATTAGCGCAGATCTTCAGGGTCTTCGCCTGCCGCATGACAAGGCGGACCTTGGTGGTCTCCTTGTGCTTCAACAACTTCATCACGGTGCCCGTACCACATTCCTTCCATTGATTTCACTCATCAAACATGTACAGCTTGGCCTTCCTGCGCAACCACGCACCGAGAGTCAGATCAAAACCTAGAAAAGATCAGATCGGAACGAAGCGGAAGCGAAATCAAAGCGCTAGATCTATCGCGGCAGACTCATATGTCGAGAAAGACGTCCTCATCCTACTCCCCAGTGAATTCCGCTGGTAATTTAAGCACGACTGTCGTTGTCGTCCTTCTGATGGGCTCAGGCTCCCTGCCGCTCGACATACCGAGCACGATCGTCATCCTCCTCGCCCCCTGCTAGCAAAGAGCCACGTGCAACAAGCACGTGTTAAAGATAAATAAACAAAAAAATTATTAATATGAAGCATTTTTTTTGAAAAGGTTTGAACCGTGATTTTAAACACATTGAGACCTAGTTTGGCAGACTTTGAGGGCAATTTGATTCCCTGGAAGGACTTCCAAACCTGCGTACAACTGGTTTCCTTCTTCCTCTCTATTTTGTTCCCCTCCCAAATAAGGATTCAGATAAAATTTGGAACAAGGATTCAGATGGGACAAACAAAAAAAAAAGTCTATGAAAAATGGTCTAGAACGCTGAAGCTTTCAGTTTAGAAAACAGTAATGATATACATAACAAAGTGGAAATCAGAAAATATAATATAATATCAAAGGCATCAGTCTAACCTTCCAAAATAACTATGATCATCTTGCTGATATGTTCAACACACTTTGAAACAAAGATAAGGGAGAACGTCCATCATACATCAAAATAAGAATACAGAGACAATCAAACACCATTATTATTCTTCTTTTCACCTTCCACAGCTGATAGTCATTATATTAGTACTGAAGAAAACATGTTCATACTTCTGCAGCATAGTGTTTTCTTTCTTGGGAGAAGCCATCAGAGAACAAAGCAAGGTAGCCTTCTGTGACCTATTTAAAGGCATAAAGCCAACAATTATATGTTAAAGAAGAGTACTAATGTATGTATGGAAAATTCAGGTAAAGACATCACAAAAGAAAATTAGGTAATCCATCTATCATCACAGAGGAAATTTCGGGTAAAGACAATAGATCAAAAATTTGGACAAGATGGGATTATTCTAACATCTACTCTATGTGATGGGTCAACTTTGCTAAGATTTACTTTTATATGTTAATCAAATGTTTACCCCCGTAGAGTAAACAATTGAACAAGATCATCTCTGACTAAAGTGTTTTCATGGAGATCCTTATAGTATGGATGAGATTGTATTACAGAAGGAAAGAAAATAATCAAATTCAATAGGCCACGTGTCAAGACAAAAACAAGAGATCTTCCATTCACGCTAATCCAAACATATTAGGTATGGGCCTCTACGACTGCCACGCTTCGTGCTGCTGCTGCTGCTGACCTACAGCTTTGGGCGCATCGTGCTCGTCATCTACCCCACCAGCAGCTTCTACAATCGTGGATTCAACTACTTTGTAACATAGGCTAGAGCTGTTATTGCCTCTCCCCTACTCTACCGTTCACAAATCTTGTATGCCCAACCTTGCATATTAATACAAAGTTCAGGCCGGCTGCTTGCCTGCCGTAGTTTTCCTCAAAAAAAAAAACATTGTTCACAAATATTAATAACCCTGACAAAAAGGTTAGACAATGAATTGTTTTTCAATATTAGGAACTGAGCCTAGCTCAGTTGGTCGAAGGTGTTGTTGCACAGCTACACCACCCAAGTACAAGTCCTCTACAACTATAATTTAGGTTTGTACTTCCTATTTCTTCTTATTTACAGTGCATCTAGTTCGTCCTATGTTTGCTAGGCATTTTTTTATCAGTTTGACATACTGCATTCATATGTCCTGATCAAATGTTATCTATCCAAAGTATATAAGAGAGAGCAGAGAAGAACCTGAAATCGACATCATTTTACAAAGATTCAACTGAAATTAGAGCAACAGTGTTTGCACTCATAATTTCTTTGGTGCACTTAACTTGCTTCTTCAACTTAGCCATTACTTTGGGAGACTGACGGATATCAATTTCGTTACCGAGTTGCTTATTGAATTGATTGGCAAAATAGTTGACCAGGTGCATTTCCATTTCGACACCTCCAAGTTTGGAGTTCCATCTAACATCCTTAACTTGCAGACAATTAGTGTCAGCCAGCGATATATTTTTGAATTCATCGTCTCATGATAGCAGCGCCCCTATAAAGGCCATATTTTCTTCCGATCTACTGTACCGTTATAGCCATGATAATAAACTGCCAGCAGACAGCTAATTAAGAGAATTGGACAGCTCCCAGAAATGCTAGGAAAGGAGTTCACCTGGAATTGGTTAACGGACATTGTCTTCCCATACTCCTGGTGCGCATTTCTCGGCCTGGGGAGGTGGCACCCTTCTCGCCTGGTGCAAAAACAATTGACAAAGGAGTATTATTACAGAGAAAGCAGTGTTAACACCTAATGCGAAGCTAGCTGAATGCAATCTGCAAAGCAATAAAGAATAGTTAGTGGTGACTGTCAATGCATGGAAAAAATAGCATTGCAAACATCTCTGAAAATTGAAAGTGTCTTCTTCTCATAGTAATTGCTACCTCTGATTTTTATTGCACTCACCAAGAACTTCTCACAGAACTCCATCACAAGAAGCGCCTCCTTTGTGCCACCCATATCAAAAAACATCATGTGCAAAAAGATTATTATGCCCTTTGAGCATGTGCATAACCTGGATTTCCTTCATGACAAGATCAAGCGATTCCAAATCATTGCAAATAGATGGATGTAGTCTGTCACAGGCCGGATATACACAAGAAAAAACTTCTTGTGCAATGTCATCTCGCAATGATCTTCACAATTCCGACATCAATGGTGCGATCTTCCAACCCACTCTGTGCTTTCTACCCAAAGGGATTGAGCCTTTACATTATTGTTAATTAAGCTTCTCCAAATATTCCTGTGTACCAAAGGACAAAAGTGAAACTTTTGATATGCAGCAAGTAAACATGAAGCCATATATGCAGTATGGAAAATGATTGGAACTCATAAAATGAGTTGTTCAGAGAAGGCTACAAGTTTCCTATCCGGGGTCATAAAACATATATACAGGTCACGATCATCCATCAACCTGCAATTAAAAATATATAGTACATGGCGGTAGTGAATATCAGATCACTGCTTAGGCATTCTGTCGAACACAGCACATGCACTGGACAGCAAAACGGGAGAGGAAGCATAGCGGGATTCTTTAGAATCAGGCACGGGGCAGAGAAAGATGCTGAGATTACCGGTGGATTGATGTTGTTGACGCCCTCGCGTTACCAGCCCAAGGGGCGGAGCGGCTACCCAACACATCATTCAGCCATGATACACCATGTGTGCGGCCCGGCTGTCAACATCCGGAGTGCTCATTATCCCGAGCACAACGGCCAGCGTCATCCTCGCCCCTGCCCAGATGCCTCCGGCAGCCCACCGTTTTCCCGCCCGCACGTTCTGCTCGTCGTGGGCCAGCTTTAGACCATGGCAAGAATCCACCCATGGGGCTCTCGGTGGCGTTGGAGTCGAAGATAACGCCGGAGGGGCGGATCTCCTTGCTCCCCTCATCGGCCGCAGGCATTGGAGCGGCGGCAGTCGGTGGAGGACTCGCGTGCTCTCCCCTTTGATGCAATCCAAGAATCGAGTCATTGATGCAGGAGAGGAGGAAGAAGGGGGGAACGGCTTCGCCGTAGAAGCTACCGGAGGAACACAACCGCCATCCATGGTGAATGAGCGAGCTCAAGACCGAGTATAAAAAGGCCAGGGAAATACAGATGGGCGGGAATTTTTGAACGCACAAGACGGTGGAAAAAAGGAAACAAACCGTGCAAATCCCAATCGTGCAAATCCCGATCACAGCAAAAAGGAAACGAATGGTGCCTATCTTTTTTTTTCCCCAAACGAATCTATACCAATCTAAAAAGAACGATTGAAGGAAAGGTTTCCATACGACGGTGGTGTCGCAACTCGCGTCGCGCTGCCCTCTGCGATCCCTCGGCGCCGGCAGGTGGGCCTGCTGCAGCGCGTGATCGTGATGTCGCGGTCGCAGCGGCCATGTGGGCCTGGACTCCTGGAGCCAACTCTCACCGCCCGTTCGTGCACTCGGTTTTCCCGGATGCCGTTTCCCCAAAACCGCCGCAATCTCTCTGCATTTTTGCGATCACACCTCCATCCTCTCCGCAATCCTCGGCTGGAAACCGACGTCCACCGTCCTAATTCTGGCGCCCGAAACAAGGGCCTGCTCCTGACCGTCTCCATCTCCGCTGGCCATCGTCGCCTTCATGGCGTGCGGCGATCCGGTGCCCTAGATCGCTGGCCGTCGTCGCCATCACGTGAGGTGATGCGGCGGAACTGCGGAAGGCTGCCGACGGGGACCTACGTTGTGCGGCGATCCAGCTAAAAGGAGTGGACGGCGATCGACGGGCATACAGTAGTGCAGCGTCGCGTGCAGCCATCCCATCAGGCGCGGACGGCGTCACGATCGTCGATCGGCGCCTTCTTCGGGGTTCTGGCCGTGGTGCTCGTGCCCTCCTATGCATGCCGAGCCAGATCAGGCCTCGTTCTTTTGCGTCGGAACGAGGCCCGTTCCGCCTGTTTCATCTTCACCCGGATTTCAAAACAGCTCACCATAAAAATACCGTTCGGTTCGACCTGACTCAGGAACAAAACAGCCCAGGAACGGTCCATTCCTTGTCTTTCGGCCCGGAATACGATCCCTACCTCAGGACGTCTGGATCTCGTTCCTCTCCGAGCGAGCCAACGCGCACGACGCGCACGCTAGGGCGAGGAGGCGACGGCGGCGCGACCTGGCGGCGTGGCGGAGCGAGCTGGAGGCGTGACGGCGTGACTCAACTGTGGCTGCGCACCTCTCCGCCGCCTTCTCGCCAGTAAGCACCGCCCTCTCTTCCTCCCCTCTCCCGTCCTCCGTTTCTTGGATGCGGCGCGGCATGCCGGCGGAAGGAGATGCGGCGCGGCATGCCGGCGGAAGGTGATGCGGTCGCCTTGTAACGCTGCCACGCAGGGAGCTCACAGCAGCGCTTCGGTTCGCTCAGCCCCGCTCTCCGGCGGGAGCTCGGCTTGTAACGCCACTGCTAGGCAAGACCTGCCGAGCTGCTGCTCCCTCTGGCACACGCGCCTAGGGTCGAGCTCCGCCGCCTGCCGCTTTTATCCCGCAGCGGAGCAAGAGTAATCTCCACCCGACATTTTTTGTTTGGCCTTCGTGGTGACCCGTCGTGACCCACAGATTGATGCCTACATGCCAATATTTTGTTTAGATGTTTTTTGGTAGATATGATGATGCATCTATCTGTGGGCGCCAATTGACTTCGATCTGGACTCTGGAGAACCCGTCAATTTTGTTCAACCTGTCCAACCTGCACTTGTTAATTTCAGACATCATTGAGCTGCAGTGCTTTGCCTAAGAATAATCGAGTAGTACTGCTAGATGATGATGCCTGCACTTTAGCCTGACTATATATGTAATTTGGGTTAGCTGTTAGAGATGTAGCCTTGGGGGTTTGTTGGGATGATGATTCTCACCAGGTGGATTAGAATCCCACATGGATGACCTGGTTCCTCAATCCGTGCTTTGTTTGCATGTTCATTTGGAATGGCTGCTATCACTGAAGATTGAACGAGGTCACGGGTCGCGGTTGGCCATATCAGTGATCTGCATGCCGACAAGCTCCATGTCGTGCACATCTCTGCAAGACTGCAACGCGGTAAGGTAGGACACCATCCTGTTTCTCATGATTGAATTATAATGGATATCATATCGATACATATGCCCTGCAGGACTATGTTGCAAAAAGATGGTACATAGCTCTGGAGCTATGTGGATCCTTCTTCTCCAAGGTGAGCCCTATAGTTATATCATACATATTCAAATTGAGATAGATTTCTCAGCTTCTATGATGATAATATCATATGTTTTGCAATGTTGATAACCGTTAAGATTTTATCAGTAGTTTGCTCATGAATGTAGTACTAAATTGTAGAGGGTATTGTTGCAAAATTATGTTTAACGATGAGGGAATGGATCAAAGAAAGTTGTGACCATGTATGCCAGCGATTTTTATTATTCCTAATGAATGTTGTAACAGGTTGGTCTCAGCATACTCAAGCTATATTTTGATTGATTGCTAAGGTTTGTTCTGGTACTTGCATTCAATATTCAATTGGTGTGATGCAGAGACACAAGATCGCTGTGGCTTGGAGCTGATTTTTGTTTCATTTTTTGCAAGGTCACAAAAGTTGGAGACCATTATGAGCTGAAGGATTATCCAAACATAATTCGAAGGCATGCCTCGGTTTCACTGGGCCAGCTCTCCTTGTTTCATAGTGCTTTTCAGTATGGAGGGTTTCTTATATAATGTGGCAATAGGCTGATTCTCATGTCAATTGTTGAAAATTTGTGATAAATGTAATAGTTTCTGGACACTGCATATTAGAGTAACTGTGCTCAAAGAAAATGACTATCTCATATCAATAGTTACTTTCTGATTTATTCCCCTAATTACCTTTTCTGATGCTATATTTGTTCACACAGGCTGTATTTGAAATGTCGTGAGTGGGTTCATGTTGGCATAGATGGAAAGAGAACATGCTCTGGCAGCTGAAATTTGCAGCAGGTAATTGTGTCCATTATTTTTTGAAGTCACTAAATGCATTAGATTGACTCGTTGTGTGGTTATTTGAGTTCACCATTTCTTGTTTGTCCAGCATTTTCTATGAAATATTTCTTCTGCTAGCTTATGTTCTATCAGATCTTATGTTTCTATGAGGTGTTGGATTGGCTAGCATTTGCAAACATTCTAATTGTCTGTTAATAAATTGTAGCTGTGGCAAAATTTTGAATTTAATTTTTTCGGTTTCAGAGTTTGTGGAGCATCATCGATGTTGGATTGGCTAGCATCTACAAGCATTCTAATTGACTGTTAATAAATTGTAGCTGGGGCAAAATTTTGAATTTAATTTTTTCGGTTTCAGAGTTTGTGGAGCATCATCCTTGCAAACTTTGTGTTTTATTGCTGATTAGCAAGTGTCTTCTTTGAGGAACAAGTTGGAATCCTGTTTAGCTAATCGATCTAGCAAAATTTGCTACAAAATATATTATTTTCTTCGAATTGCTCCATTCACATTGCATTTAGAGGAGTATGTGTGAGCAATACAATGAGGGCTAGGAGCAATACAATGAGGGCTAGGAGTATTATTTTCTTCGAATTGCTCCAAACTTGGATAATTTTTTTTGTGATAGTTTTGGGTTGTACATGATCGAGTCTGTGATATATAGTAGAAATCATTATTGACCAATTAAACTTGCTTACATGTATGTGTTAAGATGACCATAGGTGTAGCTACAACACTAAATAAAAAAAAGTATGAATATGTTTTATTGACTAATTCTAAAACGTGCAGTTGTGGTAGGTGAAAAAAAGAGCAATACTGGCTTATGGTTAGCTATCCAACTTACCATATGAATTTTGATTAGGTATGATCTAAGAAATGTATGCGTGTGATGATTTGTCTTTTTTTTCAAAAGATTGTCTCTATCAATACACTTCTCTACATTATTTATTTAAAGTAATATTGCATACTGCTTGCAGGTTAATCTGTAATAATCCAAATCAGCTGGGCGACAAGGATTTTGGTTTCTTTTGATTATATGGTAAACAAACATATTTTGAGCCTCGACATGTAAAGGTCAGGACTTGGATGGTAACATGTACTTGGCTCTGCCTTGGTCTGTCTCAGTGACGTCATTCGGCAGGTAGGTCAGAACTGAAATTTAGAGAACCAAATATTTAATTTTGTTGAACTGTATCGATTTTGCTGTTGTAGAACAAAGATTCATGTTCTGTCAAAGATTACATTTGCACTGATACAGGAAGATCAGACTGCTTGTACTCCCCTAGGACTAGAATTTGGGTTTTAAAGTTCTGCTGGGATATGGATATGGAGTGGTCCTTGCTGCTGTGAATGAAGGCTGACATAGCATATCCTGGTGTTTGGGCATCTCCTACCATATGCAAAAGGATTTTTTAATACATTTGAGCACAAAAGAAGGAAAAAGGCGCATGACATCAGCAATAAGGTCTTGTCCCTTCCAGATTCAGATGATCATGAAGATGGCGAGGAGTATGTTGATGAATACGGTGAGGTATTTCACTGTATGCAGGATTAGTATGTTCAAAATACTTAGGGTAGTGAGGTACTGGGAGAAAGGTTAGTTGTGATATGATTTATGTACATAAATATGTATTACTTGTTAACATGTATGCTCCAATAGCTCTAACTTTGGTTTGTATATTTATTACATATAAGTTATTATTTATTGATATTTTTGTAAATATAAATTCGTGTCTATCACATTTTTCTGAAAAAACACTAAAGTAAACCTCACCGCTTGGCTAAAAAAGAAAAAGTAAACCTCACCGCTAGGCCCATCATCTCATTAGGCCCAAGGCCCATGCGTCTCTTCCCTATCAGCACCGAGAAACTTCCTTGTAAAGGTGGGCGTGGTTCACCCGCGGAGTGAACCGGATGCGAACCAACGATCCATTAGTGAGAAAAGGGGCACCATTGATCCATTTGACATCCATCGCTTGATCCACGAGAACCAGTGGATATGGCGGGTCGATCCATGCGTTTTCAGCGGCAGCGAGCCAGCGTCCGCCTCGTCAAACACCTCACGTCGTCTTCCTTCCAGCACGCGCGCCCCTAGCTTCTACCCCTTCACCTGCCCCACCTCGCCGTCGAGCAGAGCGCCTACGACGACGACAGGTTAGCCCCCTTCTGTCTCTTGCGCGGCACTGGCGCCGCCGCCGGTGAACATGACAGACGACAACATTATTTCAACTCCGCCGTCGGTGCTTAAGGGCTGATTCCCAAATTGCGGGCCTGCCCCTGTCCCTCTCCTCTTCGGCAAGATCCAACGGCTGAACGCGCCGAGGAGCTCGAACGCCTCGCGCACCCTGCCCTTGAGTTGCTCGGCCTCGGCGGCCTCGCCGACGCCGGCGCCGGAGCATTGCAGAAGCAATGGAGGATTGGAAAGAACAGGCCAGGGCCTCAGCACTGCTGAATTTCGTCATGTTCTGAGGGCGACATCTCTCAGGTATTGGATACCACAACAGATGACCAGATCAATGACGACACTCCAATTAATCAATCTCTATTGGAAGAGCCGTGTCAGGAAATTATAACAAAGTGATGAAACAGCACGATATCCCTGATGCCTGAGGTGCCTCACCTTCAAGCTTCACGTGAGTCTGAAAATGCCAAAATGCAAAGGGCAGAGAGATTCAAATCGATACATTCGTTCGCCCGAAATGAAGGGCTATTGTTGACTGAAAAATCCGAACTTGCAGCCATAGAACTGTCCCAAGAACTGGTTGAACACACCTGGTCATGAAACCAGCTCCTGCTGCTTAAGGGGATTACGGAACTGGCGAGAGAATAAACACGATACTTCCTTCCGCAATCAACTTATCACAATATGTTTTCCTTTCCCAAGTATATGACATACAGGATTATTGATTTTTCAAGTTATACCATATATTGCGAGTCATTCAAGCAAGACAGATATGGTTGCCCCGAATTAATTAAGCCTACAAACAGACGATACCCCATAAAAATTATAACAGCAGATAAATGGAATCTTCATGGTTGTCGAGGACTGCGTATATGAAAACAGGATTTCAGAGAATCACCGTTGAGATGGCACATTAAACTAAAACATAGAAAAGCAACTGATTTCCCCGAGTGAAAACATAGGAAAGGGGTTCACAGCAAGGGGTCCTCATAATAACAGTTTGGGATTACAATATATTAAACAAAACATAGCAGAGCAACATAAACCTCACTGAAAACATAGGAGCTCATTATCATGACATGATTTTAACATTTTACAGCCAAAATGCCACAGGATCCTCACCGATGGACTCAGCTGATACTGTATTAGGCACCTTATAGTATCCAACCCGAACAGACTTAACCCTCAAGAGATGCATCTTGTTATACTTGAGGGAGAAGGTCATCAAACGATACATGTGGCATCCACGTTGGGGCACACCTACACCTTCTGACTTCTCGAGCAGCACCTGATCAGCTTTGTCTTCCTTATCCCTTACACCTTCTGACTTCTCGAGCAGCACCTGATCAGCTTTGTCCTCCTTGACCTTCACCTGACAAGCGTTCTCTTCCTTAACCCAGACGCACTCCACAAGGCAGTATTTGTGCCAGTTTTCCATGTAGATGAGGCTAGCGCTTACATGCCTATCAGCTGGGTGCTTGCTGAACACCTTCTCCTTGCTGCACTTCCAAACAGGGGCAGGGCAATGTCCGTCGCCAATGCTGGGCATGTTGCAGGCATAGATGTACCCAAAGGCCTCTGGGTCCTTGGAGAGCCCAACCAAGGCTTTCAGCTTGCGGTCAAAGTGGCCACGGCCAGTGAAGGGCAGCGCCCACTCACCAAGACATTCCCACACAACCTTCCCCATGTCGAAGGTGAATGTGGCCACAGTTTCTTCACCCTTGACGCTGACAAGGATGTTCTGTCCATGCTTGGCATAGGAGGTGACATCCCTCCTAAAGAACAGAGGCACTGGGAGCGGGCGCCATGACCACTTGCCATTGCTCCACTTGCCATAGCTGTCAGAATCCGATTCAGAATCAGTTTCATCCGTCGACGAGCTATCACTGTCAGAAGCAGAATCAGGGCGTACCAGCGGCAAGCGGCAGAGCTCAAGGCAGGCAGAGTCCAGAGCGAATAGTTTATCGCCACCCACGGGGAAGTAGATGGGAAAAGCCGGACAGTTCGTCTGAGGGCCTAAGTGGACGCTCCGTGTGCGGACGTCTATCATCTGTACGATGCCTGAATCATTGTGATGCATCCCCATGATCTTGGTGCCAAAGGCGGACGTGAAGTACTGGGGACACTGACGGTCAGCCGGGTAGCGCCAGAAAGGATTCGGCAAGCGCTTCTCAACGCGTTCAGAATTACCGCGATCGCCTGATTTGCTCGGCAGCGGGAGCTTTACCTTGCGGATGCTGTATCCACAGTCCCAGTCATCAAAGACGAGGTAAAGGCGCTGCTGTTGCCGACGCTCCGCGTCCGCGGTGCTGCCGCCATCACGTTCGCCGCGCCGCCGCTTCGGCATCCCCGCTCCTTGCTCGTCGCCCTTCTTGTTCTCTACTACCAGCCGGCGCACAGAGACTCAGATTTTCAGGATTGTTTGTCGTGGATCTGATTCCTGCGATTTGAATTCGAAGAAGAATCGAGTTTAATATACAAATCAATCAGGTCAAATCCTCCTACTGCAACTATTTTCGACAAACCCGGGCCAACAGAGAGAAAAGAGAAGGAAATCGCAGGTACAGGTACGTGTGCCTATACAACCGAAGATGGAGCGGCGGCGGTTGAGGGTGCGGCGGAGGCGGTAGCGGAGAAGATGGATTTATAAAGGAGAAGCCAAGTTTCCCGGCGACACGGTGGGCCTCATGGGCTGCTCATGGGCCGTTACCAAACTTAAGAAAAACAAAGAAAAAAAGCCAGGCCGTATATTGTTTGGGCCTTCTGCAGCGATTATTGTTTTTGTTTTGTTATATTTTTTTTGAGCAATTTGTTTTGTTATATATGTCCGGGTAATTGCGGTAAACTAAATTGGGCTGCATGCAGATGCAGCCGAGCATACTTGCCCCCAAATTGAAAAAAATATCCCGCAATGCACTCGCTGATTACACAGGATGCAGTGATGCACACATATACGGAAGGCCAATTGCAACGATGGATTAATGTTTAGGCGTGACATGAAGTTCAAAGTCTATAATAACTTATTTTATGGGACAAATTTTGAACTCTATAATAACTTATTTTTTAGATGGAGTGAGTAGAATTTATTGACCGCAGTCAAATCTCAGGAGCGATGGATTGTCAACAAGGTGAATGCCCGGCGGCGGCTGCCTCGAGTGATTTCCGCTTGACTGCTGGAGCCGTTCCCCTGGCTCGCCATATGCTCATACCTTCAGTCCCCAACACCACTGCAGGAGTCGGACAGTTAGCCCTGATCCATGCATGCCAGCCTGGGTTTCACGAGTTGCAAAGCGGGCGTTTTCGTCTTGCACGTTGCACAGGCCACATGTACGAGAGGAACATGCACGAAAAGTTACTTGACAAAGACGCATAGCATAAACATACACCCACGACTCACTACTACAGAAACGACTTTCAGTACCGGTCAAGAAGGTCTCGTTAGTACCGGTTCTGGAACCGGTACTAACGTTTCGAGACTAAAGTGGCAGTCTTTTAGTACCGGTTCCAGAACCGGTACTAAAACGCGCACGTTAGTACCGGTTGCCCGCCACCCCGGGGAGGCACCAACCGGTACTAAACTGTTTTTTCTCTTTTATTTTATTTTATTTCTAATGCGTATTCCGTATCGTATCCGTTCTAATGCGTATTCGTATCGTATCCGTTCTAATGCGTATTCGTATCGTATCCGTTCTAATGCGTATTCGTATCGTATCCGTTCTAATGCGTATTCGTATCGTTTCCGTTACAATGCGTATTCGTATCGTATCCGTTCTAATGCGCTTGCGTATAAAGTAATATTACGTTACAATAATATATAATCTACATGTACTTAGTTAGCTTTCTAAAAAGTATTACATATATACAACTTTTCAAGTGTTTCGATTAAAGAAAAACCAATTAAGCTAATCTTTCTTCTTCTTCTTTTGGAACTCCTCTTCCTCCTCGTCCTTTCCTCGATCAGGATCCACTAAACCAATACTTATTCTATGATCCGTATAAAATTCACCGTTCGGATTCACGACCTCATCGAGCAGAAATCCCATTAGTTGTTCTTGAACTGCCTTGACTCGTTCCGGTTCAATGAGGTCTTCTGTCATTACCATAACCTGCCAAGAAAAATCTTCGTTAGTCTTAATAAACAAATTTGCATAATAAAAATTTAATAAAATGGTAGGAAGTTTACGTACGTCAAATTCTTTTTCCGTCATCATCTTCGGGCCTACAAATCCGTGGATGAATTCGCATACGTAGTACCCACACAGGTTGTTTCCCTGTTCCTGTCTCATACACTATATATACACGTATATGAACAATCGGTTATGTAATACACTCTCGATGTTTGACTAAATGAAATAAGACTAATATGAAACTTTGAACGTACCGGAAAGTCAAGCCTCCATAGAAGCTCGTCCGTATCTGATACTCCAACTTGGTGTTTAACAAAGCGTTTCCACGCTTTGTTAAGAGTATCAACTAGGCTTTGATACTCTTTCATCGGCTTTCTCAATGAGTCGAACACCGTAATCCGGCCTCGATTAATCTCGAGTACAAGGAGGATCCAGTGAAACCTGTACATATAAAGATGTCATTTAGAACCGTAACATGAATGAATATAGAAATAGTAAAATATGTTCTACGACTAACCCGAAGAGGTACGGAAAAAGTATCAATGAACATGTATGTTGTGCCATCAAGGCATTGAAAATATTTGTTGTCGTTCGATTGGGATAATTTGCAATATTCTCCATGTGTAAGATATCCGGATCCAAGAAGCCAATGCCATAGTATCCCTTCTTCCGGCAATGTTGATACTCCATCCTACATGATACACAATAACATATAGTTAGATAGGATTGACAACTAGAGGTACAATATAAACATTTTATTAAATACTTACAGAATCCATGCACTCATGAGAGACTTGGAAAGAGCATCTTGATGGTATAAAAAATGGATATCTTCGAAATCAATCCACATATCACATGGCGGCCGATAGGGTGAATTTCTGATCCGTGCTGCGAACATGGTCAATCCATTTCCAGATTCTCGCATGTACCAATTGTGGAACTCATACATTCTGGTCCCTAGGTGTGCTAGCAGCTCAGGCCATACCAGTGATTGCCCCAATTCGAACGGTTTTTTCTTGCCTCCCTCGTGTATTGGAATATCATCTTCACCTCGCAGTTGAGCTTTTGTGAGGTTGGTTTGCTTCATAATCTCAACCAATTGTTGTTCTTCCTCTGATAGCACAACAAGCGGAGGAATCGATTGCTTCGATTGTTGTCCCAGCTGTGCAATGCCTTTGGACTGAGAGCTTTTCGACGACGATGCACTTTTTCTATTTTCGACTTTCTTGTACGACTTCATGATTGTGCGGTCGTAGTCCGAAGCCGTCTCTTTCACCGCGGGTCTGGCCTGTTTAATAAAGTGTCTTACGGCTGTCGGGTCAACCGGTTCCTTCGGCTTTGGCTTTCTCTTGTCCTTAACCTTCTGAAAAAAATCCGCAACCTCTTGGCTGACGGTCGCATCGGTTTCCTCATCTGTTTTCTCGTACGCGAGCTTAGGAGGCGGAGGCGGAGGATTCTCTTTCTTCTTCTTCTGCCGCTTAGGAGCCGGCGGCATTGGAGCCTTGGCGTACCTCTTCTTCGGCTGAGGTGGACTCATGCTGGGGCCCCTTGTACCAATTGGTGAGGGCGGGTCCATGTCGTTGTCGGGACCATGTGGAGATGGTGGATCCATGCTGGGGTCCCTCGTAGCCGATGCTGCAGCTGAATCTGTTGTTCCTGGCTTCAATCTGATGTCTTCCTTAGGCCAAGCAATCCATGTATGCAACCCATCTCGCAGTTCCTCTCCACCGTCACCTGTAGGGATCGGGATCGCAAGGTCTTCAGCCCAAACACCAGCCACTCGGTCAACCAAAACTCTAGCGTACCCTTCGGGAATAGGCACGTTGTGAAGTTTCTCGCCCGGGACCGGTACTTCAGCAACACCTTCAGCACATACCTTCATCTTCTTCCCGACAAGATAAAGAAGCTCACAGTCCGTCCTCGTAGTGATGTCATCTACGGGATATCTTTCAGCGGCCTTGGTGGAAGCAATGCTGCTACGACGCTGAGATGCGGGGCTGATCTCCAAATTCTCGCCGCCTGCAGGAGCACTAGGTTGTCCCTGGTGTTGGCTAAGGACTTCTGCCAGGCGCTGATCTACTCGTTCATTTATTTCTTGGGCTGTTCTAGTTTCAACCTGAGCCAGCCTGTCATGGAGCTCACGCAATTCTTCTTGGATGGCTTTCTTGCTTCTGGAACGGCTTCGGTACGTCTGTATATCCTGACTGAAGCCACGTTTCCATGGTACGACGCCCATGCCTCGAGTCCGACCAGTGTGTTCCGGATTGCCAAGAGCGTAAGTCAGCTCGTCCTTCTCTCGATCAGGCTTGAAAGATCCATCTTCCTTTTTCTTCATTGCTTCGTCTAGCCTGTCGATCGCTTCGGCTATGGCATCGCTAGTGATAAACACACCATTTTCCATGTTTAGTCTGCCTCCATGAGCATAGAAGTACCACCTCACTCGTAACGGCCACGAGAGTGTCTGCGGTACGATTCCTCGTTGTATCAATTCATCTTCCATCTTCTTCCATTTCGGAATCGCCTTCTCATAACCTCCTGGTCCTAGATGGTGGAACTGACTTTTCTTCGAGGCATTTTCTGTGTTAGTTTTAACTCGTTTCAGGTAGTCGGCCAACAATTGATTCTCTACGAATTCATCCCAAAACGGCCTTTGGTTCTGGTACACCTTCTCAAAATCTGGTGTGAGATTCTTCTTGACGAAATTGGCTTTCAACTTCTTCTTAAATGACTGAAACTGGTTAGCCATCTTACTCATCGTCCAATTCTTGACTTTGTCTAATTTGTCTGCCGGAAATGTGAAGTGTGTAGTCACCTGTTTCCATAACATTTCCTTCTCTGACTCCGGGACTATTTGTCGAACTTGAACATTTGGATCGCTGTTTTTCGATATCCTCCAAAGCTCGTACTTGATGGGGATGTTTTCCCTAACAAGATATCCACATTGATTCACATAAGAAGTCTTAATCCCAGGCGGTTCCGTTGGTTCACCATCATCTGTAACTGCTGTGACCAGGGTATGCCCGGTCATCTTTCTCTTGCAGCCTCGCTTCCGTTTTGGAGGCTTCGATCCAGATGCCTGAAAATAATTAAACTATTATTTAATACAAAAATAATTAATACAAAATTAATCCAGATGCCCGATCAAAATCCTTATGTATACCTCGGTCTCATTGGGTTCGTGAAGACCAGTTTCTTGTTCTTGGTCGTCTCCATCATCATCTTCCTCATCATCTCCATTCCCTCCATCCCCTCCTTGTCCAGATAAATCAAGAAATTGACTGCCGTCAAACTCTACAGGGTCTGTACCGTCTCGAATCATATTATGAAGCAACTCCTCATCCTCGCTACGTCTCGTCATTTATCCTAGTATATGATAGGAGTAAGTTATGAAATTTTTGTAACACATATGAATTTTTCTAACACATCTACAATATTTCTAACACATATGAAATTTTTCTAACAAATATGAATTTTTTCTAACACATATGAATTTTTTCTAACACATATGAAATTTTTGTAATACATATGAATTTTTTTTAACACATATGAAAATTTTGTAATACATATGAAATTTTTCTAACACATCTAAAATTTTTCTAACAAATATGATATATTTCTAAATCTATTTAAACAAAAAAAATGTGCTGACGTATAACACAGTTGATTTTTTTCTAACACATCTCAATATTTCTAACACATATGAAAATTTTGTAATACATATGAAATTTTTCTAACACATCTACAATATTTCTAACACATATGAAATTTTTCTAACAAATATGAATTTTTTCTAACACATATGAATTTTTTCTAACACATATGAAATTTTTGTAATACATATGAATTTTTTTTAACACATATGAAAATTTTGTAATACATATGAAATTTTTCTAACACATCTAAAATTTTTCTAACAAATATGATATATTTCTAAATCTATTTAAACAAAAAAATGTGCTGACGTATAACACAGTTGATTTTTTTCTAACACATCTCAATATTTCTAACACATATGAAAATTTTGTAATACATATGAAATTTTTCTAACACATCTACAATATTTCTAACACATATGAAATTTTTCTAACAAATATGATTTTTTTCTAACACATATGAATTTTTTCTAACACATATGAAATTTTTGTAATACATATGAATTTTTTTTAACACATATGAAAATTTTGTAATACATATGAAATTTTTCTAACACATCTAAAATTTTTCTAACAAATATGATATATTTCTAAATCTATTTAAACAAAAAAAATGTGCTGACGTCAGCACCCAGGGTGCTGACGTCAGCACATCACGTACACACGGCAGGGGCGGCGGCGTCGGGGGCGAGGCGGCGGCGTCGTGGGCGAGGTGGCGGCGGCAGCGTCGGGGCAGCGGTGCGGGCGGGCGGCGGTGGGGGCGCGACGCAGGCGCAACGACGGTTCGAGGTCGACGGCGGCGCGCGGGGGATGGCGGCGGCGGGGGATGGCGGCGCGGCCGGCGCGCGGCGGCGGCCCGCGGAGAAGGCCGGCCAGGCGGTCCCGGAGAGGCGCGGGACGGCGGCGGCGCGCGCGGACGACGGCGGCGCGGCGGCGAGACGACGGGGAGGCGCGGGACGGCGGCGGCGCGCGCGGACGACGGCGGCGCGACGGAATTGGAGAGGTAAAAACGGCTAAGTCCGGAGGAGGAAGAAGAGTGGGGTTTTATACCCCAGGCAGGTTAGTACCGGGTCGTGTTACAAACCGGTACTAACCTGCCACCCCAGGCACGTTAGTACCGGTTTGTAATACGGCCCGGTACTAACGTGCCACAGCTGGCGGGAAGCGAAAACGTGAGGCACGTTAGTACCGGTTTGTAATACGGCCCGGTACTAACGTGCCACAGCCGGGCGGGAAGCGAAAACGTGAGGCAGGTTAGTACCGGGCCGTGTTACAAACCGGTACTAACCTGCCTCCCCTGTAAATGGTATAGTTTTTCTCTTATTTTTCTTTTCTGTTTGTATATGTTACTTTTATTCTCGTTTAACACTTATTATAAATCGTAAAGGCACTACGTACACTTTCAAATTACTTATTATGTAGTATCACATTGATGATTACATGTTTAATTTCAAATTTGAAAATACACACTTATTGTAATTTATAAAATATCTCATTAAATATCTCACATACATATAGTAAATCTGTAAAATACGAAGAGGTAATTATTTTTTGCATGCAAAAATATTTATAAATAATAACTTCCAAATCTCATATAACTGTTTCTTCAAATCGAAAATTAGTTATTTAATTAACGTCAAATTTCAATAATCAACACTTTTCATAAAAAAAAAGAAAAAAGAAAATTAAATTACATAAGTCTATAGTAATGTCACACACATATTGAGTTAATTATATCGACAGAACACACATTGAGATAATTACGTCAAATTGCACAATGCAAAACGACACTCATTACATTACACACATTACATTACATCATTTAATAGAAAATAAATAATTGAGCCCATTAATCTTCATCTTCATCATCTTCCGCTGAAACAAAATTAATCTTCCTTCTGACGAATGTCCCCTGGTTGTGATCGCGCCGTAAGTACGGAGCGTCTTCTTTGGATAACAGAATGCTGGGATCAACATCAACTGAGAATGGAGGACGGTCATCTAACTGATCATAATCTTCTGATTTGTCCGTAATGTCTTCAACTCCAACTATTTTTCTTTTTCCTGGAAGAACTATGTGACGTTTAGGCTCATTATCTTCTGGCTTCTTTACCGTCTGCTCCTTTTCTGTCTGCTCCTCTTCCATCTGCTTCTTTTGTTTTCTCTTCTTGGGTTTAATTTTTTTCTTCTTGGGCTTGCTTGCCATGTCTTTCACGTAGAACACTTGGGTCACATCTTTGGCTAGGACAAATGGTTCCTCCTTATATCCAACCTTTTTTAGGTCCACCGTTGTCATCCCATATCTGTCTATCGTTACACCGGCGCGGCTCATCCATTGGCAGCGGAACAGGGCAACTTTTATAGGTCCATAGTCAAGTTCCCATATCTCCTCTATGACGCCATAGTAGATGTCCTTTATACCATCATTTTCTATTGCATCTATACGGACACCACTATTTTGGTTAGTGCTCTTCTGGTCTTGAGATCTTGTGTAGAATGTATACCCATTTATCTCGTAGCCTTGGTATTGCAAGATTGTGATTGATGGTCCCCTAGCCAGCCATTGAAGTTCTTGATCAATCGTGCCATCACCGATGAATTTTCGTCTCAACCAATCTCTGAAAGTCACTATGTGATGACGGGTAATCCATTTTTCACTCTTGTTTGGGTTTTCGGATCGTATAATATCCTTATGCTCCTCTATTTATGGAGCCACCAAGGTCGAACTTTGTAGAACCGTGTAGTTTGCTTGGCAAATTTCAATTTGAGAGAGGTCCATTATAGCTTTTCTCCCAAGTGTTCCCTTTCCGCAGAGTCGTCCCTCATGGTGTGACACGGGGAGTCCAACCGGATCAAGATCCTCAATAAAGTCTACACAAAATTCAATGACCTCCTCCGTTCCATAGCCTTTAGCGATGCATCCTTCTGGTCGAGAACGGTTGCGAACATACTTCTTTAGGACTGCCATGTACCTCTCGAAAGGGAACATATTGTGTAGGAATACTGGCCCCAGAATAGTTATCTCTTTAACTAGGTGAACCAGGAGATGTGTCATAATATTAAAGAATGAAGGTGGGAATATCATCTCGAAGCTTACAAGGCATTGGACCACGTCTTGCTGTAGCCTTATTAAATGACTTGGATTAATCACCTTTTGTGAAATTTCATTGAGAAACGCACACAGCTTCACGATTGCCAACCTTACATTCTCTGGTAGAATACCCCTCAAGATAACTGGAAGTAATTGTGTCATCAGGACATGGCAGTCATGAGACTTCAAGTTCGTGAATTTCTTTTCCTTCATTTTTATTATTCCTTTTATATTTGAGGAATATCCAGTGGGCACCTTGATACTGTTCAGGCAATCAAACATGCTTTCCTTCTCCTGTTTGCTGAGAGTGTAGCTGGCAGGCCTTAAGTATCGCTGGTCTTTTCCCTTCTTTTTAGGATGTAGGTCTTTTCGTTGTTCCAACGCTTTAAGGTCACGTCTTGCTTCCACTGTATCTTTCCCTTTTCCATAAATACCCATGAATCCTAGCAAGTTCACACAAAGATTCTTCATCAGGTGCATCACATCAATTGCATTGCGGACCTCAAGCATTTCCCAATAAGGTAGCTCCCATAATATACTCTTTTTCTTCCACATGGGTGCATGTCCGTCCTCGTCATTTGGAACGGCTTGGCTACCAGGGCCCTTTCCAAATACTACCTGCACATCTTTTACCATCGAAAACACACGCTTTCCGTTGCGGAACAAAGGCTTAGATCGATTATCAGACTCGCCTCTAAAATGTTTTCCTTCATGTCTTAAAGGGTGCTTCGGTGGTAAAAACCGACGATGGCCCATATACACGCACTTTCGACAGTGCTTCAAATAAATGCAGTCTGTTTCATCATAACAGTGGGTGCAGGCCGAGTATCCCTTGTTTGACTGTCCCGAAAGGTTTCCAAGTGCAGGCCAATCATTGATGGTCACAAAAAGTAATGCTCGGAGGATGAATGTTTCCTGTTTGTACTCATCCCACACACTTACACATTCGTCCTTCCACAACAGTAAAAGCTCATCGATCAAAGGTCTTAGGAACACGTCGATGTCGTTTCCAGGTTGTTTTGGACCTGCGATGAGAGCCGGCATCATGATGAACTTTCGCTTCATGCACAACCAAGGAGGAAGATTAAATATACATAGGGTAACTGGCCAAGTACTATGACTGCTACTCATATCGCCGAATGGATTCATTCCGTCTGTACTTAAACCAAACCGTATGTTCCTTACATCTTGATCAAATTGTGGAAATTCTCTCTCAATGTTCCTCCACTGGGACCCATCTGCAAGATGTCTCATCATCTCATCTCGCTTACGATCTTCTTTGTGCCACCGCATCAACTTTGCATTCTCCTTACTTCTGAACAAACGCTTCAATCGTGGAATCACAGGAAAATACCACATCACCTTTGCAGGAATTTTCTTCTTCGCTGGCTGCCCGTCAACTTCACCAGGATCGTCTCGCCTGATCTTGTACCGCAACGCACCACAAACAGGACAAGCTTGTAAATTCTCATATTCAGCGCCGCGATACAGGATACAATCATTAGGACATGCGTGTATCTTCTGTACCTCCAATCCAAGAGGGCACACAATCTTTTTGGCTTGGTACGTGGTCGACGGCAGCACATTAGCCTCAGGAAGCATGTTTTTTACGATTTGTAGTAGCTCACCGAATCCTTTGTCGCTGACACCATTGGTTGCTTTCCATTTTAGCATATCCAGCGTGCTACCCAGTTTTTTCAGTTCCGGCTTGCACCCTGGGTATAGTTTTGTTTTGTGATCCTCCAACATCTTTTCGAACTTTTTTGACTCTCTCGCAGTTTCACTGTCTTTCTGTGCATCAAGCAAGACCTGACCAAACTCATCGGGTGCCTCCTCCTCCTCTACGACATTTGCATCAACCCCTTCCATTGGGTCATTATCGTCGTCAAAGGCACCGGCTTCATGTAAGTATGCAAAGTCTGGGATGTTGTTATCGTCGTCTTCTTCATCGTCTCCCATCAAAACACCAAGTTCACCATGCTTCGTCCAAACATTATAGCTATCCATGAAACCGTTTTCAGTTAGGTGAACGTGTAGAGTATCCCTTTTCATGACCTGTTTCACATTGCGGCAAATACGGCATGGACAACACATGAGACCATTCGTGGACCTGGTTGCTTCAGCCACATTAAGAAAAACGTCTAGGCCAACAATCCAGGCCATGGTGTTCCTACCGCCGTACATCCATTGACGGTCCATTTTGAATCCTACCATAAAAAATATTTATAAAATAAATGTATCCATTAATTGCAACATTTTATTAATTATTAGTAACATTGAGAAAATACCTAACAACATTACTAATATTGCAACATTTCATTAATTATTAGTTAAAAAGGTATTAGTAATAATTAAAAAGTTGGAAAAATCTATTAAACAACATTACATATATATAATCAAATTTTTTAAAAAATCCATTACATAACATTAAATATAGTTAAAAAGATACGGAATATTGTCAAAAAAACATGCTCATTATCTAGGTATCTAGGGTATGAACTCACTACTAAAAGCTACCATCTAATTAAGGTCATGATTCTATTTAGCTCAAATCATTCTACAAATACCAAAATCCTTCTCATTCACAATTTTTCAAATTTCTCTAAGTATAGAGCATAAAAATAAGCACAAGTACCGTCAATTAACAGAGAATGAAGTTGCTAACCTTTTGGCGCACTTATATAGGAGAAATCCACAAATTATGGAAAACTTGGGCAAAAACTCCCCCCTCTATGGCGCCATGAGTGAGAGACCAAGCTCTCTGCAGAAATGAGCTCGGGCTCGGGGAGGAAGAAGCCTGCCGCGGTATTATACCCAGCACGTTAGTACCGGCTGGTAACACCAGCCGGTACTAAACGTAGGCAGTTAGTACCGGTTGGTGTTACCAACCGGTACTAACGTGCAGCGGCTTGCGGGGCCCCCAAGTCGAAGCACGTTAGTACCGGCTGGTAACACCAGCCGGTACTAACGTGCCTCTAGCCGTTGCGGCCCGACCCCCGAGGCGCACGTTAGTACCGGTTGGTGTTACCAACCGGTACTAATGTGCTCCACGAAGTACTGTGTTTACAAACCGGTACTAAATTCAGCATTTAGTACCGGTTATAACACAACCGGTACTAACGTAACAGGGACCAAAGGTCGTTTCTCTAGTAGTGACTTGTACAGATAGCTCCGGCTTGATTATTTTCGATTCTCAATACACAGACACGAACACAACGTGCACACACACCAAACTAAACAAACATCATTCCACGCGTAGGTGCAGTGCAGCAGCCTACGTTGAATCTACAGCAGGTCAGCCATGAACCTGAACTCTTCGATGGTGATGGCGCCATCGCCGTCTCCATCCAGGCACTCAACGATGGCGGCACAGTCCTCAGCACTAGCGCCGCCCACGCCGCCGGCGACCGCCGCCGCGAGCTCGTCGGCGCCCACCAGCGCGCCCCCGGCGGCCTCGAGCGCGGGGAGCGCCGCCTGCAGCATCTCCCCGAGCGCGCCGAGCCCGAGCTCGCCGGCGTTCATCACGTCGAGGAACTCCTCGGCGCTGAGCCGGCCGTCGCCGTCGCCGTCGGCGCGCGCCACCATGTCGCGCACCTCGGACTCGGGCTTCTCCAGGCCCAGCGACGCCAGCAGGCCGCGGAGCTCGGGTGCCGTCACGAGCCCGTCGTTGTCGGAGTCGAACGCCTGGAACGCCTCCACTAGGTTGCTGATGTAGCTCAGCGCCTCGAAGTCCACCGTCAGCGGCCGACCGGGTGCCGCTGCCATTGCGATCTTTCTTGCAGGGACTGGTAAGTTTTTTTTTTTTCCTTTCCTTCAGATGGTTGTTGTGGTTGAGCACTGCTTGCTTGCAGGCACATGGCTTTAAAAAGAGAAGGTGATTCCCGGTGTTCGATCGAAGGTCTGTGAGAGCGCTGGTATGCAGTGAGATTTGTGCATGACGGGGACTGGACTGGAGAATGTGAATCTTTGGCTGCTTTGTGTCGACATGGAATGGGACATATAATTGAGCATCGTGTTCCCTGGCCGGATGCCATGCGTTCGGAATTTCGGATAAGCCGGCTGGATTCTCACGCGGTGGTGTGGCGTGTACCAGTGTGCCAATCAACAAGGGGAGATCGTTGGAGACGATGGGTAACTGGGCCGAACTGGGCTTCATGTTCCATGTGGGCCTAAACCTTCCTTGGGCCAATCTTTGGTGAGTTGCGTGATCTGCGTGCATCGTTTTTTTCAGCTTTTCATCATCTCTCCGGCCCGGTTGGTTACCCAAACATCGGGCCTGAAAATGTTCCGGGCCTCCCATTGCGTTTTTCTCTCTCAAAAAAAAAAAAAAAGGCTGAGAGGAAGACAGAAAGCAAGAAAAGCTCAGCACGCTGTCGTCAGTCAGTCAACGCGTCCGTCAAGCATTTCCTCGAATAGTCTACCAACCAGTCCTTGAGAAAGTCTTTCACATCACCCTATCTAGCGCGTGTTTAGTTTCAAAATAAAATCTTTTCACCCATCATATCAAAAAAGAATTTTAGATGCATAGAGTATTAAATATAGACGAAAAAGTGAAAAGTTATATGGATATGCCGGAAATCGCGAGACGAATTTAATGAGTCTACTTAATCCATGATTTGCAACAGTAACCATCCGCTATTATAGATTAATTACCCTCTAATTATCATCGTTAGATTCGTCTCAAGATTTTCAGCCTATCCATGTAACTTTTCACCTTTTCCGTCTACATTTACTACTAAATCGGTAAAATCCAAACCCGAAATCTTTTCACCGAAAACATTTCGGGAACTAAACACGGCCTTATGCTGCTGATTTTTTTCTGCCATTTTTCCATGTGACAATTATTTTCGAGGTATTTCCCATGTGGCAGAATTGTACCCATCAAAACTCACTTTTCGGCACCTAAAAAGACATGCACTTGCAACTATTCAACACGGCCATACGACTTGGCCGATCTGCTTCGCTGCTTCCACGCTCTGCGTCGTTGCCTGCGGCTCACGAGACGGCGAGCAAAATCAACCCACACCTGCAGTCCTGCACGCAGCCCCCTATATTGACCGGTCATGGTCCGGAGCTTGATCCGGCCGGCATCCAACGAAGAACGAACTCGTCAAAAGCCAAGCCGGATCTCCTCTCCTGCATGTTCGCGAGCGAAAAGAGAGTCAACATGGAGAATTTTCTTTTCGGGAGGCACACTGCATCCTCTAGTTTTCTGACCTGAACCCGAACCTTCCATGTACAAGGGTAAACAAGCAAGGCCCCAGAAGAACCGTTCCTGGATGCGCAGAGATGATTTCAGATACGCCTGGGATATCTAATTGGGCCGGCTTACTTGCCCCCGTCTGACTCGATCTCAAGTCTGAATTTAGAGGTTCAGGATCAGTCCGCATTCAGGTTCAGAAAATTGCAACCAAGTCTGAACGACCAAAGAGCAGGTTGTTATTACGCACACCTGATGAGTGCTGAGGTAGAGTCACCAGGCCACTGTTTCAAGGAGTTGGTAGGACATTGGATCAGCATACGGATCGGAGGTCAACTGCTCCGGCGATGTGCCACCAACCGTGGTTTTCTCCTTCCCGGTTTCAACCTGTTACTGGCCGTGAGATCGAGTTTGGAGCTCTTTTTTGTTGTTATGTGTGAGAGATCACTTCACTGTAATATTTTACTGATGTTTAGGTTACGTGAATGCCCAATAACTTGTTTGGTCATTTTCGATGAGGTAAGTGACAGACTGACAGTAGTAACATTACAACCGCCGGCCTATCAACTGCAGCTCGTTGTGCATCAAGTGGTTGAGAAACCAGGCCATTTTTTTTTCTCATTATATAAAAAAGATAGACCCGAGCTCACAGTTGTGTGTGAAAGAGAAGTTTGCGCTAGATTACATTTGCATGCGATTTTTAACATGATGCAAGTCAAGGACAGTGATGGGGTTAGATTAATTACTGGATCAGTACGGACTAGTAATGAATTAAGCCGTTGTCAAAACCACCTCACCTAATGCCAAGCGCCAACCGGGCAAAACCAAGATGTTGACAATGCAAGCGAGGGGACCGACCGGGCACGTTTCTGACTTTGCACACAAGATGGAGACTTGGACATGTGAAATTAAATTAGTACTAATCTTTCAATAAAAAAGTACTGTCGAACACACGGCCGGCATGTGTGGTTTCTGCGATGCATGCATGAGAACTGTGTTTAAGCTTTTTGCCGGAAGTACAATTAGTTGACCAATGAGCTAGCTAGTTCCATAAGATAAACACAGCAGGCTCTCCCATGAGATCGAACAAATCTTCATACGAGATTGTGGAACATATGCTGCCTAACAGAAAGGCACCCCGAGAATAATTTTTGCCCATGCTTTCTGTAGCAAAAGAGAAAAAGTTTTCTGATATGATGGTTGCCAAATTAATGCAAGTGATATTACTAGTTGCTTAGCATGCATGATGAAAGATCTTGACTGGATGACCCTGTTTCTGATTATAAGTGGTTTGTATAATTTTTAGTGGAGACAAGTCGAATATATACCAAATTAAAGCACATCATGTGTAACCCATCGATCTCCATCGAATAAGTCATGAAGTGTGTGGGCAAACCATTTCCCCGGCAACCCTTGGTGCTTCTGGGATACGGATCACTCACCGTGTCATCTCCTAATAATCCACCCACGCATGCACGCACAGCCGTCCATCAAGACAGGGACGGCAGCTGATGTGATCCATCCCACAATGCAACCACCTCTAGTGTCCAGACGCCTGCAATGGCAGCAGAGAGCAACTCTCCCAACCAAACCACCGGCGATCATGCAGTCATGTCAACTCTTCTCGTCGTCTTCATATCCCAGGAGACAAAAAAAAATACATCTCGTATTTTTCTACGCTCCCAATGTACACAACGCCACTAAAATACAGTAATACTAATTGACATCGTCGGAGAGGCAACGACAAGAACCGCTGGGAGTCAGCATCTGGATGCGTCGTGGCTGCGTGCATCAGCTAGACTGATGTAGCTCACCTGATTAAGTTTTGTGTCCACGTTCGTCGTCGGTGTCGTAGTGTGAAGGCAGGAAGCAAACGCGAGATACTACTGAGGACCAGATCGGCCTGTACCTTCCGAAGACCAGGTCTATACGCCGGCGATTTTCCTGCTCTATTATTGTATAATATACGGTCTTCGAACATGTACGTGTGCAGAAAGTGGTGTGAATTGCATGATGCTGATAGTAACAAGCGAAGAGTGAACGATTTGAGAGGGTTTCATTTCGAAAAAAGTGACTTTTCTCGGGCTTGCTTATCTCGACAGGGACGACGACCGCACGAGGTATCCGGCTTGGATGAATCCAATGGACAGCGCTATGCAAGTTGTGGTAGCAAAACGTTGTAAAACTACCAGTCGATGTGCAGAAAGGAAGGAAGGGTTGCAGTTCGTAAACACAGTAGGAATACACAAGGCGGCAGCAGCAAGAATAAGACGAGTCTTATGTACACGCATGACGCGCCTTTTCCTTTTTTGGGAGTCAATCTAGTACATGTGTTTTGCATGGCACTCGCACTTACAAAAAATCTCGCCAGTGTTCATCATTCTCCAAATAAATCTTTCGTTGTGTTGCACTTCTGCAGACGACTATGTTTAATGTTTTAGTGCTTCTACAGGACGTGTTTAGTCTCAAACATGGATCCATCAGGGTCACCGCAGAAATAATTTCATTGACCTGCAAAATCACCTGGATTATAAGCAATCCTGCAACCCCCAGCAGGCAGCAGCTCGTAGAACTCCATGCACATATATTATCCTTCGAAAAAAAATAATGACAAAATCTACGCACATCTCACGGCGACCTGAGACCTGACTTGCCCATCTGACCATCTCCATCTTTTTTTTTTTGAAATTAATGACCATCTCCATCTCCCTGTCCCACGTTACCTCTAACATTTTGGTCACGATCCATGGATCTATCATATAGCCCATAGATCCATAGGTCTTCTTGGCAGAGTCACACGCCGTAGGGCCAAGGCAAGCGGAGACGCTTCCTTTCTTTCGCGCAGACGTACACATCACCCGACGCTCCAAAAAGTAAACGGCACGGCCGGGCGTAGCCGCAGGCCACCCACCCCGGCCGGCCCCGCCTCTCCGACCCGGCCGCGCCATTATCCTGAGCCCTCACCTCCACCCACTTGCTCCTCAATCAGCCACAGACTGCGCACACATTGACCACGACGTTAATGATTGCCTTTTAAAAATTATTATACCAATTATTATGTGCGAGATGAGGCCGAAAGATATATAGTATCAAGATAAGTGTGTAGTGCTCTTCGATGCACCTGCCACTTCCTCCAGAAGTGCCCCGCGAAGACGCGAATCTTCAGCGCTTGATCGGCCGTTGCTTTCGCCTTTTTCCTGTTCTGCAAAATCGTTCCGGAAAAGGGTTTACAACTGTCAGGAAATGGATATGCAAAGAATTCGAGTGGTTTCTTTTTTGTGAAAAGAAATCTGAAATTTAAACTGTCCTAGGTCAGAGTTTTTCGATGGTCAAGTGATTTCTTCTAAGGTTTTCATGTGCAGTAGATAGAATAGAACCAAATATGCAGCAAAAACTTTGATGTGAAATTAGTGAAAAACATGGTTTACTTTCTTGTCCATTAAGAGTCCTATCATTGATTCAGAAGATATGCATGAATATATGCAACTATAAATTATCTCAGCATGGTGCAATATTCAATACCAACCTGGGCTCCAAAAAGATATTCAGTGGCAACTTCCAAAGTTTGATGACGACCCAGAGAAGGATAACCAACTAAGGCTTTGTACAGGAAAGTTGGACTTTTGCACGTAGAGTTGTAGCTACCGAAGCAAAACGTCAAACATGTGAAGTGGGCAAGAAAAGTATTTCCCTTTATTTTTCTCCACTCTGGAGTCTATTGGAAAAAAAAAATGCTGGTGGCAAACGTGTAAGAAACTGATTTGGATGTGTCTGCAACATATACCTCTGCTATTTTTCCTCGAGGGAACAAGACGAGGAAAAATCAACAGCACAAAAAGAACAAACAGCTTCTTCTTCCCCCATGCTGTCGTAGAAAGAACCTCTGTTCTTTAGCTAGTCAGAGCCCAAATTGAGCGTCTCTGCAGCAGGGAGTTTCATGAGAGAATCATGCAGCCACTGAATTTGCCATGCGGCAGCAGTAGCACCTCAAAATTACCCATGCCTTTCTTTGGCCTTGCCTTCGTCCTGCTGATCTCCTCGGCCTCCTTCGTCAACTCCTGCACGGAGGAAGAGAGGAGCTCGCTCATTGACTTCCGAGATGGGCTCTCACCGGAGGGCAATGGCGGCCTCAACGTGTCATGGGTCAATGGCACAGACTGCTGCCGATGGGAAGGAATCAATTGCAGCAACGACGGCGTGGTCACGGATGTCTTGCTGGGTTCTAAAGGTTTGAAGGGGATCATCCCATTATCTCTCAGCAATCTCACCGGGCTGTTGCGACTCAACCTGTCCCGCAATTCACTGTATGGCAGTCTACCAGCTGAATTGATGTTCTCCAGCAGCATCATCGTCCTGGATGTCAGCTTCAACGACCTATCTGATCCTTTGCAAGAGCGGCAATCCTCAAATCCTGGTCTTCCTCTCCAGGTATTGAATATCTCGAGCAACTTCTTTAAAGGGCAGTTTCCATCCACAGCACTGGGAGTGATGAAGAATCTGGTTGCTCTTAATGCAAGCAACAACAGTTTTACTGGACCGATGCCATCTTCTGTTTGCAACTACGCCCCATCAATTACCATGCTTGACCTTTGTTCAAATAAATTCAGTGGTACTATTTCCCCAGATTTTGCAAATTGCTCCATGTTAAAAGTACTCAAGGCTGGCCACAACAACCTTACAGGGGCTCTACCACATGAACTTTTTAATGCTACCTCATTGGAGCAACTCTCTTTTCCAAACAATGACTTACAAGGTATGCTTGATGCTTCTAACCTCGTCAAGCTCACCAATCTGATCATCCTTGATCTTGGATCAAATGGGATCAGTGGCAATATACCAGATTCTATCGGGCAGCTGAGTAGACTGGAAGAGCTCCACTTAGACAACAACCTGATGTCTGGAGAGCTACCATCAGCGCTAGGTAACTGCACAGGTCTCAGGTACATCACCATCAGAAACAACAGTTTTAAGGGAGATCTTAACAGAGTTAACTTCACCCAGCTGGATCTGAGAACTGCAGATTTTTCAATGAACCACTTCACTGGTACAGTTCCTGAAAGCATCTATGCATGTAGCAATCTAGTTGCACTACGGCTGGCTTTCAACGAATTTCATGGCCAGTTCTCACCAAGCATTGCTAATCTCAGGTTCCTGTCCTTCCTTTCAATTACAAATAACTCATTTACAAATATCACTGATGCACTTCAGAAGCTCAAGAGCTGCAGTAACCTCACCTCCCTGCTTATTGGAACCAACTTCAAAGGTGAAACCATACCGCAAGATCAAGTAATTGATGGTTTTGGGAATCTTCAGGTCCTGACCATAGATGCTTGCCCATTGGTCGGGAAAATCCCTCTCTGGCTATCACAGCTCAGAAAGCTGGAGATGTTAGATTTATCAAATAATAAACTGACTGGACCAATACCATCCTGGATTAATACACTGCAGCTCCTTTTCTATCTAGACATATCAAACAACAGCCTTGCAGGAGATATCCCAATTGAATTGATGAACATGCCAATGATACAGTATGAGAAGAACGCTGTCCGGTTGGACCCCAAGTTCCTAGAGCTACCAGTATACTGGACACCAACACGTCAATACCGCATGCTCAACTCTTTTCCCATTTTATTGAATATAGGCTACAATAGCTTCACAGGTTCCATTCCCCCAGAGATTGGTCAGTTGAAAATGCTTGATGTCCTAAACTTCAGCTCCAACAACTTATCAGGGCAATACC